>OW796094.1:13035033-13635033 GCA_941860345.1 Chrysodeixis includens
AACCCTTCGAGGTGGCGACCGGTACCTCGTCGGGGATACCACTCGGAACTGGACTCCCTCCAGCCATTCATCCTCTCGCCGTGGCAACCAAGCTTAGGATTGGGGGTTTTTTATAGAGGTTTTCCGTCCTCGTGACCCAACCGGTTAAGGTAAGGCCCCCGGGCCGCGTAAGGTCCACCCTGACCCTCGCTGCGGCTTACGAGTCGGCCGGCGGTGGTCTTAACAAGACCGTGTCCGAAGGCAGTGTGAGTGCACATCGGACCCGCCGCCCTCTTCCTACCCCCGCCCGCCGCCGCTACCCGGAATACGTCCAGGACGCCGGCGGGCTGCGGTCCGGTCAGCAAAAGCTGCCAACCGGACTCGCCCTCCTCCCTTCAACCCGCTCTCCTCAACAGAGGAGATATGGGAGAGGGAGCGTCTGCGACAAAAGTCGCCGCCCAAAAGGGCGCACCTTAGTAATTTTTTATAGAGGTTTTCTTCCTCGCAGCCCCGCCCTTAAAAGGGCAACGGCCCCCGTTCCGACAGTTACTTGCCGGGTTACGGTATACTATGCCCGACCAGCTGTTGACACTGGTCGGGCACACCCGCGACCGCAGTCGCCGGCCCACTAAGGTAGGGCCCCACCTAGTAATTTTTTAAGGAGGTTGTCTTCCTCCGTGCGAGATGTTAGCCGGCCCTGACATAAAAACAGGAACCGTTGCCCAGGTGCACCACGAGGAGGTCTCTCAGCACATCAGCACCCCAACCAAACCTAACCTAACCTAACTAAAAACCTAACTAAAAACCAAACCTAACCTAACCTAACTAAAATCCAAACCTAACCTAACCTAACCTAACTAAAAACCAAACCTAACCTAACTAAAAACCAAACCTAACCTAACCTAACTAAAAACCAAACCCGCTTGTTGAACAAGTGCCTGGCGCATGGACACTTTCCGCGGTCCTGGAAAGAGGCAACGGTCGTTGTGCTCCGCAAGCCCGCGAAAGAGGACTACACCACTCCGAAATCATACAGGCCGATTGGTCTCTTGCCTGTACTCGGTAAGATGTACGAGAAGATGATCGTGGCCCGACTCAAGTTTCACCTGCTGCCCAGGATGAGTACTCGCCAGTACGGCTTTATGCCCCCAGAAAAGCACTGAGGACTCCCTCTACACCTTGATAGGACACATCCGCGGCAGACTCGCCGAAAAACGGCTTATAACGGTTGTGTCCCTGGACATAGAGGGAGCCTTTGACAGCGCCTGGTGGCCGGCTATACGAGTGCGTCTGGCTGAGGAAAAGTGTCCCGTGAACTTGAGAAGGGTTATAGACAGTTACCTTACCGAGAGAGTGGTGAAAGTCCGGTATGCGGGAGCGGAGCATAAATCCAGGACCGAGAAAGGATGCGTCCAGGGGTCGATCGGTGGTCCCATATTGTGGAATCTGTTGTTGGACCCGCTACTGAAAGGGCTGGAGGCAAAAGGGGTCCATTGTCAGGCGTTTGCGGACGACGTCGTCCTTGTGTTCGATGGGGGGACGGCACTTGAGATCCAGAGGAGTGCCAATGCCGCCCTCGAGTACGTCCGGGTTTGGGGTGTCATGAACAAGCTGAAATTCGCACCGCATAAGACCTGCGCTATGCTCATCACGCGGAGGCTGAAGCATGACACTCCATGCCTAAGGATGGGCGGGGTAGACATTGGCATGTCCAAGGAAATCAAGCTACTCGGCCTCACCATCGACCACAAGTTGACTTTCAACACGCACGGCGCAAACGTCTGCTCCCGAGCCATCGGGATTTATAAACAGCTGGCAAGAGCTGCGAGGGTCAGCTGGGGACTGCACCCCGAAGTCATACGCTGTATATATGGGGCCGCAGTGGAGCCCATAATTCTGTACGCAGCGAGCGCGTGGTCGCCTGCCGCCAACAAACTTGGAGTCCGGAAGAAGTTGAACGCCGTCCAGAGGAGCTTCGCGCAGAAGCTGTGCCGAGCCTACCGCACGGTCTCCCTGCACTCAGCACTGGTGCTGGCTGGGATACTCCCTCTCGACCTAAGAATCCGAGAGGCCGCCTCACTATATGAGGCCAAAAAGGGGGTACACCATCCAGCGCTGGGAGACCGGGAGATCGAGCGGGTGGCATCGGCTTTAGAGCAACAGCATCCGGCTGAGCAGAAGGGCATAGTTTTTCGATGCCTGGTAGACGAGGAGCAATACAACACCCACAGCAACTACCCTGTGCGGATGTTCACAGACGGCAGTAAGATTGGGGGCAAGGTCGGAGCCGCAATATCCATTTGGACCGACCAGGCGGAAACCAAAGCCCTCAAGCTTGCACTGCCGTCTTATAGTACCGTCTACCAGGCCGAGCTACTCGCCCTCTGCGAAGCCACCAAAGAGGTCCTCAGAAGACCCGAGACGGCGTTCGCTGTCTATAGTGACTCCATGGCAGCCCTCCAAACAGTCGTGAACCCCGAAGCCCTCCACGCCCTCGCAGTGGAATCAAGAGACGCCATCCGCCGCAGCATTATCCAGAACAAGAGCGTCTCCTTGTTCTGGATCAAAGCTCATGCAGGGCTGGAGGGTAACGAGAGAGCCGACTCACTCGCGAAGGAGGCTGCCTTAAAAAGTAAGAGGCGCCCCGACTACGACAAATGCCCGGTTTCATTCGTCAAGCGTATGATCCGCTTGGACACGCTGGGCGAATGGAACCGGAGATACTGTGATGGGGAAACGGTGGCCACGACAAAATTGTTCTTCCCGTGTGCGATCGCTGCGTACAGGACGGTGCGAAAAACCGAAATGACAGGGGTGCTGACTCAGGCCCTAACAGGACACGGTGGGTTCTCCGAGTACCTCACTCGCTTCAAGTACAAGGAGAACCCAGCGTGCGCCTGCGACCCCGAAAACCAGGAGACTGTCCTCCACCTGTTAACCGAGTGCCCGGTGTATGCCTCCCGTCGACTCGATAAACCTACCTAAGCTAATGACAAATAAAAAGAACAAAACAATGTTTATTGAATACATATCGAGTATAGTAATAGCGGTAAACAAAAGAAATCATTAATTAATCGTAAATCAAATCATTGAATTCTATATAATATTAATTCTAAATTAACAAATAAATTTAAAGAAGTATGATGAAAATCTTAAGATTGGATAATTAATAATGTAACTTTAACTGTAAACTAAATGTGAAACTGAAACTGAAATCAACTAAAATTTAATTATTATTTATGACAAAACGAATAATCAAAATTGTATTTATTGTATTTTAAAATATTGAACTATATTTATTGAATGTACCTAATTACCCAATTTTTACCGTAAATGTTTTTCTCTAAAATTATTGTAAACTTAAAATATGAACTCTAAAGAATAATATAAATCTCGTCTACTGGATCTCCTGTATAAATTGAACAGTATTTATTTATTAAAAAATTTTTTATCCATTATTTATTGAATTATATTTATTAATTGAATTTCCTATAAAGTAGTAATTATGAATTTTAAACTGCTGCTCTTTATTAAAATGTTTTACCTATTTATTAAATGCTTTTATTGAAATACTTATTTACAAAATTTCTACACTAGTTAAAAAAATTAAATTATTAAAATTGAATTGAATACATATCTTCACTACTGAAATTCAAACTAAAAAGCTTTTTAAAATAAATATCAAGCCTCATAAAGTCCCTGCGAAACCTGTACGGCAGGGGGCCTTTCTGCATGGCAGGAGTGTGGTTTTAGCCGGTAAGAGTCCGGCACTACCCACACGGCCTCTTCGGGGGCCGTGTGGGTGTCCATGAGGATTTCCACACTCCTGCCCAAACAAAAAAAAAAAAAAAAAAACTAAAAACCAAACCTAACCTAACCTAACTAAAAACCAAACCTAACCTAACCTAACTAAAAACCAAACCTTACCTAACCTAACTAAAAACCTAACCTAACCTAACTAAAAATAAAACCTAACCTAACCTAACTAAAAACCAAACCTAACCTAACCTAACTAAAAACCAAACCTAACCTTACCTAACTAAAAACCTAACCTAACCTAACTAAAAACCAAACCTAACCTAACCTAACTAAAAACCTAACCTAACCTAACTGAAAACCTAACCTAACCTAACTAAAAAACCAAACCTAACCTAACCTAACTAAAAACCAAACCTTACCTAACCTAACTAAAAACCTAACCTAACCTAACTAAAAATAAAACCTAACCTAACCTAACTAAAAACCAAACCTAACCTAACCTAACTAAAAACCAAACCTAACCTTACCTAACTAAAAACCTAACCTAACCTAACTAAAAACCAAACCTAACCTAACCTAACTAAATACCTAACCTAACCTTACTAAAAACCAAACCTAACCTAACCAAAAACCAAACCTAACCTAACTAAAAACCAAACCTAACCTAACCTAACTAAAAACCTAACCTAACCTAACTGAAAACCTAACCTAACCTAACTAAAAAACCAAACCTAACCTAACCTAACTAAAATCCAAACCTAACCTAACCTAACTAAAAACCAAACCTAACCTAACCTAACTAAAAACCAAACCTAACCTAACCTAACTAAAAACCAAACCTAACTAAATACCTAACCTAACCTTACTAAAAACCAAACCTAACCTAATTAAAAACCAAACCTAACCTAACCTAACTAAAAACCAAACCTTACCTAACCTAACTAAAAACCAAACCTAACCTAACCTAACTAAAAACCAAACCTAACTTTACTGAAAACCAACCCTAACCTAACCTAACTAAAAACCTAACCTAACCTTACTAAAAACCAAACCTAACCTAACCTAACTAAAAACCAAACCTAACCTAACCTAACTAAAAACCAAACCTAACCTAACCTAACTAAAATCCAAACCTAACCTAACTAAAAACCAAACCTAACCTAACCTAACTAAAAACCAAACCTAACCTAACCTAACTAAAAACCTAACCTAACCTAACCTAACTAAATACCTAACCTAACCTTACTAAAAACCAAACCTAACCTAACTAAAAACCAAACCTAACCTAACCTAACTAAAAACCTAACCTAACCTAACCTAACTAAATACCTAACCTTACCTTACTAAAAACCAAACCTAACCTAATCTAACTAAAAACCAAACCTAACCTAACCTAACTAAAAACCAAACCTAACCTAACCTAACTAAAAACCAAACCTAACCTAACCTAACTAAAATCCAAACCTAACCTAACCTAACTAAAAATAAAACCTAACCTAACCTAACCTAACTAAAAACCGAACCTAACCTAACCTAACTAAAAACCAAACCTAACCTAACCTCACTAATAACCAAACCTAACCTAACCTAACTAAAAACCAAACCTAACCTAACCTAACTAAAAACCTAACCTAACTTAACTAAAAACCAAACCTTACCTAACCTAACTAAATACCTAACCTAACCTTACTTAAAACCAAACCTAACCTAACCTAACTAAAAACCAAACCTAACCTAACCTAACTAAAAACCAAACCTAACCTAACCAAAAACCAAACCTAACCTAACTAAAAACCAAACCTAACCTAACCTAACTAAAAACCAAACCTAACCTAACCTAACTAAAATCCAAACCTAACTTAACCTTTTTTTTTTTTTTTTTAACCTAACCTAACTAAAAACCAAACCTAACCTAACCTTACTAAAAACCAAACCTAACCTTTTTTTTTTTGTTTTTGGTAAAGCGGGGGAATCCTTATGGACACCCGCGACCCCGGGGGGAGCCGCAGGTAGTGTCAGACTCTTATTGACTAAACCTGAACCGCTGTGCTACGTCATCCACGTTTTGGTGCATCCGCTGGCCTCGTTTTTCGGCCAGTGGGTTGCTCTTTCGCAAAATATGTTGGAGGCCGACGTATAAAGGGCGTCGGCCTCCTCGCCTGATACTGGGACCACACCCATAGCACCGAATGTGGCCCTCGTCGTGGGTCCTCTACTACGGACGGTGGCACCTCCTTGCCACCGCCCGGACCCTGGTTAGGGCGGGAGGGCACGCTCATGCGCGGCCCTTCGCCGCCCCACCCGAAGTCGGCGTATTTGGGGCGCGTCCGAATTGTTTTCCCGGACGCGTTCCACGGCCTCCTTCTGCGACACAACGGTCTCGCAGAAGGAGGCCAGTGCGTCCCACGCTGCGCGGCTGCGACAACAGCCGGCAGCGCGGAGACGTCTACTCCTACAAGGCCGGACACAGGGCCAGCGTGTGCAGTGCGGTGTCGTCAGGATCACCGCACTGGTGACACGCTGTGGTGGTCTCTCTGCGGGCCACCCGGCACAAGTAGTGCCCGAAGACTCCGTGTCCGGTCAACACCTGCGTGAGGCGGTACGTCAGTTTTCCGTACTGCCTCTCCGACCACTGTTGCAGATGTGGGCGGATCGCAAAAGAGTTCTAGCCTGTGAGCAATTTTACAAGCGATAAAAATGATATTTTTTGAGTTTTGAAACATTCTTACATGCTCTGCTGGCACTGGGACGTGAGTTCTGGACTCGAATCGAATCGTGCATTGCAGTTCTGCTATAGTTCTGTCTAAAACGAAAGAGTTCTAGCCTGTGAGCAGTTTTACAAGTGATAAAAATGATATTTTTCGAGTTTTCACACATGCTCTGCTGGCACCAGGACGTGAGTTCTGGACTCGAATGATCTGCTGGACATTGATCTGCTAAGTTCACCCACATTACTTTTAAGGATTAACTCGCAAGTACTTATAGGAACTTATAGTAACAGGCATTCTGTATTTAGGCACCCTTTGTTTCTACCGATTCATATCTGAGTAATGGGATCTAGCTGTAAGCAAAATACTGATTTCCTTATAGTCTTCCTAATGTCGCCGACGATTCGTAGTTGTCTGATAGTATCAGGCCCAAGGGAAGCGGGATATATAAATTCCTCGTCCTTCTGATACGTAAACCTTTTGTGTTTAGCCTCACAATATTCCCAAAGGCCCACATCAAGTGTTAGTAAAATTCACGACTCGTGATGGGAAAATATATTCAAGTCAAATGTATTCTGTTCACTGGTCTGTTCAAAGTTCAGGAAATGCATTCGATTTGTGTTTGAAATTGTCTTCTGACCATATTGTCCTTTAACATATTTTAAACTTTTAAATAGGTATAGGAGTAAATTAATGATAGTTTTACGTCCGATAGGGGAGAATGGAAGAAAAAAACGTGTTGCGCCGACCCCAAATAAAGGGGGATAAGGGCAGGAAGATGATGATGATGAAATAGGTATATAGGTGTCCATATTCTCCACAAGATTCAACTTAACTATCTGTCAAAATAAAATTTATGATTTGCAATACATGACTCCATTATTTAGCAGTTCAGTTTTAGACATGTACCAAAAGATCCTATTAGCACTCTATTATTGTTGTAATGGAAGATGTTGGAAGAGACTAGTTTCCACAACACAGGGAATCCAAGTGTAGAGGCTAGTGTACTATGTGACACTAAGACTTAATGTAAGTTTTCCTTGGACAATAAATTTTTTTTTGTAATCCTCTAACTACCGTGTGAGCATTTAGTAAAAAAAAACCAAGATTATAAATAGTCTTTATTAATATTCATAGTAAGAAATATTGTATTAGTAAGAGTAATAAAATAAATTAAAATAAACAAAGTATTGCATATCAGTAAAGAGACTGATACCAAAAAGTTTTTATGTTTAAAGCTTTCCTTAACGTTGTTGGTATTTTATTTATGGGTGCTTCGTTGCATGGCTTCTGCTAATATCGTATCTAGATCTCTGCCGTTCAATTCATCGTCATCATTTTCTTTTTTAGCCGAAATACTCCTTTTACGTAATGGTGGAGGTTCTATATAGTCACCAAGTTTAAAATCACGTAACGAATCTGGGCACCTGAAAATTAGGTTTGCATTTAGTATGTCCCTGGTAAAAAACTTTACAACACTATCTGTATTTCCTAATCGTATTAAAGTGTTTGTAAATATGGATGGGTTGATGTTGGCTAGTTACTCTATCGCTTTCAAACGGCTTAATCAATTTTGATGAAATTTAGAATGGAGTAAGCTAAGGCTTCGGATTATCATATAGGCTACTTTTTAACCGACTGCGTCAGTTTTTGTAGCTATTACTGTCAATCGTGCGGGCAACAGCTAGTTTCACACCTAGCTGATACACTTGTTGTAATTGCATTGAAAAATGAAAAAAAAAACTTACTGAAGAACTTACTCGACAGCGCTCTGTTGAACGGTAGTGACTTTCCACACTCGAACACAGTCGCAGAATGAGCTGACTTCTGTCCCTTTCTCCAGTGTAACATAGGGGTCTCCGTACCGAATCCAATGTTTTTTTACCGCATATTCAATAGCAAACCTGACTCGAGCTTGAACTGAACGGAACCAACTCTTATGAGCCGTACCTAAAATAAACAGTAATGAGTATAAATAAATGAATCATCAATACGTAGCATGAGATAAAGTAGCTTTCATCGTTTGCCCGCCCCCAAGAATGGAGAAAGGTCGCCATAGATAGAACTCAATGGAAATTGTTGCAGGAGGCCTTTGCCAAAAAGCACACTGAACTTAGAGATGTCCTCTAAACAGGGAAAACATAATAATTTCTTCCACAACTATTTAAGTTTAGGATAAAGGGCTTATTGATTAATTGATTGATGTATCTTATATTTTTAAAACTGCGTAGTGGATTTTGATTCGTTTGTCTGGTAGAATTAGAATATTTTAAGAGGTAGTTTTATAAGTAGGAACAATACATTAGAATTTCACGCGTGCGAAACTGAGGCTTGCTAGTTAGAAATAAATTAGTATTCTGTCCAGTTCGGTGCATAGTACTATGCGAATTTATGTTAACTGCTGGACATCTTTTCTTGTTCATATTTATTTATTATTAGAACGGTTAGAAAACTACTTACACTAATAATATAGAAAAACAAAATTATTAAACTTAAAAAAATAAATAAATAAATAAAGAAGCTTATGCTATTGTTAGATGGTCATATCAGTGCCTATTTATAATTGTAATTATATTATTATCAAACCAAACAAGTTTTTCAGAATATACAAACTATTGGTATTAATAGTTCAGCGTGAACCTCAGGAATAAGTTTATATGCTTAGGTATTAAAAAAAATCTACAATTCCAGATTTTTTGTGTACCTATTACATATGTAAAAAAAGAGTACATTACCTTTGTATAAAAGCGCAATAACGCTTCTCTGTGTGTTCAGAAGTCTCATGGTTCTAATCTTAGTGGTGACAGCGATGATGATGTTTATTGGTCTCAGCCAGTTTAACAGGTAAGCAGTTCGCCCAGTTACGGTCGGGCAAACAATCACTCGGACATGGTTCTCATTTGCGACTAAAGCGCAAGATACGGCGCACGCTTCAGCTGCATTTAAAGGCATTTTAAGCTAAAATAAGAAGGTTAATCACTTTGGTATCCAGTTGACAACAATTTATAATAAATCATTTATTCAGATCACCGAGATCAGTTGTGTTAGTAATTATAATACTGATCACCATCTTAACTAAAATTGGAGAAGTATAATGTCTTCCACTGTTAATTTGAAGATTGGCCGTTGTTAGTTAAGATAATAGATACGAAAAAAAAACACGAGATCATATATTTTTTTTAAGAAGAGGTTAAATACCTGGGACACGTTGCGAAAGAACTCTTTTTTATCATTAGTCAAGGGTTCTACACTTGCGCATAGAGTGTTCAGAGTTTTCATCACTGCTATTAAATAATCAATATTTGCAGTTTCTCGCAAAACAAAGCCGGCGGCACCATCTAATATTGCGTTGGTTATATCATTATACTCTTGGCTATGAAAAACACCAGTAGAAAGTGCTACCCTGAAGACTCCGCCAGATATGAAAAACGGTTTGCAAGACTAAAATTTATAAAATTGATTACTCATCTTTTATAAATGAAAATGAAATTGTTGTGGATGAACTGTAATAAAAAGTAATATTATTTTGGCGTCTATTGATACAAAATTAAATACTGCATATTGTTTTTTTTTTTTAAATAGTTAATGTAATTGGAAGTTTATGTGATTAGGTGTTACAATACAGATAATATTGGGGTAAATGGCGTCTTTATAAAGACAGTTCGCTTGAATCGCGTTTCTATTCGGAACGTATATTTAGACGCAAGCTGCCTTGATAGCATCTAGAGCGTCGTGGTTCGTCGTCGTAAGAAGTCGTAAATACCTTACATAGGACATCGGCCTAAAACAGCATAAGACATTTTGCTAACGTCTGAAGAGATGGATGAGCTGAAGAGCCATTTAGGCTGCCTGACCACCGGAGTGGGGCTAGGATGCAAAGCGGAGAAACCGAGAATATTAACCAATGGATTGCGAGGAGCGGAGATTTTGTGCAATCCTATAATTATATCTATACCTTATATCTTGGGACAATATCCACACACGGCCATCTGATCCCAAGCTAAGCAGAGCTTGTGTTATGGTAATCAGACAGCTGATATACATACTTATATATTTCTAAATACATACATATTATACATAAAATTACACCCAGACACAGAAAAAATGATCGTGCTCATCACACAAACATTTGTCCTGGGTGGGAATCAAACCCACGACCTCCGGCTTAGCAGTCAGGGTCACTAACCACTAGACCAACAGGCCCGTCAAAAGTGGTTAATATATCCCAGTTTCTCCACTCTGCAGCCTAGCTCCGCTCCGGTGAACGGGCAGCCTTAGAATTGGTAACTTTTCTTTGGTCATTAGTGCTATTGTATCGCATTTACCTCTCGACATTTAGCCGCAACAAAACGTTGAATAATACCCAGTTTTTCGAATAAATGCATTGGAATCTCGTAGGTAAAATATTCTCTTGAAAATATAATTGCATCGGCTTCCTGAAAATGTGTTCAATACAGTATAGTATAAAATGTCTAGGTAATTTTCGACTGTCTTGCATAACATGACTATTTAACTGACATAGTTCTTAACAACAGATTCCATCACACAACTCGTGCGTACGATCCTACATTGCACGTTTTAGCGAAAACCATACATTTTTAAGGACTGAAAAAAACTTTTCTAAATATGATTAATGAAGTTAAAGTAAGTTTAGTTTCAAATTCAGTTAATGAAAGCTACTAACTTTGACTATACCATCAATATTATCAAGTCCCTCCTCAGTTGATATTCCGGCCACTAAAATGGGCCTCTTGACTTTTGATCCTAAATATTGCTTTATTTTCTTTAACGTATCGGCATGCCGTGCATAGTTAATGATTAGCATATCCACCTGAAATTAATAGTTACATAAGTATTGTTGAATTTACAAATAAATGTATTTGTAAATGTTTAAGATTTCCACCTTGTAATCAAATCCATGGTTGTTAACAATAAAATAACGTCTCAGGGCGAGTAGTAATATCTAAGGAAGAATATATCTAAGGTATGTATCCTCGCTAGCTCCTAGTGGATTGGCCAATATTTGGAATCTAGTTTCCTCACGACGTTTTCATTACCGTTTGAATGTAATATCTTAAAATAATTAACAAAGTAGATATAACTTTAAAAAAAGCTACATTAGTACTTGCCAGTGTTGGGTTTCGAAACTATGGGTATGAAAATCCATAAAAAGAACTGCAAGGCCACCACGACATTTATAAAGTATCATTTCGTCATCAAAAACAGTGTGTATAACTTTTAGTATAAATACCTGGTATTCTATAGCGAATCTGATAATATGCAGATCCTGTTTTGCCAAATAAGGGGAAATTCGCTTCGCTCCTCTCATACAGACATAAGCCAGGTTTTGCAACTGGCCACCTTTAGTCACATAGCACGAGATAGACTTGGGACTTAAAATAGCGGTACACTCCGCTGTCACAGCATCTGAACCAAGACTGATTGTCATTCCAACAGTCACTTCCGCTGTTAAGTACGGATTGTCGACAAAGATTTGGTGCTGATTGCATTTATTGAACAAGTTTACATCACATGTCAAAATTATCTCGGTGTCTTCTGCTATGGTAATTGAAAAAACATCCTAAAATATTGAGAGTTCAGTTGAAAATATCATAAATATGTCTCATAAGAACGGTAACTATGTTACAGGGGTGAAATACAAGAAAAAGAAACACCCAAAAATAACATATTCTTTGTCATCTCTGAAATAAACCTTACATCTTCGAGCATCCCAGTTTTGACAACACAAGTCTTTAACTCAATACATGTGGCGCAAGGCCAAGCCAGCAATCCATGCTTAGAAGACAAGAAAGATGCAGCTTTATCAAACTTCTTTAGTAATTTCACTTTTTCACTTCTGGTACTATGAGACGTCTTGAATCGAGCAATGTTCAAACCTGTTTCCATCATCTTTTTCACGTCTACTAATTCTATAGAGGGATCAGCTAAAGATTACGAATTAGTGTTACATTAATAAATTCAAAACAAATAAAAATAAGCCTTCGGAATTATTTAGAAATCATGGGTACAGCAGCACTGTTCCACAACACCAATTATATTATTATTAGATTAAGAAAAGGCGATAGCCTGCCAGGTTCTACGTAAGTTCTTCTTATGGTTGAATGTAAAATTTGAACAAAATAAGTTCGGTAAATATATTCGTAACGAGTGGCCAACTTTAGTCTACAGATAGGAGTCATCAGAGCGAATTTCTAAATAATTAATTTTATTAATTAAGAAGGTTGGAAAACTGTGCTTTGATTACCAAATGTAGCACATATGATACTCCTCCTGTGTTGAAAGTTCGAAGTTTCAACATGTTTCGGATCGCAAATATTAATATTTTCAAATTCTATCTCATCCGGGTCTCCTTGTGGGTCAAACATGATAAAGGTTATCTAATAACTTAAAATAATATCTAAAACAACCACAATTCAAAAGTAAATAATTATTAAGAATTATAAGCACTGACTCTATACTAAAACTGACGTTTCTGACGTCGGCATTGTATATATTCTAATTTAAAAAATCAAGATTAAATACAGAAAAGTTTGTCTACATTTCATTAAATCCTCTGTTTCGGAAAGACGTAATATGGTAAAAGAGGAGGCCAACTTTTAAGGGATAATTGTACTATTATTTGCATTCCAAAAACGCCTGACGAATGCTTTGTTAAACTTAAAATACATTTTCAACAAACATGTTATTCGAAGCTTTGTTAATCACACGAAACAAAAATTGTAGCTAACATCCATTGTCAGAGTTTCTCGGACATTCTTTTCTTATTTGTACAGTTAGCAAGCTAATGGACAAACAAGGGTCGCGCCAATGTTGATTTTCAGTTACCCGGTGCAAGAACGCTTGTATCTTCCAAGATTTATTTGCGTCGCAGCCGTCTGCTTGGATAGATAACTTCCTGTGGGATGTTGAAATAAGCTGGAATAATTTAAAATATGCAGACGTGCTGTGAGACTTGCTGTTTGACTGCAAATATTTCCCGCCTTCCCGGTTTCTAAAATAATGGAGCTGGTTTGGTTATATTTAGAGGAACAATACGTTTGCTAACTTAGATTTACATATCATTTTGTTCATCGTTTCTCATGAAGCTTTTTATTTTTTTTTGTTAATTTCATAATTTATTTTTATCTTTCTTGAAATGTCAGGTTCTTGATACCTATCATTACTATACAATATCCAAATCCAGAAGTTTCATGCACATAACTTTAGATTGTAGTGACCATAAACTACAATAAAATTCGATCCAAAACTAACATTTTCCAACGCAACTACAGTTAAACTGATACAAATTTTATAGGAGAACTTTTAGCCACAACCGCTTTGTAACCAAGAAAAAATAATTGGAAAAGTTTGATTACAAAAGGAGGCTTTTGTCTTTTTTTCCATAACTGACGACGATACTCCTAAAGGAATGGACGGTCCGATATCTTTGGGATCTGGACAAGTTTGCAGCCCAAGGGACGTTGGGGCAAGTCCTGTCTCCATCTTATATTGGCATTGTCTCCGCGCTGTGTCTAGTTTTATACCTTTTTATTTGCGGTTTGCGGTTTACAACTTTGAAGCGTGGTGTGGCGGAGCGATTTTATGTTGCTATTTTTAAGTTTAGGCTTTGTTCACATGTGCACATGATTTTGTGGTTTAATTAAGTTTGTAGAGTAAGGAAGTTTCACAGCAATTATCATTTTTCCTAACACGTGTCCTTGTAAGTGATTGGTATAGTGCAAAATTTTTGTCAGTAAAATAAAAGACTATAAGGTGAAACCAAGTAAAAGAACGTAAAATGTAAGTATAACTACAACCATTCCACGTAATTCCAATACAGAATCGTGTACATAAATAAAAATACGCTGTCTAGGTAGATTGTAAAATATTTGCAGTTTGTTCGTTTGCATAGATAGACAGACAGGCCTTTCAATCAGCTGGTGACAGTTAGATTGAATCCAATATAGACTGAAACCGAGGGAATAACAGTAATTGACGACCTGTGGATGGTTTTCAAAGGCATCGACTTTAAAAATATGCTTCATATTTATGGGCTTTGAAAATGCAATGTTGAATATTGCTCTGAGTTTTTACAGGGTTTTAAATGTTTGCTTATTTTAGGTACTTAAATGGATTGTCAGTTGTTTAAATTCATATTGATACAATAGGGATGTAATGAAACTAAATCGATGTGAAGGTTTTGTGATTTTATTAAAAGCTTTTTTCGTGTATAAAGAAAAAAAAAATTACCGCAAATACTCCAACAATATCCATACTTTTTAACATTAATTAAACCTGAAACAGACAACATGCAAAATTACACAAAACTTTCAGACCTCAGAGATTGCAACACCCAAAAGTTGTCTCATAAACTAACAGGGGCCAAAGTATATAATTCAGTTACGCCTTAGAAATAGGTCAAAAGGATGTGTCACCCTTGTAAGGCAATAATGGAGTTGTGCACTCCGCTCACTAATGTGCTCTAGACTATTTATTTGTATCGACGCCGATTCGCTAATGCTCTCTTAAAGTATTAGCTTGATGTCTTTTAAGCATACACATTAATGTAACTGAAGAGAGGAATTCTAGAAAGAATGAGTTGTAGAAAACGCTTTGCCATTATAATATATTCCATTGCTGAGATGATGACGGTTTTTCTTTAATAATTACAAGTATCGCATTACCTAATCTAGATCATAAACAAAATGCACTCGAAATTTTGTCTCAAACAGTTGTCTATTTCAAATCAAACATCAATCTATAGAATTTTCAGAACATTTACAGAATTAAGAATGTCTTCTTCTTGTTACAAAGATACTTCATTATAACATATTTGACTTTGAAGTACATATTGATGTTCTACCTAGTAAGTAATCCGTCAACAGACAATGATGTATGGCCAAGATCGATCATCGTTTGTCGAAGATATTAAACAGATTCTAGTCATCTTTCAACTGGCGTTATTATAAAAATGTAGGCGATCATTCCGTCACTGTCGGTAGTTATAAATACAGAGTTAGTGTGCAAATTTCTATAACAAGAATTACTGTTCAATAAGGCAACGACGGAATAAGATAAAGTAAAAAATCGAGTCGATACCGTGAGACAGTCAGCGTTTAAAATAAATAATATAATCACGTTACATTTTTGTTTTTTTCTGCCTTATTTTATCGATTTCTCATCGGATTATTGAAAAGTTGCATTTCAAAATATTTTATGTCGCAAGGAATTTAATTAATTTAAGGTTTAATTAATTTTTTACACTAATATGCGATATAATGTGTGACATAAATCTCTTATTCTAAACTTAATAACGTTACGATTTGTAGTCTAAATATAACAAAATATGATGTTACTTCTAGCGTAACTGATGCAACATACTCTCAAGGGTCAAACCGCTTCACTGTCACGTTAAAGTTCTTAAAAGCTGTTCGCGGTTCGTGTATTATTTGGGCCTCCGGTTCAACATAGAGTCAATTGAGCTAACGGGACCAAAGGTTTACTGCCGAACTTGGCTGGACAACCTTCTAAGAACAGTGTAATTAAAACTTCTAGGGTTGTGTGGTGAATATTATATCTGGTTGTTCAATGTTCATAGGTCAAAGTTTCTGGGTTTTTTTGGTCTAGATAGATTGATATTTACTCTTTGTTGCACGTCATATTACTGCAGAATTTTATCAATAGTTTATAATGTTATTGTTACATGGTGTAATTTTTTTTTCACATTTTCATATCTTTAACATTTTTCTGCTACGCTATCTTTTTTGTAGTTAGTTATTTTTACAAAAATTTTTAGTTCACATTCACAGTTCGTATACAACGTGTAACGGAAATAACGCACATCCACAGACACCCCAAAAAGAATATCCTTTTTTATCCACAACTAGCTGCTGCCCGCGACTTCGTCTGCGTGGTATTCAAGATGTGTAGTACTGTACAAAAAGTAAAGCTAAATAATGTTTAATGCCAGCTCCCTAATCCTGTTCCGTTCCAAACTACCTAATTTCTTAATCCTAACCTCTAGTCTTACAAACATATTTGACTGTTAGTTAACACTGCTAGTTTTTTGGTGTGGCCACTATCTTGCACTGATTTGACAATTTGGATTGAAGGACTTGAAAACGGGCGATGGCAAAGAAGTGTACTGGACTCTTACTGGCTAAACCGCCGGAGTGCTTCACCGTATCCTATTGTCGGGGGCCACGGGAACGCTTTCGCAATCTACCGCAAGCCCCGACAGGAGAGCTCTTTTTAACGGGAGCTTCTTCGTTAACGTGGAGCCAGCTTTTGCCAGCCCTTATTAAGAGGCGCGTGGAAGCACCACGCATTTGGTCTTTGCTTTTATCCAGTACAGTAGACTGCCCTGAGTCTACTGGCGTAAGTTATTTATGGTGGTTGGAGGAGGGCAAATAAGGCCCTTCTTCTATCCTATGCTTGCTTATCGAACATGGATAAGCCTGTCGTGCTCTTTCCACTTTTCCTTGAGCGTCATCACTTCTTCGCAGAACTTGGTGACGGCGCACTAACTAACCGCGGATACTTTGGCCACTCTAGGCGGTGTGACATCGTCGTTACGAAGATGTCGCATTCTCACTGGATGTGAGAGGGGTCTGTATACCCAAATTTATCAAATTTTGTTTACCTACCTATTTGGGTTCTGAGACGGTTGAATGCTTTCCGAACTGAGGTAGGACATAAGTAGTAGGTGGTAGTGGTCGATCTGCCCAGATCTTGCACCGAGCTCGAGTTAGAGTTGCAATAGTAGTCAGTGTATATCGGAAGAAGCTCTTTTAGCTCTTAAGTCTACCCGATTTAAGTCTCTTCTAACGTCAGGTAGAGCAATGCCAACCAGGAGGAGAACTTATTGAGCGGGGTTGGTCTTAAACAGCCAGATATTATTCGACACGTTTGCACTGTGCGCTGTGGTGCGGAGAACAGCAGGCGCTGCTCCCCTTTCATCTTCTATTTCGTTTTCTTTCTACCCTTGACAGATGTTTTTTTTTTTAATCATGAAGTAGTGCTTACTTACATGGTTATCAAAGTTCCAAGTTTCTACACACAAACAAACATTAATAATAACAGCCTATCTTTATAATACTTTACCTATGCAACTACCCTATACCATCGCAATTGGTGCACAATTGTGGTAGTGTACAGGCACTATCAAATCTTTACAGCCACGCGTCATACACACCAAAATTGCAGTCAACAGCTAAGCAGTTCTTTAAGTAGGCATAGTAAATCATTTACCGTCCACACTATTTTTTGTTTTAGTGTCGTTGGTTTTCTTTTACTTCATATCCACAGCTCCTCCTAAATTGGATAAGACTGTTCTAGCTTAAACAGTAAGTAGGTAGATACCATATAAAAGTGTTTTAAAGATCAATTTTAGGTATGGCAAAAAAATCCAAGCGCTTCTTACAATACTTTTGTACTACCAAAAACGATAGAAGAAAAAAAATGTTATGCTTGACTGAGAAGAAATGAAATGTTGTCGGAGTTTCATAGAAACGTACCTCCCCCTTTTTTACCCCCGTTAAGGCAGAATTTTCAAAAATCCTTATTGCGTCATTCTTAACTTCTAACTAAATAGCCAAATATTAATTTTAATCGAATTAGCTTCAAAACTGACGGAGTTTCATACAATCTTACCAGCCCCTGTTTACCCCCTTTAAGAGCAAAATTCCAAAAAAAAGATAGCTTAAATGTTAGCGAGGACTAATGGCTACATAATAAAAAAAGTTTCATCAAAATCCGTCCAGTAGTTTTTGAGTGAAAAGCGGACAACAAACAGACAGACAGACAAAAAATTTTTTTTTTATACTTTTGGCTTCTGTTGGTTGTATGAAGATACCCCATCTAAGTTTTTTTTTAATATCTTTAATGTACAGACATGAGCTTGTTACAATTTTATTATATGTATAGATTAGCTTCAAAACTGACGGAGTTTCATACAATCTTACCAGCCCCTGTTTACCCCCTTTAAGAGCAAAATTCCAAAAAAAAGATAGCTTAAATGTTAGCGAGGACTAATAGCTACATAATAAAAAAAGTTTCATCAAAATCCGTCCAGCAGTTTTTGAGTGAAAAGCGGACAACAAACAGACAGACAGACAAAAAATTTTTTTTTTATACTTTTGGCTTCTATTGGTTGTATGAAGATACCCCATCTAAGTTTTTTTTTAATATCTTTAATGTACAGACATGAGCTTGTTACAATTTTATTATATGTATAGATTAGCTTCAAAACTGACGGAGTTTCATACAATCTTACCAGCCCCTGTTTACCCCCTTTAAGAGCAAAATTCCAAAAAAAAGATAGCTTAAATGTTAGCGAGGACTAATAGCTACATAATAAAAAAAGTTTCATCAAAATCCGTCTAGTAGTTTTTGAGTGAATAGCGGACAACAAACAGACAGACAGACAAAAAATTTTTTTTTTATACTTTTGGCTTCTATTGGTTGTATGAAGATACCCCATCTAAGTTTTTTTTTAATATCTTTAATGTACAGACATGAGCTTGTTACAATTTTATTATATGTATAGATTAGCTTCAAAACTGACGGAGTTTCATACAATCTTACCAGCCCCTGTTTACCCCCTTTAAGAGCAAAATTCCAAAAAAGAGATAACTTAAATGTTAGCGAGGACTAATAGCTACATAATAAAAAAAGTTTCATCAAAATCCGTCCAGCAGTTTTTGAGTGAAAAGCGGACAACAAACAGACAGACAGACAAAAATTTTTTTTTTATACTTTTGGCTTCTATTGGTTGTATGAAGATACCCCATCTTAGTTTTTTTTTAATATCTTTAATGTACAGACATGAGCTTGTTACAATTTTATTATATGTATAGATTAGCTTCAAAACTGACGGAGTTTCATACAATCTTACCAGCCCCTGTTTACCCCCTTTAAGAGCAAAATTCCAAAAAAAGATAGCTTAAATGTTAGCGAGGACTAATAGCTACATAATAAAAAAAGTTTCATCAAAATCCGTCCAGCAGTTTTTGAGTGAAAAGTAGACAACAAACAGACAGACAGACAAAAATTTTTTTTTTTATACTTTTGGCTTCTATTGGTTGTATGAAGATACCCCATCTAAGTTTTTTTTTAATATCTTTAATGTACAGACATGAGCTTGTTACAATTTTATTATATGTATAGATTAGCTTCAAAACTGACGGAGTTTCATACAATCTTACCAGCCCCTGTTTACCCCCTTTAAGAGCAAAATTCCAAAAAAAAGATAGCTTAAATGTTAGCGAGGACTAATGGCTACATAATAAAAAAAGTTTCATCAAAATCCGTCCAGTAGTTTTTGAGTGAAAAGCGGACAACAAACAGACAGACAGACAAAAAATTTTTTTTTTATACTTTTGGCTTCCATTGGTTGTATGAAGATACCCCATCTAAGTTTTTTTTTAATATCTTTAATGTACAGACATGAGCTTGTTACAATTTTATTATATGTATAGATTAGCTTCAAAACTGACGGAGTTTCATACAATCTTACCAGCCCCTGTTTACCCCCTTTAAGAGCAAAATTCCAAAAAAAAGATAGCTTAAATGTTAGCGAGGACTAATGGCTACATAATAAAAAAAGTTTCATCAAAATCCGTCTAGTAGTTTTTGAGTGAAAAGCGGACAACAAACAGACAGACAGACAAAAAATATTTTTTTTATACTTTTGGCTTCTATTGGTTGTATGAAGATACCCCATCTAAGTTTTTTTTTAATATCTTTAATGTACAGACATGAGCTTGTTACAATTTTATTATATGTATAGATTAGCTTCAAAACTGACGGAGTTTCATACAATCTTACCAGCCCCTGTTTACCCCCTTTAAGAGCAAAATTCCAAAAAAAAGATAGCTTAAATGTTAGCGAGGACTAATAGCTACATAATAAAAAAAGTTTCATCAAAATCCGTCCAGCAGTTTTTGAGTGAAAAGCGGACAACAAACAGACAGACAGACAAAAAATATTTTTTTTATACTTTTGGCTTCTATTGGTTGTATGAAGATACCCCATCTAAGTTTTTTTTTTATATCTTTAATGTACAGACATGAGCTTGTTACAATTTTATTATATGTATAGATTAGCTTCAAAACTGACGGAGTTTCATACAATCTTACCAGCCCCTGTTTACCCCCTTTAAGAGCAAAATTCCAAAAAAAAGATAGCTTAAATGTTAGCGAGGACTAATAGCTACATAATAAAAAAAGTTTCATCAAAATCCGTCCAGTAGTTTTTGAGTGAATAGCGGACAACAAACAGACAGACAGACAAAAAATTTTTTTTTTATACTTTTGGCTTCTATTGGTTGTATGAAGATACCCCATCGAAGTTTTTTTTTAATATCTTTAATGTACAGACATGAGCTTGTTACAATTTTATTATATGTATAGATTAGCTTCAAAACTGACGGAGTTTCATACAATCTTACCAGCCCCTGTTTACCCCCTTTAAGAGCAAAATTCCAAAAAAAAGATAGCTTAAATGTTAGCGAGGACTAATAGCTACATAATAAAAAAAGTTTCATCAAAATCCGTCCAGCAGTTTTTGAGTGAAAAGCGGACAACAAACAGACAGACAGACAAAAAATTTTTTTTTTATACTTTTGGCTTCTATTGGTTGTATGAAGATACCCCATCTAAGTTTTTTTTTAATATCTTTAATGTACAGACATGAGCTTGTTACAATTTTATTATATGTATAGATTAGCTTCAAAACTGACGGAGTTTCATACAATCTTACCAGCCCCTGTTTACCCCCTTTAAGAGCAAAATTCCAAAAAAAAGATAGCTTAAATGTTAGCGAGGACTAATAGCTACATAATAAAAAAAGTTTCATCAAAATCCGTCCAGCAGTTTTTGAGTGAAAAGCGGACAACAAACAGACAGACAGACAAAAAATATTTTTTTTATACTTTTGGCTTCTATTGGTTGTATGAAGATACCCCATCTAAGTTTTTTTTTAATATCTTTAATGTACAGACATGAGCTTGTTACAATTTTATTATATGTATAGATTAGCTTCAAAACTGACGGAGTTTCATACAATCTTACCAGCCCCTGTTTACCCCCTTTAAGAGCAAAATTCCAAAAAAAAGATAGCTTAAATGTTAGCGAGGACTAATGGCTACATAATAAAAAAAGTTTCATCAAAATCCGTCCAGTAGTTTTTGAGTGAAAAGCGGACAACAAACAGACAGACAGACAAAAAATTTTTTTTTATACTTTTGGCTTCTATTGGTTGTATGAAGATACCCCATCTAAGTTTTTTTTTAATATCTTTAATGTACAGACATGAGCTTGTTACAATTTTATTATATGTATAGATTAGCTTCAAAACTGACGGAGTTTCATACAATCTTACCAGCCCCTGTTTACCCCCTTTAAGAGCAAAATTCCAAAAAAAAGATAGCTTAAATGTTAGCGAGGACTAATGGCTACATAATAAAAAAAGTTTCATCAAAATCCGTCCAGTAGTTTTTGAGTGAAAAGCGGACAACAAACAGACAGACAGACAAAAATTTTTTTTTTTATACTTTTGGCTTCTATTGGTTGTATGAAGATACCCCATCTAAGTTTTTTTTTAATATCTTTAATGTACAGACATGAGCTTGTTACAATTTTATTATATGTATAGATTAGCTTCAAAACTGACGGAGTTTCATACAATCTTACCAGCCCCTGTTTACCCCCTTTAAGAGCAAAATTCCAAAAAAAAGATAGCTTAAATGTTAGCGAGGACTAATAGCTACATAATAAAAAAAGTTTCATCAAAATCCGTCCAGTAGTTTTTGAGTGAAAAGCGGACAACAAACAGACAGACAGACAAAAAATTTTTTTTTATACTTTTGGCTTCTATTGGTTGTATGAAGATACCCCATCTAAGTTTTTTTTTAATATCTTTAATGTACAGACATGAGCTTGTTACAATTTTATTATATGTATAGATTAGCTTCAAAACTGACGGAGTTTCATACAATCTTACCAGCCCCTGTTTACCCCCTTTAAGAGCAAAATTCCAAAAAAAAGATAGCTTAAATGTTAGCGAGGACTAATGGCTACATAATAAAAAAAGTTTCATCAAAATCCGTCCAGTAGTTTTTGAGTGAAAAGCGGACAACAAACAGACAGACAGACAAAAAATTTTTTTTTTATACTTTTGGCTTCTATTGGTTGTATGAAGATACCCCATCTAAGTTTTTTTTTAATATCTTTAATGTACAGACATGAGCTTGTTACAATTTTATTATATGTATAGATTAGCTTCAAAACTGACGGAGTTTCATACAATCTTACCAGCCCCTGTTTACCCCCTTTAAGAGCAAAATTCCAAAAAAAAGATAGCTTAAATGTTAGCGAGGACTAATAGCTACATAATAAAAAAAGTTTCATCAAAATCCGTCCAGCAGTTTTTGAGTGAAAAGCGGACAACAAACAGACAGACAGACAAAAAATATTTTTTTTATACTTTTGGCTTCTATTGGTTGTATGAAGATACCCCATCTAAGTTTTTTTTTAATATCTTTAATGTACAGACATGAGCTTGTTACAATTTTATTATATGTATAGATTAGCTTCAAAACTGACGGAGTTTCATACAATCTTACCAGCCCCTGTTTACCCCCTTTAAGAGCAAAATTCCAAAAAAAAGATAGCTTAAATGTTAGCGAGGACTAATAGCTACATAATAAAAAAAGTTTCATCAAAATCCGTCTAGTAGTTTTTGAGTGAATAGCGGACAACAAACAGACAGACAGACAAAAAATTTTTTTTTTATACTTTTGGCTTCTATTGGTTGTATGAAGATACCCCATCTAAGTTTTTTTTTAATATCTTTAATGTACAGACATGAGCTTGTTACAATTTTATTATATGTATAGATTAGCTTCAAAACTGACGGAGTTTCATACAATCTTACCAGCCCCTGTTTACCCCCTTTAAGAGCAAAATTCCAAAAAAAAGATAACTTAAATGTTAGCGAGGACTAATAGCTACATAATAAAAAAAGTTTCATCAAAATCCGTCCAGCAGTTTTTGAGTGAAAAGCGGACAACAAACAGACAGACAGACGAAAATTTTTTTTTTTATACTTTTGGCTTCTATTGGTTGTATGAAGATACCCCATCTTAGTTTTTTTTTAATATCTTTAATGTACAGACATGAGCTTGTTACAATTTTATTATATGTATAGATTAGCTTCAAAACTGACGGAGTTTCATACAATCTTACCAGCCCCTGTTTACCCCCTTTAAGAGCAAAATTCCAAAAAAAGATAGCTTAAATGTTAGCGAGGACTAATAGCTACATAATAAAAAAAGTTTCATCAAAATCCGTCCAGCAGTTTTTGAGTGAAAAGTAGACAACAAACAGACAGACAGACAAAAATTTTTTTTTTTATACTTTTGGCTTCTATTGGTTGTATGAAGATACCCCATCTAAGTTTTTTTTTAATATCTTTAATGTACAGACATGAGCTTGTTACAATTTTATTATATGTATAGATTAGCTTCAAAACTGACGGAGTTTCATACAATCTTACCAGCCCCTGTTTACCCCCTTTAAGAGCAAAATTCCAAAAAAAAGATAGCTTAAATGTTAGCGAGGACTAATGGCTACATAATAAAAAAAGTTTCATCAAAATCCGTCCAGTAGTTTTTGAGTGAAAAGCGGACAACAAACAGACAGACAGACAAAAAAATTTTTTTTTATACTTTTGGCTTCTATTGGTTGTATGAAGATACCCCATCTAAGTTTTTTTTTAATATCTTTAATGTACAGACATGAGCTTGTTACAATTTTATTATATGTATAGATTAGCTTCAAAACTGACGGAGTTTCATACAATCTTACCAGCCCCTGTTTACCCCCTTTAAGAGCAAAATTCCAAAAAAAAGATAGCTTAAATGTTAGCGAGGACTAATAGCTACATAATAAAAAAAGTTTCATCAAAATCCGTCCAGCAGTTTTTGAGTGAAAAGCGGACAACAAACAGACAGACAGACAAAAATTTTTTTTTTTATACTTTTGGCTTCTATTGGTTGTATGAAGATACCCCATCTAAGTTTTTTTTTAATATCTTTAATGTACAGACATGAGCTTGTTACAATTTTATTATATGTATAGATTAGCTTCAAAACTGACGGAGTTTCATACAATCTTACCAGCCCCTGTTTACCCCCTTTAAGAGCAAAATTCCAAAAAGAAGATAGCTTAAATGTTAGCGAGGACTAATAGCTACATAATAAAAAAAGTTTCATCAAAATCCGTCTAGTAGTTTTTGAGTGAATAGCGGACAACAAACAGACAGACAGACAAAAATTTTTTTTTTTATACTTTTGGCTTCTATTGGTTGTATGAAGATACCCCATCTAAGTTTTTTTTTAATATCTTTAATGTACAGACATGAGCTTGTTACAATTTTATTATATGTATAGATTAGCTTCAAAACTGACGGAGTTTCATACAATCTTACCAGCCCCTGTTTACCCCCTTTAAGAGCAAAATTCCAAAAAAAAGATAGCTTAAATGTTAGCGAGGACTAATAGCTACATAATAAAAAAAGTTTCATCAAAATCCGTCCAGCAGTTTTTGAGTGAAAAGCGGACAACAAACAGACAGACAGACAAAAATTTTTTTTTTTATACTTTTGGCTTCTATTGGTTGTATGAAGATACCCCATCTAAGTTTTTTTTTAATATCTTTAATGTACAGACATGAGCTTGTTACAATTTTATTATATGTATAGATTAGCTTCAAAACTGACGGAGTTTCATACAATCTTACCAGCCCCTGTTTACCCCCTTTAAGAGCAAAATTCCAAAAAAAAGATAGCTTAAATGTTAGCGAGGACTAATAGCTACATAATAAAAAAAGTTTCATCAAAATCCGTCCAGCAGTTTTTGAGTGAAAAGCGGACAACAAACAGACAGACAGACAAAAAATATTTTTTTTATACTTTTGGCTTCTATTGGTTGTATGAAGATACCCCATCTAAGTTTTTTTTTAATATCTTTAATGTACAGACATGAGCTTGTTACAATTTTATTATATGTATAGATTAGCTTCAAAACTGACGGAGTTTCATACAATCTTACCAGCCCCTGTTTACCCCCTTTAAGAGCAAAATTCCAAAAAAAAGATAGCTTAAATGTTAGCGAGGACTAATGGCTACATAATAAAAAAAGTTTCATCAAAATCCGTCCAGTAGTTTTTGAGTGAAAAGCGGACAACAAACAGACAGACAGACAAAAAATTTTTTTTTATACTTTTGGCTTCTATTGGTTGTATGAAGATACCCCATCTAAGTTTTTTTTTAATATCTTTAATGTACAGACATGAGCTTGTTACAATTTTATTATATGTATAGATTAGCTTCAAAACTGACGGAGTTTCATACAATCTTACCAGCCCCTGTTTACCCCCTTTAAGAGCAAAATTCCAAAAAAAAGATAGCTTAAATGTTAGCGAGGACTAATAGCTACATAATAAAAAAAGTTTCATCAAAATCCGTCCAGCAGTTTTTGAGTGAAAAGCGGACAACAAACAGACAGACAGACAAAAAATATTTTTTTTATACTTTTGGCTTCTATTGGTTGTATGAAGATACCCCATCTAAGTTTTTTTTTAATATCTTTAATGTACAGACATGAGCTTGTTACAATTTTATTATATGTATAGATTAGCTTCAAAACTGACGGAGTTTCATACAATCTTACCAGCCCCTGTTTACCCCCTTTAAGAGCAAAATTCCAAAAAAAAGATAGCTTAAATGTTAGCGAGGACTAATAGCTACATAATAAAAAAAGTTTCATCAAAATCCGTCCAGTAGTTTTTGAGTGAATAGCGGACAACAAACAGACAGACAGACAAAAAAATTTTTTTTTATACTTTTGGCTTCTATTGGTTGTATGAAGATACCCCATCGAAGTTTTTTTTTAATATCTTTAATGTACAGACATGAGCTTGTTACAATTTTATTATATGTATAGATTAGCTTCAAAACTGACGGAGTTTCATACAATCTTACCAGCCCCTGTTTACCCCCTTTAAGAGCAAAATTCCAAAAAAAAGATAGCTTAAATGTTAGCGAGGACTAATAGCTACATAATAAAAAAAGTTTCATCAAAATCCGTCCAGCAGTTTTTGAGTGAAAAGCGGACAACAAACAGACAGACAGACAAAAATTTTTTTTTTTATACTTTTGGCTTCTATTGGTTGTATGAAGATACCCCATCTAAGTTTTTTTTTAATATCTTTAATGTACAGACATGAGCTTGTTACAATTTTATTATATGTATAGATTAGCTTCAAAACTGACGGAGTTTCATACAATCTTACCAGCCCCTGTTTACCCCCTTTAAGAGCAAAATTCCAAAAAAAAGATAGCTTAAATGTTAGCGAGGACTAATAGCTACATAATAAAAAAAGTTTCATCAAAATCCGTCCAGCAGTTTTTGAGTGAAAAGCGGACAACAAACAGACAGACAGACAAAAAATATTTTTTTTATACTTTTGGCTTCTATTGGTTGTATGAAGATACCCCATCTAAGTTTTTTTTTAATATCTTTAATGTACAGACATGAGCTTGTTACAATTTTATTATATGTATAGATTAGCTTCAAAACTGACGGAGTTTCATACAATCTTACCAGCCCCTGTTTACCCCCTTTAAGAGCAAAATTCCAAAAAAAAGATAGCTTAAATGTTAGCGAGGACTAATGGCTACATAATAAAAAAAGTTTCATCAAAATCCGTCCAGTAGTTTTTGAGTGAAAAGCGGACAACAAACAGACAGACAGACAAAAAAATTTTTTTTATACTTTTGGCTTCTATTGGTTGTATGAAGATACCCCATCTAAGTTTTTTTTTAATATCTTTAATGTACAGACATGAGCTTGTTACAATTTTATTATATGTATAGATTAGCTTCAAAACTGACGGAGTTTCATACAATCTTACCAGCCCCTGTTTACCCCCTTTAAGAGCAAAATTCCAAAAAAAAGATAGCTTAAATGTTAGCGAGGACTAATGGCTACATAATAAAAAAAGTTTCATCAAAATCCGTCCAGTAGTTTTTGAGTGAAAAGCGGACAACAAACAGACAGACAGACAAAAATTTTTTTTTTTATACTTTTGGCTTCTATTGGTTGTATGAAGATACCCCATCTAAGTTTTTTTTTAATATCTTTAATGTACAGACATGAGCTTGTTACAATTTTATTATATGTATAGATTAGCTTCAAAACTGACGGAGTTTCATACAATCTTACCAGCCCCTGTTTACCCCCTTTAAGAGCAAAATTCCAAAAAAAAGATAGCTTAAATGTTAGCGAGGACTAATAGCTACATAATAAAAAAAGTTTCATCAAAATCCGTCCAGTAGTTTTTGAGTGAAAAGCGGACAACAAACAGACAGACAGACAAAAAATTTTTTTTTATACTTTTGGCTTCTATTGGTTGTATGAAGATACCCCATCTAAGTTTTTTTTTAATATCTTTAATGTACAGACATGAGCTTGTTACAATTTTATTATATGTATAGATTAGCTTCAAAACTGACGGAGTTTCATACAATCTTACCAGCCCCTGTTTACCCCCTTTAAGAGCAAAATTCCAAAAAAAAGATAGCTTAAATGTTAGCGAGGACTAATGGCTACATAATAAAAAAAGTTTCATCAAAATCCGTCCAGTAGTTTTTGAGTGAAAAGCGGACAACAAACAGACAGACAGACAAAAAAATTTTTTTTTATACTTTTGGCTTCTATTGGTTGTATGAAGATACCCCATCTAAGTTTTTTTTTAATATCTTTAATGTACAGACATGAGCTTGTTACAATTTTATTATATGTATAGATTAGCTTCAAAACTGACGGAGTTTCATACAATCTTACCAGCCCCTGTTTACCCCCTTTAAGAGCAAAATTCCAAAAAAAAGATAGCTTAAATGTTAGCGAGGACTAATAGCTACATAATAAAAAAAGTTTCATCAAAATCCGTCCAGCAGTTTTTGAGTGAAAAGCGGACAACAAACAGACAGACAGACAAAAAATATTTTTTTTATACTTTTGGCTTCTATTGGTTGTATGAAGATACCCCATCTAAGTTTTTTTTTAATATCTTTAATGTACAGACATGAGCTTGTTACAATTTTATTATATGTATAGATTAGCTTCAAAACTGACGGAGTTTCATACAATCTTACCAGCCCCTGTTTACCCCCTTTAAGAGCAAAATTCCAAAAAAAAGATAGCTTAAATGTTAGCGAGGACTAATAGCTACATAATAAAAAAAGTTTCATCAAAATCCGTCTAGTAGTTTTTGAGTGAATAGCGGACAACAAACAGACAGACAGACAAAAAATTTTTTTTTTATACTTTTGGCTTCTATTGGTTGTATGAAGATACCCCATCTAAGTTTTTTTTTAATATCTTTAATGTACAGACATGAGCTTGTTACAATTTTAATATATGTATAGATTAGCTTCAAAACTGACGGAGTTTCATACAATCTTACCAGCCCCTGTTTACCCCCTTTAAGAGCAAAATTCCAAAAAAAAGATAACCTAAATGTTAGCGAGGACTAATAGCTACATAATAAAAAAAGTTTCATCAAAATCCGTCCAGCAGTTTTTGAGTGAAAAGCGGACAACAAACAGACAGACAGACGAATTTTTTTTTTTTTATACTTTTGGCTTCTATTGGTTGTATGAAGATACCCCATCTTAGTTTTTTTTTAATATCTTTAATGTACAGACATGAGCTTGTTACAATTTTATTATATGTATAGATTAGCTTCAAAACTGACGGAGTTTCATACAATCTTACCAGCCCCTGTTTACCCCCTTTAAGAGCAAAATTCCAAAAAAAGATAGCTTAAATGTTAGCGAGGACTAATAGCTACATAATAAAAAAAGTTTCATCAAAATCCGTCCAGCAGTTTTTGAGTGAAAAGTAGACAACAAACAGACAGACAGACAAAAATTTTTTTTTATACTTTTGGCTTCTATTGGTTGTATGAAGATACCCCATCTAAGTTTTTTTTTAATATCTTTAATGTACAGACATGAGCTTGTTACAATTTTATTATATGTATAGATTAGCTTCAAAACTGACGGAGTTTCATACAATCTTACCAGCCCCTGTTTACCCCCTTTAAGAGCAAAATTCCAAAAAAAAGATAGCTTAAATGTTAGCGAGGACTAATAGCTACATAATAAAAAAAGTTTCATCAAAATCCGTCCAGCAGTTTTTGAGTGAAAAGCGGACAACAAACAGACAGACAGACAAAAAATATTTTTTTTATACTTTTGGCTTCTATTGGTTGTATGAAGATACCCCATCTAAGTTTTTTTTTAATATCTTTAATGTACAGACATGAGCTTGTTACAATTTTATTATATGTATAGATTAGCTTCAAAACTGACGGAGTTTCATACAATCTTACCAGCCCCTGTTTACCCCCTTTAAGAGCAAAATTCCAAAAAAAAGATAGCTTAAATGTTAGCGAGGACTAATAGCTACATAATAAAAAAAGTTTCATCAAAATCCGTCTAGTAGTTTTTGAGTGAATAGCGGACAACAAACAGACAGACAGACAAAAAATTTTTTTTTTATACTTTTGGCTTCTATTGGTTGTATGAAGATACCCCATCTAAGTTTTTTTTTAATATCTTTAATGTACAGACATGAGCTTGTTACAATTTTAATATATGTATAGATTAGCTTCAAAACTGACGGAGTTTCATACAATCTTACCAGCCCCTGTTTACCCCCTTTAAGAGCAAAATTCCAAAAAAAAGATAACTTAAATGTTAGCGAGGACTAATAGCTACATAATAAAAAAAGTTTCATCAAAATCCGTCCAGCAGTTTTTGAGTGAAAAGCGGACAACAAACAGACAGACAGACGAAATTTTTTTTTTTTATACTTTTGGCTTCTATTGGTTGTATGAAGATACCCCATCTTAGTTTTTTTTTAATATCTTTAATGTACAGACATGAGCTTGTTACAATTTTATTATATGTATAGATTAGCTTCAAAACTGACGGAGTTTCATACAATCTTACCAGCCCCTGTTTACCCCCTTTGAGCAAAATTCCAAAAAAAGATAGCTTAAATGTTAGCGAGGACTAATAGCTACATAATAAAAAAAGTTTCATCAAAATCCGTCCAGCAGTTTTTGAGTGAAAAGTAGACAACAAACAGACAGACAGACAAAAATTTTTTTTTTTATACTTTTGGCTTCTATTGGTTGTATGAAGATACCCCATCTAAGTTTTTTTTTAATATCTTTAATGTACAGACATGAGCTTGTTACAATTTTATTATATGTATAGATTAGCTTCAAAACTGACGGAGTTTCATACAATCTTACCAGCCCCTGTTTACCCCCTTTAAGAGCAAAATTCCAAAAAAAAGATAGCTTAAATGTTAGCGAGGACTAATGGCTACATAATAAAAAAAGTTTCATCAAAATCCGTCCAGTAGTTTTTGAGTGAAAAGCGGACAACAAACAGACAGACAGACAAAAAAATTTTTTTTTATACTTTTGGCTTCTATTGGTTGTATGAAGATACCCCATCTAAGTTTTTTTTTAATATCTTTAATGTACAGACATGAGCTTGTTACAATTTTATTATATGTATAGATTAGCTTCAAAACTGACGGAGTTTCATACAATCTTACCAGCCCCTGTTTACCCCCTTTAAGAGCAAAATTCCAAAAAAAAGATAGCTTAAATGTTAGCGAGGACTAATAGCTACATAATAAAAAAAGTTTCATCAAAATCCGTCCAGCAGTTTTTGAGTGAAAAGCGGACAACAAACAGACAGACAGACAAAAAATATTTTTTTTATACTTTTGGCTTCTATTGGTTGTATGAAGATACCCCATCTAAGTTTTTTTTTAATATCTTTAATGTACAGACATGAGCTTGTTACAATTTTATTATATGTATAGATTAGCTTCAAAACTGACGGAGTTTCATACAATCTTACCAGCCCCTGTTTACCCCCTTTAAGAGCAAAATTCCAAAAAAAAGATAGCTTAAATGTTAGCGAGGACTAATGGCTACATAATAAAAAAAGTTTCATCAAAATCCGTCCAGTAGTTTTTGAGTGAAAAGCGGACAACAAACAGACAGACAGACAAAAAAATTTTTTTTTATACTTTTGGCTTCTATTGGTTGTATGAAGATACCCCATCTAAGTTTTTTTTTAATATCTTTAATGTACAGACATGAGCTTGTTACAATTTTATTATATGTATAGATTAGCTTCAAAACTGACGGAGTTTCATACAATCTTACCAGCCCCTGTTTACCCCCTTTAAGAGCAAAATTCCAAAAAAAAGATAACTTAAATGTTAGCGAGGACTAATAGCTACATAATAAAAAAAGTTTCATCAAAATCCGTCCAGCAGTTTTTGAGTGAAAAGCGGACAACAAACAGACAGACAGACGAAAATTTTTTTTTTTATACTTTTGGCTTCTATTGGTTGTATGAAGATACCCCATCTTAGTTTTTTTTTAATATCTTTAATGTACAGACATGAGCTTGTTACAATTTTATTATATGTATAGATTAGCTTCAAAACTGACGGAGTTTCATACAATCTTACCAGCCCCTGTTTACCCCCTTTAAGAGCAAAATTCCAAAAAAAGATAGCTTAAATGTTAGCGAGGACTAATAGCTACATAATAAAAAAAGTTTCATCAAAATCCGTCCAGCAGTTTTTGAGTGAAAAGTAGACAACAAACAGACAGACAGACAAAAATTTTTTTTTTTATACTTTTGGCTTCTATTGGTTGTATGAAGATACCCCATCTAAGTTTTTTTTTAATATCTTTAATGTACAGATATGAGCTTGTTACAATTTTATTATATGTATAGATTAGCTTCAAAACTGACGGAGTTTCATACAATCTTACCAGCCCCTGTTTACCCCCTTTAAGAGCAAAATTCCAAAAAAAAGATAGCTTAAATGTTAGCGAGGACTAATGGCTACATAATAAAAAAAGTTTCATCAAAATCCGTCCAGTAGTTTTTGAGTGAAAAGCGGACAACAAACAGACAGACAGACAAAAAAATTTTTTTTTATACTTTTGGCTTCTATTGGTTGTATGAAGATACCCCATCTAAGTTTTTTTTTAATATCTTTAATGTACAGACATGAGCTTGTTACAATTTTATTATATGTATAGATTAGCTTCAAAACTGACGGAGTTTCATACAATCTTACCAGCCCCTGTTTACCCCCTTTAAGAGCAAAATTCCAAAAAAAAGATAGCTTAAATGTTAGCGAGGACTAATAGCTACATAATAAAAAAAGTTTCATCAAAATCCGTCCAGCAGTTTTTGAGTGAAAAGCGGACAACAAACAGACAGACAGACAAAATTTTTTTTTTTATACTTTTGGCTTCTATTGGTTGTATGAAGATACCCCATCTAAGTTTTTTTTTAATATCTTTAATGTACAGACATGAGCTTGTTACAATTTTATTATATGTATAGATTAGCTTCAAAACTGACGGAGTTTCATACAATCTTACCAGCCCCTGTTTACCCCCTTTAAGAGCAAAATTCCAAAAAAAAGATAGCTTAAATGTTAGCGAGGACTAATAGCTACATAATAAAAAAAGTTTCATCAAAATCCGTCCAGCAGTTTTTGAGTGAAAAGCAGACAACAAACAGACAGACAGACAAAAATTTTTTTTTTTATACTTTTGGCTTCTATTGGTTGTATGAAGATACCCCATCTAAGTTTTTTTTTAATATCTTTAATGTACAGACATGAGCTTGTTACAATTTTATTATATGTATAGATTAGCTTCAAAACTGACGGAGTTTCATACAATCTTACCAGCCCCTGTTTACCCCCTTTAAGAGCAAAATTCCAAAAAAAAGATAGCTTAAATGTTAGCGAGGACTAATGGCTACATAATAAAAAAAGTTTCATCAAAATCCGTCCAGTAGTTTTTGAGTGAAAAGCGGACAACAAACAGACAGACAGACAAAAAATTTTTTTTTTATACTTTTGGCTTCTATTGGTTGTATGAAGATACCCCATCTAAGTTTTTTTTTAATATCTTTAATGTACAGACATGAGCTTGTTACAATTTTATTATATGTATAGATTAGCTTCAAAACTGACGGAGTTTCATACAATCTTACCAGCCCCTGTTTACCCCCTTTAAGAGCAAAATTCCAAAAAAAAGATAGCTTAAATGTTAGCGAGGACTAATAGCTACATAATAAAAAAAGTTTCATCAAAATCCGTCCAGTAGTTTTTGAGTGAAAAGCGGACAACAAACAGACAGACAGACAAAAAATTTTTTTTTTATACTTTTGGCTTCTATTGGTTGTATGAAGATACCCCATCTAAGTTTTTTTTTAATATCTTTAATGTACAGACATGAGCTTGTTACAATTTTATTATATGTATAGATTAATGTATTGAAACATTTTTAGATATTTGTTTTTATTACATATTGTCAGAATAATTTGTACAAATAATTGGCAAAACGCGTGGGCGCCCTATTGCTCAATACGTTACGCGCGCACACAGACGCACAAAAGTGGAGGTCTCGCAGCCCGCGCGGCTTCTCCAATACCTACTATCATAAGTTCATAAAATCATAACATACGAAAAGTAAAACCCTTAAAACCAATTTGAAAACCTAAAGAGATTATCTACATTCTTATGTACGTAGATACTATGACGTCTTTGCATAAAATTGTTTATGTTTATTATTAGAATTGTTTAATATGAATGATTTTAATAACCGTAAGTTATTGTTATTGAAATGCTGATAGAGATGAACTTGATAGGTACCTAAACAAAGGCGGCGTGTTTAAAAGATATTAGGTAATCATAATAATTAAACAATGAGAAACTTACATGTTTAAAATTAATCGGCACTCATACGACGGCGTCCTGTTTTTAAAACACTTTCAAAATGACCACCACCTTGTTCTATGCACTTAAAAGCTCGTTTACGCAATTGTTGTCGCAATTCACTTAACTCTAGAATGTTCCTTTTCACTGTTTCAAAAGCAGCCACTATCCTATCTTTAAGGTCCTCGGCACTTGTTGATTCGTCACAATACACTAGGTTACAATACGTTCGCCACACGTACATGTGACTGACGTTAAAGCGTGGTGCGGCTTCTCTGGTACTTTGCTGAGGATTCTCGCTAAAGTACTCGAGTATTTCATCTTGTAGACGAGTAGATGCCTGCACGTTTCTCCCCCTGTCGATGGCCGTATTCGGTCGAAATGTTCCGAAGTCTCGAAGCCGCTGGGTAGCGCCTAGCATAGTCCTGCGGTCAACACTCGTGCCGTGCCTATCATTAAATGTTCTACACGCTAATGCTATGTTATCACCACACTGTGCTAGAGTCCTCACCATCTCGGTGTACTGTACGTTAGTATACCGGAAAGACATCGCGCGCGAAAGTTTTGTTTTGACAAATAATGACAAACATTCACTGATAACGATCGGCCGATGACTAATGCGAGGAAGCGCGAGCCACGCGGGCGCCGCCGCGCCGGCGCCGCGCTCGGCTGTCTCGCTCTTTCCTATTGTATTACGTATTTCGGCTGTCCTTTTTATGTATCTTTGTTAGTGTTTGAAAGTGTGAACTTGTGTGTGTGTTTGAAAGTGTGAACCGCTGTGAATTGCTAAAGCCTCATTGCATCGACTTAAGGCTCATTTTCGTTTACTTCGAGTGCTTTATGAAAATAGTGTCTACAATTTAATTATTTCTAAATAATTTTTTGGTGAAAAAAAATATTTATTTTTATTAATGAAATGGATTCTGTTATCGATTCTGAACAAAGTAGTTTCAGGATGTGCGTTAATTATGTTACACGGTGTATAAGTACATATAAGTCTTGTAATATAAAGTACCAAAACATTCTAATCTATATACTCAAACCGCTTTTTCAAATTCCAACGAATACATCGAAGCAACTTTACCAACACTTACAAAACCCCAATGACGTGCCAACTAGTCATAACCTCGCTAATACAATTACAGTTTTGTCCCAATCAATGCAACTTTATTCAAATATTCCAGTGTTTGTCAACTAATTAAACAATTGCATAACTACGTTGTTCGCTTGACGCGGATGGATGTTGAGTTAGGAACAACATGGCGTCGCGACCGTTAATTTCAAACTTGCATTGTTCGTTTTAACTCGTTCTCATTGAATTCATTATACATGCAGTTTGTCTGGTAAGTCGAGAAAGTTTTGTAAAAATCTGATATGAATAATTGGTTTTGGTTTTAAAGTAATTCACAGTGTCACAGGTCAGTTTGGAAATTATTTTGGTAGTAGTAAATGGTTACAAACCTTTTTTTTTGGATTTAATGCTGTATGATAATATCATCTTTAAAATTATGAGGTATTTACATAGTTGTATGTTATTGCTTAAGTTATATAAGCAGAAGTTACCTTTTATTGAACTCTTACATACTGATTGATAGAAATTCTGTAAACTAAAATTCTTGTAAAATATGTTATCTAGGTCGGCACTTGCCCTATTATACGAGACTCTAACTAGAAGATTTTGTCCATCATAAAATATGAGCGCAGTAAGTGAAAATTGTTTATCATTTAAAACCTCTTCACAATTTACTTTTCAACGAGTCAAAAATTTCGTAATCTTTGTACGGCTTTCTACGGAGTCAATATTACCATTAAACAAATTTTAGATTATGTGGGACGAAATTCGAATACTAACTTGCAAAATTATTTTTTTATAACCTTAAAATGACGCTTTCAACAGCTACATATTCAAATATTAAATGCGATCGACAATTTTTATTTAGTCACTAAATTCTTTACTTTACTTTTTATCGAAAATATATTTTATTAAAACAACCTCAATTAGTCTACTGCGTCAATTTTATAGTGGCTCGCATCGCCTCTTGAGTTTCTACGACGAAATTGCTATTAGAGATTCACGCCTAATGGACGCGTAATTGGCTGCTTCGCAAACTAATGGACAATTATAGCGATAGACGTACATTTTCCAGAAATTATAATAGTATTACAGAGCTTTTATTATATGTTTGCCGATAATTTTCGAGTGTAATATGTTAGAGATTGGTTGAGTGGTCATTATGTGAAGAACTCTTTGAATATTAGTAATGTACTCGTAAGTTACGAAAATAAATGTAACAAATTAAGTCGATTTTTTCTATAATTTTAGACTTCTTCTTTAGAATTCTTATTTATCTTTGCCTTTAATCTGATTACGATTCTTTACCATACATAGTGGACGCGATTAGTTTTTAATCTGTATTGTTTTATAATACAGTTTTATAAACCGTTTAAAACTTCTCAGATTTAAGTTACGTTACACTGTGGTCATTTGTCACTGACTGAACTATAATTAAGTAATGTTCGTTAATTTTCTATATAACAGCTGTTGTAAATAACAATATAAGTCAAACTACTAACAAAATTACTTTATGAATACCCATTAAGTTTATTGTGTTCTGCATAATAATATAAATTGATTGAAATGTCAAACATCGATAAAATACCTTTAACTCATATCTTGAAGACACATTTAGTCTACACTCTTTAGCTTTATTTGTTTTGTCGTTTATTCAAAGACCTAAGCTGTGAGAAAAAAATCTACTTGTAAAACATCAATTAGAATTGTACTTGACACATTATATAGGTTTCAATTTCATTTGTTTTCTATTTATTAAACTTATAATTGACCTTTTTGATCGCTCATAGGGATAGTATTTCGTGTCGTCCATATTAAGTACACAATTTTACAATCTTACAGTAACAAAGTTACTAATATCTAAACATCAGTTCAGAACTATTGAATATTCCATAGCTTTCAAGAGTATGGATGCGTGAACTCTGTGGATATCCGATAGAAGAAGTCGAGTGCTGTGTCCACACCACCGACTGTTTGCTAATCTCCGCCGGTGTGCCGGTGTGCCGATTATACGTCATATTTGATCTGTTCTGTAAACCGAGTAAGAGATTTTTGTAGCGTATCGAGAAATAGGTCGTGGTTATTGCTTCCTTATGACTTGTGTGTGATGAAATGCACGTATGGTAGTATTTGTTCGTGTTCTTTTGTTTTTTTTTAAGCCACAGTTAACCTCAGATAGGCTTTGGCAGCTTCATTAGTCTAGTGTTTTGTTTATACATGTATTAAGATAGCAAACGTTGAACAAAGATTAGCGTAGAATAAAATCTACGATTTACGAGATAGTTTAGAGAATGTAAAAGATTAATTTTGTAATTAGGTTCGATTTTTGTAAACAATATTTGGGTTGTATGTCAAAAAATATTATAACTAATTGGACTTTGTTCATCTTCAGAACAAATCAACTTCATCAGATTTCTAGCTGATGTTACAAATGATGAAGAATAAAATATTGCAAATTGATTGCTAAAGTGTATAGAATAGGTAAGTTACCCCTTTAGTAAAAGTATCCATAAAGATCTGTCAATATGTCACCGCAATAATAAACTGAATACACAGTTTCTATGTCGCAATATCCTCGTGAAGAAGTTGTGTAAAGTTCTTTTAAATAACTTTGTGTTTGATGCAGTCATGAGCATACATGAACTTCAGTTATTTTCTTCGAGAAATAATATTGAATGTTTCAAAATCTGACGATATTTGTTTGAGTTTATGTTGCGGTTACCTTTATGTTAAGTTTAGAACACGTTAAATTAGAATTGAAGTTAGAAAATATAGCAACCATTTTAATATATTTAATTATGATTTACGTTTTTATTATTAGTTGGAATTAACCACGAATGTCTGATTAATTAACGCCGCAAACACTAGGTTATCAGAACCTTGTCACATTATTGTTATAATTTATGTATTAGATCTGATTAATGATTTACACGATCGTTTAGTGATAACTTGATAATGTGATGACAGCAGCACATTCTCATAATGAATTACATACATAATATATGCAATATTACGTAATAATCAGTATCTAATTATTATTTCAGAACAAATAGGTATGTTAAAATAATTATCAACTTTTTAATTAAAAGGTAATATTCTAGCAAGACGAGAACACTTCTTTACAACATTAAAAGTTACTTAGGCGGTCAAAGCAATATAATGACTAACTGACTACAGAGTTCCTTTCTTCGTGGAAGCAAAAATACTTTATGCGTCCCTGTTGGTCGATACCGAGTTCTTAGAAACTGAATTATCCACCGGGGAGAGAGGGTAAATAAAACCCACCCCAAAATAAATAGGGCTAACAACGTACACGTAGGCAATCATTTCGTTAAGAAAGTACGAGTCAAGTTATTTCTCCTGGGTGTCAGCGGGCGAGAGGGGAAGCTGGGGAAACTTGGACCACAAATCACTATTATGTCAACTTATAGTGGACTAAGAAAGCTTTTGCATTTTTCGGGGTGCATAGTTTACTTTGCTTCTGATAAACTTTATTTTTATTACTGTAGTCTTAAAATATAGTTATTACAGTTAAATGTTTGCGGGTATTTATTTATTGTTGTCATGCAAATATTGCAATATTGTTTATTCAAAAGCTTTTAAGACTTAAATATTTGCTAAACTAAAATGCTCCATATGGTTTAGAAAATAGATTTGAATATTATCCTTTGTGATTTCGGACGTGATTAATTCCTCGTCAAAGAAAGGGTTGCACAGTTGGTTTATTCGTGAATCTTGATGTTAATGAATCAGTGGTTTTCTGATGTAATACTCTAGTTAATCACCTGAGAACACATTCAACAGAGCGCTCCACGTTCGATACGCCTAAACCATCATCCCACAAAAAGGCTTTTGACCTTGACTTCCAAACAAGTTTTCCTCAACAAGAAACAAGCTAAACAAAAGACTTATTTTTAGGTTAGATTAAAAATAAAATTCATTTACGTCCAGTTCAGATAAGAAAATTACATTTAAAAATAACCTTGTTAGCGGAGCTTTGTGGAAAAATCAAACTCAATTCTTTTTTAAATTTCTAGCAACAGGCTGCGACCCGCTACGTCAGTTTTCTAAGTGACACAAATAGAGTGTCTCTACAAACGGGCAATATAAAACGTGCTCTAAAAGTTATTACTTCAGATATTGCCACTATGCACTACGGTGTGGTTAGATTTTCATGCTCCGTTGAATTTTTAAGATTTGTATTTGTATCTTCGTTCAGATTATTGGGTATGATGTTTAGGTAAACAAAAGAACACGTTTTTGGAATATGAAGTTACGAGTTGGTATTAATTTAAATAAAGTTTGTGTCAAAAATGTTTTAACCAATACAAAAACAAATTAGAACTATTTTATTTTTAAAAACATATTTTACTGCTTTAATTCTAACCTAACTGTACCCTTGTTTCCCTCAGTAGTGTATATAGCAAATTAGGTTAATGGTTGTTTGAAACTGAAACGTAGATAGGTACACTCAGAATCTGTTTTTTGAGTGTTTGATATAAGATACAATATTCATAAGTAGATTTTCTCTATCCAAAAGTTTAGAAAAATTGTGCAGGGACACAACTTTAATTCCACCCTAGTTTAGAAAATCTAGTCAAAGTTAATGGTGGTACGTCATAAACTTGTTCTAATTTCTACCTATGATAAACTGGACGCCAGACTTGCTAAACTTTACCCCTAACTTCGCAATGAAAAATAACCTAGTGTCTCAGCTGCACCTTACACGAGCCGTTAAAACGGACTGAGGGAAAGGGGTCATTACGACCCCCGGAAGATACGTACACTCATCCACACATTACTCAACATTTTGACTTTTATAGCACCTTATCTTATGGCAATAAGGTTGATTGTTGCAAAGCTACCACGATCATGGATGGTCTGTACTTCTATCATAACTTTTATGTGTAGACCCTTTAATAGTGATTCATAATTTATCGTCATATTATGACGTCACACTTTGATGTGTGCTTTAAAAGTTGGTAATGAGATAATGTTTACGTTGAATCTGATAGAATAATTTGATGACAAAAGACACTTTGATCAAACACTACCGATAATAGTTTTTTATTTAATGAGAGTCTCTTAGCTAAACCGATAAGTATAAACAATTTTAAACAGAACTTATTTTTTTTTTAAATAACTTGATTTTTTTAGATATCCCGATTTTAATAATAAGCCTTGTGCTTCTTACCTTATCATTGTTGGGTAGGGTGAAATTTCCATCTGTTGTAGGCACTCTGAAACCAAGTCTATTTATAAATATACGAGTATAAATGACTACGTAATTTACCTACTTCTAAGAAGCCTCAATTCTCAGTAACATGTCACGACATCTGGTATTCTCATAGCCAATACAGTTGCGTAGGTAATGTTGTAGTGCACGTGCTCATTCGTTACAACAGTATGTGGTCGGTACGTGTAAACAGACATTTATAGTCTGCATAAATGAACGGCATATCGATTCAGGTTTGATTCTCTTGTTAAGTGCAGAATGTAGGTTGTAGGGGGACTGAAGTAGATGCCATGTAGGTAGAAATGTGGGTAGATAATTTTCCAAGTATTAAAGAATACATGGGCTACAGTAATTGTTGCAGCTATTTAAGTATTTTTTGCTAAATGTATTGTAGTTTTGTGATACCAATGTAAATTGTGTGACAGTATATTATTTTTGACGTTGAAATTTTTTTTTTTAATTGCTCTTTTTTCAGTACAAAGTACGACATAATTATGTATTCTCAATAAAAATCCTTGTTTGGATAACAATTAGATGCCTTGTAATTGTGTTGAATGTTACTTTAGAGCTGATCGACGAGAGGTCTTGTTATATTACATGCGTTACGTCATTAATTTCTCCTGTGTCTGTTTATACTCATTAAAATATTAATTTCTTACTTTTGTTGAGTAGGCTGTTTCATTTCGTTTACTCGGTTGTTGGTTAAACGATGGTTTTAATGTCTGAGTATAAATAATACGCATTGAGTGATCGCTTTTAAACATAGCTACACTGAAAATTATACACAGTTATTTTTTCAGTTGTACACGTTATAGATTTACACAAAAAAAACATAGGAGAGTTGAATACCATAATTTAAATCCTCACACACTTCCTTCTTTAATACTCTATCTTTATCTTAGTTATATAAAAAGTCCGATGCACAGCCAGGCCGGATTTACTTAGTTACGTAACCACTAGAGGTGTCTTATTTTCTCAAACCGAGCGTCCTGGGGGCCTACCACCACGTGTCAAAGTAGAATTCATGCGATTGTGGAAAAGAGAGACGACGCTACTCAACGTAGAGCGGCATCTCTCTTCTGCAACCACAATAATCTTAATCTAAGCAGTCGTGGTAGATCTTTGGGGACCGCATTAAAGAAGCTTACACAAGTGTATAGCTTGCATTGTAGGGGCTCCATATGTTATCCTTGAAGGCAATATATCCTAAAACTTTATCTCCTTTACAAATTGGGTGGAACATTCGGAATTTTATTTACCCTTTGCGTTTTTCAACCTGTACTGTTGTGATCCTGTTTAGGGTTAACGGATTGTTTGTTGTTTTTTTTTGTATGGACATTGTTGATATAAATATTATATTGACAGTTAGTTTTTTTCCTTGAATATCTTAACTCTATTTTTTTACTATTTTTAATGTTCTCAACCGTAAAAGATTAGACTCGTATTATACATATAAAAAAAATACATAAAAAAGTAAAACATTTTAGGTTTACTAGCTCTACAACTCTACAATATCTTCCAAAGCTAATTATAGCTAATTCCGTAAATTACCAATAAATTCCTATCGTCCGTACCTACATTGTACAGCAAAGTTAGTGGACTTGGCAGACATAGCATGGCAGACTAGTTGGAAGCCACAAATTACTCAGGGAACTTACCTCAACCCGGTGACTGACAGCAACTTCGTGTCGCAGTTTACTTAAGACTTTAATGAATACCTACAGTTGCTTAAGATCATTTAAGGTTCGTGGCAACGTTACCTATCTCTGCACTTTGTGTTAGTCTTTGTTCTATATTTTGGGTAATAAACCTGTGTGTACTGGACATGAATGTGGATGGATATAGGAAAGACAACAACCAAAGAAACGATGGATGGATTGTGTGAAAGATGATATTGCTGTAAAGAGTGTTACTTGCGAGATGACGTCAGATAGGAGCGTGTGGAAGAAGAATACATGCTGCGCCGACCCTAAATAATAATTGGGGTGACAGCAGGTGAATGATGATGAACCTGTGTGATGATATTGTTATCTTAGACGATCTTTGGACCTGCAATAACATAAACCATTTACAATAAAATATAGAGTAAATGGAAAAATCTCACACAACTTTGATTTAAGCATAGCGCTATATTGAAAATTACCCCCACACAGACAATAATACTACTTAATACATATTATTATTACTCGTCTTGAGATCGTATCTAACTCCTCGCACCTAAATAAACGAACAATTCTTTTGTTTTCCATGTATGCAGACTAGAGACGCGTGTATGTGTGTGCGTGTATTTAGTTAGTAATAATGTGAAATCATAACTTTTAGAACAGTAATAACATTGCCAAGATTAAACGAATAGAACAAAAAGGTTTTATTAAATTAGTTTTAACTGCGATGAATTTATTCCGTTTGTGTAGTGCATCAAAAACAAACTGCGCATGAAATGTACGACCAGCCGCAAGCTAAATACAACTAAGCTCTTTAAACTTCAAAATGTTTGGACGTCTAACTTTATTAAAGGGTATTATACTTTGTTATACATGAAAGACTAAATAAGGCTTTGATACTTCAAATAGTGCATAAAAGTTATAAACTCACATTAAATTTAAAATTAATCTTAAAAATTAAATAAAAGTTCAAAATTTTGCAGTGCCTTATTTGCATTTTAATTTAATTTTAAAACTGAATATCTTCTTAATATTTTACTGACAGTCTCAACTAAACATTTCATGGTAATTGAAATACGATATACATGTAATTACAGTCAATGTATAATACATATCTGTAAACGGCGTCACCGCGAAGCCACAAGGGACACATGATATGACGAAGGAGGTTGAAATCAATTTCTCATCAGAATATAACCTAAGGGTTGTTAACCCTTAATACATAGAGGGTTAAACTTATGCAAGTACAGTAAGAGTAATCAAAGACATCAAGGGGCCTACCACTGTGGCTTAAAGTAAGATTTGCAGTTGTGGAAGAGAGACGCCGCTCTACACCACTCTACGCCATGTAGAGCGCTATCTCACTTTGACAATAGTAATCATCTTGTTTTAAGAGTAAGTGGTAGGGCGTCTGAGCAAATATGAAGTTGCTAACTGTCATGCGGGCGTGTGTTCATTAATTACTATTGTGCATATAGCTTTTGCTTTTGTTGTGCCCGTAGGTGTTGAGTTAAGGATTGAAAGGACAGAATTAAGTAAAGCAAATAAACTTGTAACGTTAACAATACGACAGTTCTCATGTTTGTATCATAGTTTTTTAAAGGAGCATTAGTCTAAATAAAGATTTTGATTTTACTCTTAACGCTCAAGTTTTTAAAATTTTTATAATGCTGTTTTTTATAGCATAACGTGCGTTAATCTACTTCCTACGCGAGGGTTTCTTTTCTTTTGCATTAAGTTTTGCACTATTCAGAAAAAATATGGTTTTAATCCCTTTCTGCCCACTGCTAAGCAATGAGCGCCTTCAAACTTTTACATATATATGTATAAATTTAGCGAAAGTAATTTATCAGTGAGTATAATCACCGTAAATGAATCTGAAACTCTATCTTACTAAAAACACAAGCCACTGTCTAAGCACTGCAGACTTCGCAAATCTACTTACCTTAACTTGCGTCTCGTCCTCTTGTTCTCAATAATTAGATAAATTCAACTTCTAAGTTTCGACGCCGAAGTATCTACCATTGCAACTTGAAAATGACTTGGCTAAATACTGAAATAGTTACAGTAAGTTTTTCATTAAATCAACGAAGATTTAGAAAAGTTTGTAAAAATATTCATATAGGTCTTTGACTTGCGTTGGAAGAAATTAATAGACTGCTAGATTTTTTTTTAATGACCAATATCTTAAAACCATTGTTGGACACAGCCAAGTTGACGGAAAATATTTTTCTTTTACATTGAGAATCACTTTTATTTATTTTTATTTATTGTGACACGATAGGAACTAATTAACACTAAAATAATTGTGAAAATAATTGCATGACTTATACAACGGAAAAGTATCAAAATTTTACTTTAAACTAACCTGTCTCTAGTTTCCACTAAAAACAAATTACCTCTGTGAATATTTTAGATAGACATTAACCTATGTCTTGTGTTGTAAGCTCTGTTACAATGTCAATTTCTGTAGTCATTCGCTATGCAAGACGATGTCTTGCAAACCTTGATATTTAGTCAAATGAAGTGGCTTGTAGCATATTTTATTTTCGTGAGTAGAAAGATCTCCAATAAGCAGCTAGTTTTGGCTTCGTACACCTTCCGACCTAGAAAAAATCAATGATCTATTGAGCATTTATTAAAAGAAACCTAATTGAAGTTTTGAAGAATATTACAGATGTATTTTCAATGAGTGAAGGAAATACGAATATATAATATAATATAATAATAATAAAACATCAAAGGGTACAAAATCGGTGTCGTATGAGAAGTCATGTGAATTTTGCTAAGTCGAATCGAGTCTGAGTAGAATCTATACGAAATGTATTGCCAAAGTGAAATATATCGCTTTCAAGTAAAAAATGAATGGTGTGATTCCAACGACGGCAAATGTTTGTATCGTCCACACACTTGTACCTGCTTTTCGGAGTAGATTCATGTTAAATTCATGTCTATAAAACGTACGACACTGGAGAAATCGAATCGAATATGGAAGAATACGACACACTGTGAAAATTTTAGTCCTGAATATGTGCTAAATATATTTTCTTCTTTTGAATCTCATATTTTGTGGTCACTGATGAACAAAGGATACCATTTGTTATTATTAAAAAAATTAAAGGGTCTTTAACAATTTTGCAGAGGCTAGAATGTCAGGTTAAAAAAAATATAATTGTAGTGGCTTGTAGAACGTGTGCTCTCTAAATCAAAATAATTCTCAACAAATTATAGAGCTTTGTAAATCTGATGCCACTTCTAGTAAATCTATACCAATCACAGTTACCACAAGATCGGCTGATTTAATATGCATCCAAGGTGTCCAAGAGGTTCAACGTTTTAAATTGACTCACAGCTCTGAATACCAACTATAGTTTAATTACACTGTCTTCTACGTTGGGGAACAGGAAAATTAGTAAACGCCCCAACTCACCAACAACGCCTTAATGCTAAACCATTTAAACAAATTCTAGTAATAGAATTTCGTGACCCATTTTATTTCATTGTAATACTACATAATGGTACCCCACTGCAAAGTTATAACGATGTTTCAAATAGTTGTATTTCAATGTGCTGTATTTGCATAACAATTCAGCCCCTATTGCAATCATTATTTAGTATAGAAAATATTGAACATTGTTTTGATTTACTAACTTTAATTATAAGCTACTTTACGTAACATAAGTCTAACATAAGTCATAAATCGATCTGTGAAAGCCTGTTTATCTATACCAAATCAGAAAATGGTAAACTTCCACAACTTCCCGCCATCACGTATCAAGCAAAATGAGCCTTATTTGATACACTTTCACCACGGAAGTGTTAAAATAAACTAAGTATTTGAGACGTCGTAGACACGTAAAAGTGCTACGAGCTACGCGGCTACGTGGCGATGAGATTTATTGCTACGCTCGTGGCTCTATATCGAATCGAGTATCACTAATTGTCACAATAAAGTGTTTATTGGTGGTAAAAGTGGTTCCCTTAAGAAAATAAAATATCACTATTGTTTTATTCACTTAAATGGGAGCTAGGGTTAATGTTGTTAAAATGTATTTGTTCCTGTACAAATTTAGTCATTTTCTCTAAAAATCATTGCAGTTATTGCAGATTATGTTAAAAGTTATTAAGTTTCAAATCTTCTATACCTTCTTCGCAGCATGTTATACTTAAGCTGAAAGTTATTCAACTAATCAGGCAAATAAGATTTATGACGGTTATATCTTACGCTTCCAATCATTAGTATTTTCCTGATCCTCTTATATTTACTTGATATGGATAATTTTATATCAAAAACTTTATGGATGGAAGAAAATGTTAGTGATTCAGCTTAACTTGTCATTTTATGTTGACCGTAACTTCCCGAACTATTACAGCAATAATAAAAGTCTTCTTTTGCTGTCGGTACACTGAGGCAAACAACTGGGAATACACGAGCGCAAAGGCCTATCATCAACTTTATGTACAACAAGCTTCTGTGAAGGGGGTTTGTCCGTTCTCATACATTAAAAAAGAAAAAGAGTATTTTATAGGAGAGTATTATGCCTAATGTAGTTTGCCATTAAAAACTTTATGGAGTACGTTTCTTTGCAAGTAGAGTGTTTTACAGAGTAACATCTTAAAACAATTGCCTAACTAGGTTACTAGCCCCACTAACTCAGGAACTACAAGAGAACAACGGCTCTCACTTCTTAGAACAGATAATCTACTAATTGAAACAAACTTCGAACTCTCGGCAGAAGATACTGTTGTCTTAGTAAGGCTTGTACGATCAATAATTCAAACGTTCGGTGTGTAGTACGCTTTACCGTGGCGCGTCTAATCCGTATTTATTTCCCCAAAACAGCGAAACAGCTGGCTTCAGTTTGCGTCCCGGAATTTATGTCCGTGCTCCTTGCGTCCCAGGGAAACACGTACGGTACGACTCCGATTATGGTATCAAGAGATATTTTCGCGAGAGATAATATGTCTAGTACTTTAGGTAATGCTTAAACATCATAATTTATAACTTTCTATGCAGTTGCAGTTTGGATTGTTTTGAATAAAATAATGCTTTTTTTCTCTTAACAAAAGTAAATGTTTTTTTTTGTGAATGAATGATATTATAGAATATAGCAAGGACACTTTATACAATGCAAGCAATAGTGTTTAATACATGTATAGGTTCTGTCAGTATTTACAATTACTTAAATATAACCTGTATTTGTTTCCGTTGATATCACTTATACAAACAATGCCATTGACTATTAAAACAACACTAATCAAAGAGAAAGCACTACTTGACTATATCGCTATATATCGCTACTCGCTTATAAGTTTTTCGTATGAAGTTGTGTGAGGCAAACAAATTCTTCATTTAGGCTATTTCATAGCTTATGTTATTCAAGTCACACTTATAAATGTTTTATTCTTGTGTAAAGTTAATGCAAACGCTTTGTGTAAACAATTGTTGGTTAACCTGAAAAATAAATAAATAAGTCAAATATCAAATAAACAAAAAAAAAACAAATTTCAAATAAAGTTTTAAATTAATAATAAATTATAATTTAAAATTGTAAATCAATAAATATACTAGGAAACACACACCGTGATTATATGTTTTTTCAAGTTTATTGATTTCAGGTTGAAAACAATACTTTACCAAAAATAAACGAATGTCTATGGGTTAATTAGCATAATAAGGTTCATCTTTCTCTACGTGTTTACGACTTACGCAAATCTAGATGTAAAATACCCTTACAAAATATCTTGGCATGTACCATGTGACCTTATTAATTTAACGAGCGCTGTCGCAATAACTCTGTTCACCTACAAGTAGACAGTGAGTGCGGTTCTATGTTTTGCTTATATTGTAACTGTCGAGTCATCTGGCGTGACACGACTGAGCTGATAATGCGTAACCTACTTGTCAGGATTACGCAACGCATAAACTTTTCATTTAAGCACATTTCGTGAGAGGACTCATGTTGGTTTGATGTGACCACGTTTAGAATATTGTCAAGTATGAAGTACAAGCAGAAATTTATTGTTTATGAATAAAAACAAAAAAAATCGCAATAAATTATAGAAATAAAATGTTCTAACAATACCAGCGTTTAAATGTCGCATTACTTACTAAAGGCCGCTTGCCATATAGTGAAGAATCAAACATTGATCGCCTAGATTCTACACTGCTATTTAAATTTATTAGCGGCTGATAAACCTACATTACCTTATTAGTGTATCACCTATCAACATTGTTGTACGTCTGAAACAATAACAGTTGAAATGTTACAAATAAAGCCCGATCCAGGCGTAGTTATATTTCAATTGCATTAGTTACACAAACCACTCTTCTTCATTTCATAAATGCTAAGATTTTAAAATAACCCTATATCCTTCCTTACTTCTAACATAACTCAATAGATAATAGGTTGGTTGGCGCATGGCTATCGGGGACAATATTCTAATTTAAATAGTTTGTGGGACCAGATAGGGTAGCGTCCCTCTATAAATCACGGAGTGCCGTGGCCGCCGTTTAAAAAGTTAAGCCGAGATGTTTGCTCTTATTCCTTTTATTATCTTGATATAGAACTCGAGTTCTATTTCTTTTTCTATTAGTTTTATATGGGCTATTTTATTGATATTAAGTTGGTTATGGTTTAATTTCGTATTTTTTACGTTTGAGCGATCAATGTAATAGCGGTGTTATCAATTCAGGTTCTTGTGACTTATATAAGTTTGTTAGCAGTTGAGGTACTTACGAGACATATATTTGGGACAGAAGAGATTTTACCTGTAACATATAATAATATATTCAAAACAACATTCGTATTAAAAAAAATGCCGTAAATGAACCATAACTGCTACGAAGCGTAATAGCTACGGATCGTACTTGCTACGAACCGTACTTGCTACGAACCGTAACTGCTACAAACCGTTCTTGCACTTGCTACGAACCGCACTTGCTACGAAGCGTAACTGCTACGAATCGTACTTGTTACGAACCGTACTAGCTACAAACCGTACTTGCAACGAACCGTAACTTCTACGAACCGTACTTGCTACGAACCGTACTTGCTACGGACCGCACTTGCTACAAACCGTACTTGCTACGAATCGTACTTGCTACGAACCGTACTAGCTACAAACCGTACTTGCAACGAACCGTAACTGCTACGAACCATACTCGCTACGAACCGTACTTGCTATGAACCGCACTTGCTACTAACCGTACTTGTTACAAATCGTACTTGCTACGAACCGTAACTGCTACGAACCGTACTAGCTACAAACCGTACTTGCAACGAACCGTAACTGCTACGAACCGTACTCGCTACGAACCGTACTTGCTATGAACCGCACTTGCTACTAACCGTACTTGCTACGAACCGTACTTGCTACGAAGTGTAACTGCTACGAACCGAACTTGCTACGAACCGTACTTGCTACGAACCGTACTTGCTACGAACCGTACTTGCTACGAACCGTACTTGCTACTAACCGTACTTGCTACGAACCGTACTTGCTACGAAGTGTAACTGCTACGAATCGCACTTGCTACGAACCTTTTTTGTTACAAACCGTATTTGCTACAAATCATACGTGCCACGAATAAAAAGTTTATTATTTTTCTTCGAAGATTCTTCATTTAAAAATCAAATCTTTTAATAACAAAAGAATTTAAAAATCCATTGTTTTTCTGTATAAAAACAAAATAAATCCTTGTTTACGCTCATTCAGAAATCTGACTAACTAGATTCAAGTGCTTTTTCTGACTTTTCGAAAAAATTGTTAACACAAAAAGATGCCGAGGGATTATCAAAAGTTTTACGAGCAAGAATTGTTACTATGGGGGAAGAAGGACATAGCACGAGAGAAACAGCACGAAGAGTGGCTGTATCGCAATCCTGTGTTGTGAACATGTTACGGAGGTATCGCGGCGTGGATAACTTTGCCGATCGACCTCGCAGTGGTCGGCCAACTATTCTTACTGCTGCTCAGAAGCGTTACATCAGATTGCTTACTGCCCGAGACCCAACAATCAATGCCACTAAAATAAGAGCTGAGTTGCGGGCTGCTACTGGACTAGAAATTAGCACTCAGACCATCAGGAATTGCTTACACCATGTTGGATTACGAGCGAGGAGATCCTGGCGAGCACCCCTGAACTCACAGCGACGACAGCGATGCAGATTGCAGTGGACTAGGCTCCGCCAAAATGAAGAAGACGACGGGGAAAACATTTGGCGGAATTGTCTCTTCGTTGACAAGTCCAGAATTAGCACTCATCCGGACAACCGACGTCTCCGTGTCTGGAGAAGACATGGGAACGCTGAAAGACAAAGAACTGCTACCGGAACCGTTCAACAAGGCGGGAAATCGGTATCCTTTTGGGGCGGTATAAAGATTGGTGCTAGAACGCCGTTGATCCCGTATCGTGGCTTTATGACTGCAGCTTTGTACCAAACCATTGCTATTGATGGAATTGTCAGGTCATTTTGAATTAACAATGGCCCTTGATTCGTATTGGTTGACGATAATGCACTTGCACATCGAGCTCAACGAATCAACACTGCTATGCGTGAATACGACATTACCAGGTTAGACTGGCCTGCCGGCTCGCCTGACTTAAACCCGATAGAGCACGCATGGGATGCTCCGTCAGCCACCTCCTCAGACCGGGCCAGAGATCAGGAAGGCCGTTATTCAAGAATGGGACAGGTTACCGCAAGAAATGCTGGATAACTTAATTCTCAGCATACCAAGAAGGATTGCCGCATGTGTTCGAGCCAGGGGAGGAGTTATCTTGTACTAAATACAAACAATTTCATAATAAATATTGATATTATTTAGTTAAATCCTCTTTTTATTCCAATTATTTATTGGTTAAAATTGCATTATGACTTTAAAATTAAAATTTTGTTAATAATAGATAAAAATTAATTTAATCTTTTTATTTAACAAGTGTATCTTTTTTATAAAAAGATATTACGTAAAGCAACATTTATTCTTTTAAAGTAAAATTAAAAAAATATTTTATCTTTTGCCAGTGATCTCAAACTTTTTTTGATGTGTGTATGTGCTACGAACCGTACTTGCTACGAACCGCACTTGTTACTTGTCGTACTTGCTACGAATCGAACTTAGTACGAATCATACGTGCTACGTGTCATTTGTGCTACGAACCGTACTTGCTACGGACCGTCCTTGCTACGAACCGCACTTGCTACGAACCGTTCTTGCTACGAACCGTACTTGCTACGAACTGCACTTGCTACGAACCATTCTTGCACTTGCTGCGAACCGCACTTGCTACGAAGTGTAACTGCTACGAACCGTACTTGCTGCAAACCGTAACTGCTACGAATCGCACTTGCTACGAACCGCACTTGCTACGATGTGTAACTGCTACGAATCGTACTTGCTGCTAACCGTAACTGCTACGAACCGTACTTGCTACGAACCGTACTTGCTACGGACCGTCCTTGCTACGAAACGTACTTCCTACGAACCGTAACTGCTACGAACCGTGATTGCTACGAACCATTTTTGTTACAAACCGTAACTGCTACTAATCGTACGTGCCACGAATCGAACTTGGTACGAATCATACAAGCTACGAATCATACGCTCTACGTATCATATGTGCTACGAACCGTACTTGCTACTTATCATACGAGCTACAAATCGTAACTGCTACGAACCGTGATTACTACGAACCGTTTTTGTTACGAACCGTAACTGCTACTAATCGTACGTTTCACGAATCGAACTTGGTACGAATCATACAAGCTACGAATCATATTATTATTTGTAGCTTGTTGTTCCGTTTTTAGTTAGTGGTTAATTTTTGCAGTCGGGTTTTTTGTTTTTTAATCATAATTATTTTTATTTGTTTTTTTTTTTGTTTTATTACTTCTAATAATATTGTGTTCGATTTTATTAATCCTTTGCTTCTAAACAAGTTATTTCTTAATCCAAATACACACACACTACTAAAAACCAACATATACATGTATTAAGCCATCATTTATTTTTTCTCGAATAAAAAAAATACAACATTTTACATTATTGAGATTAATCTTATCAATAGATTTACAAGTACATTCTAAACAAAGAGAACAAAGAATGCCAAAGGTCGTAGAAATCAAAGCAAATTCATGGAAACTTTGTTAATTATAACATTAACAAAGCTTTGAGAAACGTAAATAAAATTATCACACGCTTTGTAGAACACAAACTATTTTGAATAAATAATGTTGCTGATAGATTTTAATTAATTAAGTATAAGGTCCTTGGTTGGTTTACTAGTAATACAATTTTCTTGCTATTGATGTATTTGAATTGAATTAGGAGAAAATCGTATTTTAGTTATTGGGTGACTCGTCTGAAACTGTTTTGTAAATAATTTCTCGATGGAATTACGTCTGATATGTAAGCAAAGGTCTATTTGATAAAATATGTAGGTCTTCAATATGAGTTCATATAATATAATATTATTTCACAAAAATCGTCGTATTTTTAAAAGTTAATATCTGTAATGGATCTTAAGAAGTAAAAATGAGTCAGAAAGCACATTTTTCAGTACTCAAGTGGTAGTTTAGTACTACGATAATAAGAAGTAAAAGATTACAACCCGAAGAAGCTAAACAACAAAGGTGTGGAAACGACCAAAAAATGAAAGAAAAAAATGAAAAATTCATAATGGGGATATAGAAAAACATCTCAGTAACAATGAATGTTCTCATTGCAGGGAATATATTATACCAACGGCATAAACTTGTGTCAAATATATGAGTCACTACATTATTCCACTCATCGTACTTTCTCGACTAAATGCGTTAAGAAAGTCTTATCTTTAATAGATATAAAAGAGTTAACGTGTAGACGAAAGTAAGAAGAAAAAGATTTAGAACCGACAAAAGCGCAAACAGAACCGAAGAAACTAAGCTACAAAGGTGTGGAAACGACAAACATTGCGCGAAAAAAAAAACAAAAGAATAAATGAAAAATCCATTACGGGGATAAAGAAAAACACCTCAATAACACTCAATGTTCCCGATGCAGGGAATCGATTGATCGATTGAACAACACGAGGCAACACTAGAAACGGTCGAGTAAATGGAGAAACGTCTATAAGGAGACTCGCTCTAATTGCACTATTGAAACTAATAAGGATACGGGGCTAGAACCTTTAGAGCTTCGAAACGAGTTAGTGTAGATATTCGATTAAAATTTCGATTATGCGTTGTTTTAATGACTAGCATAGTATTACGTGAATGTATGTATTTCTCTTGTAGTTAATATTATTATGTAGGTACAGGTGTATTGCATTTAAATTAAATGTAAGAACTTAAAAAACACGATAGAGTTGTCATATTTTAGTTAGAACACTTAGGCGAAGAATATATATATATAGATATTGAAAAAAAAAGACTACACAAAAATCAAATCACATTCCTTATTAAGTCAAGACATTTACCATTACCCAGTACCTTCGGAATAACCCGCAATAAAATCTTACCCACCATTATTCGCGTCTTAACATTATAAGAAGACTATACGTTACCTTTTAAGTATCTCTACATACGTATATTGAGCCCCAAGGAACATTGTGCCTAATACATTAGCTAACTTACGTTCCACACCGAGACTATAAACTTGGGAATGTATGGAAACTATTGAACACAGCACAAGAGGGAATAGAGCATTTGGAAGTACAATAGAAACTTGTATAAAAATTGTAGCTTACTCAATACGTTTGTCAGACTCATAGTGACGTTAAACAATGTGTTTGTTTATTACAATTAGAACGGTTAACTACTTCAACTAATAAAAATCAAAAACAAAATTATACGAGTAAAAATAGAAAAATACATAAGTATAAAAATATGAAACTAAACAAAAGCTTGTAAAAAAAGATCAAAAGAAAAAACATATTTCTTTAACAAATGGAAATATATTTGTTCCTAATGAAATGGTGATGTAAATAGATCATGTAGAATGTAAAAATAGAATAGAATGAAATATGATTTCTGTATATCGCAAAATTACATTAGTGAAGTACTAGTAATACCATACGATAAAAATAAAAATATGTTAGAGGTTAAAATCTCATCGATTGATACAAAACGGACGCAGTATTTAGGTAAGTATTCGTCTAAATAATAATTCTAACACTGCCTTACGGAAGAAATATAGAAATATCCAAATTAATTATTTGAAAAACTTTGAAAGAAACTTGTGTTAGATATAGATAATATGTTTAACGTTCGAGCAAACATAATTAAAAGTTACACCAATATAAAATTTATAAATTAATTAAATAGCTCGGAGCACGTAAACAATTCAAAACAAATATTTAACTTAATAATCCGCCTTATTAAATAAATCGAACAGATAACATTAGCCAATCAAGAATTTGAACGCAAAACTTCTTTAATTAATGTTAAATTATTCTGAAACAACATCCAAGCCTATTAACGGTCGGTATCAGAAATCTTGTAACTTTTCGCCTTTAAACTTGTGAAAGAAAAACGTTCACCAAAATTCAGTTGAAAATAAGCTTCTCGGTCTCACAGCGATTACCATAAAACTTGTTTAAATGGTAATATTAGAAGACGTCACTCGCCGCAATCGTCTCCCTGAGGGATTTTAACCAAATCTATCTCAACAAAAATACATATGCTAATAAAATTTCATATTACGATTTTGTGGTTTTGCCAGTTGATGTCTAGTTTTAGAAGTGGTATTTTAGGCTGTGGCGAAGTGGTGTGACGTTCTTAGTGAGTTCTATTTCAAAATACTCGGAATATTACAGTATTATTCCGACAACAGACTAAATTTAATTGGGACTAATATTATCTTTGATAGATTTCTAAGACAGTTTTAATTGTCACTGACAAAATTGGTCAAAATTCTTACATTAGAAATTCCTAATACCTATATTAATTTCCATTCACATTACTTCAATTCATATTTAAGAGATATTTATTACCTATACGTTTGGTATCCGATCCCTTGACCCTAAAATAAAATATCTGAGCTATGCCATTACAATATCTGAATAAAAACCCTTGTCACAGCGAAGAATTAATCTCGGAGTTTGAGAAGTGAATGGGACATTATGGAAATGGGTCAAAGGTGTACTTCTGTAAGAATAGCCATGATTTGAAAAGGATTAAGCTTGGATGCAAATTACTTCTCAAAATTATGGAGGTGGATGATATATCTTTGTTTGTAATTTGAAATTTAGCATGTTTTGAAAACCGTGGAAGCAACGCTAGCTGTTTTAAAAGATGAGTACCTAGCTTATTTATATTATTTAATTTGACGGGCCTGTTGGTCTAGTGGTTAGTGGGACTGACTATACTGGAGGTCGTGGGTTTGATCCCCACTCATGACAAATGTTTGTGTGATGAGCACGATCATTTATTCAATTTGTTCAGTGTCTATAATATTATGTAGGTACGTATTTAGAAATATTAATGTTTATCAGTTGTCTAGTACTCGTAACACAAGTTACCCTCGTATACTTAATTTAAGACTAGATAGCGTTGTGAGAATGTTTAAAAAAATAAAATATTACCTTCGCACTAAGATATTCATCCTTGTGTCACGGAGGGATAACAAACATTTAAATAAAATGCTTAAAGACAGCCAATTTTTCACAGTATAATTTCCATACTACACACGTACGTATTCCCTAATTCTTAATAAGTTGTTATCTTCCATATTTTTGAGAAATGTTCTTATATAAATAGCAATTAACCGGCTAACATCCTGGGGGTGCAATGACTTATAAGCTAAAGTCGTGACCGGCGTACAAAAATCTTTAGTTAATAGGTAAGCACGCGAGCTGAATCTAATTAAGATTTTGATAAAAATACTGGTTAGTGGATGTTATGTTATGATATGCTAATACACGTGGTGTCCGGTCATATGCAAAGTGAGACCCCCCCATTCACGTTCATAACAAATTAAGAAATTAAATTAAAACTCGTATAAATAGAAATTAGTAGCCGGTTATAAAATCGTAAACTATATTTTGAGTACAGTAAAAAAATATCTTTGTTTTTTACTTAGTAAAAATATAACAATAACAAAAAAATGTGAATGCTATATCATCTCTAGCATTCAAGATCATTGCATATTATTATATTGATGTCCTATAAATAAGCCACATTTGGCAAACTGTAGAAATACAGATATTTATAGATGTCCTAGGACTAATGAGAGTCTAGACGAGACTGTATTAGAAACTCTCTAAGGAATCTCAGCTAACTAATAAATGTTCTATAATCTGTGGAAAGAGCAAAATGTCAAATAATTACGTGTTAAAGGTGGGTTAGAAGCATTTTTAACTTTTTTATTGCTTTAAAAGTCTGATGTATCGCTCGAAACGACACCTCTCGTGGGTATCGTAAAATGTACATCAATTTGTTGCATTGTATTTGCTTGACCGACTTCTGGCAAAATCACAGCATAGACGACTCGAAAATCAGTAGATTTGGGACATAAAAGGCTAGCAAAAATGCATAATTATTTCAGTCGTTAAGGGTTCTCATCGATTGAAATGGTGTATTATTAAAAAGGCTGTCTGTTCACATTTTAGTTAAATAAATTACAATACATTAAGCAACAAGAAACTGAATTTTTTTTTTACAAAAGCGTCAATAAATGTTTATTTTAAATATTATTCGCTCAAATTATTTTCTTCTAATCTTGACACTTCATCGATTTCCGATAGCAAAAAGTAAAGCATCCTAATCGAGCAATATTAAATCTAACAGGAGCATTCTATTACAAGAAACACTTAGCGCGATCACTTGAACAAACAAAGCAATTCGTTTGGCGAATTAACGATAGCGCTGTGGGGCGCCTTCCGCATAGCAAGACGTAAAGAAATTTAATTAGCGTTCATTGAGATAATTCACTGCTTCCACAATAGGCGGCGTAAAGACAACTTTCACTAAGTATTTGATACATACAACAAGTCCGGTTGACGAACTGGAGATTTTGGCAGTCGGTTATAACATGATTTAAATATTTTTTAAGTCTAGCAATCTTTTACAATTTGGTTGTAAACGTAACTTTTTAAGAAGTACAGTTTGGAGGAAACTAATTTTTTCAATTGGTTTTGGCCACTTTTCCTATTAGCCTTACGGCTAGACATAAAATAAAAAGAGAAAATTGCTGTAGTCTGATGGAGTCCGATTTTGTAAAACTCTTTTACGCTTATGGAGTAAGATCAAATTGAATTATGATAAAAATAAAATATTTACTTGTTACAATCCAATTAAAACATTTCGTAACATTTAATTGATAAAAGTGCATTTCCCGAGCACATAGGAAACAATTTTTTACGTAATGTATTCAATATTTAAACACTATTTTCATTATTCAATATTTTCACAATGTGTAAAATATAACAAAGTAGCAATTTTAGGAAAGCTGGATATCAACGTAGTCTGACATTGTAATAATATATTTTTATTTATTAATAAATATATAAAACATTTACCACAAAAAGCTCGTCAATCCAACCGAAAGTAAATCACTCTGTCCTAAACAACAGATCTTGATCCAATTACCTAACTCTAAGAACAGATAAGTAACAAAGCGGAGACGAAACACTCCGAACACCGGTTGCGTATCAATTATTCAAGAGCTATTGATTGACGTACTAAGATATAATGAGGCGGCCCCTTTGTTCTACGAGGATTTTAGAAAATTATAATGGCGGTTTTGAATTAATGATAATTTGAATTAAAAATGTGGTTTGGAATTTTGAGATTGCATTTTAATTTTTAAAATTAGTTTTTATTTTTTCACTTTTTTAAGTCCTTTTTTTGCCATTTAATCATTTTTTTTATATTACTCATTTAAATTTAAAAGTATTTTGCAACTTTTAAGCGACTTCTTTGTCGTTGATATTTTTAATTTTTCATGCTTATTAACAGCATATAGATCGATTTTGGTTTTGCTGCCTAGTCAAACAGTGTTTCGAGAAAGACTTAAGCTAAGCCATCAGTGTAACAAGAACACATAATATTAAATATTGTTCACGAAGAAATCATTAGCTAAGGTTACTATGTAGTTATTTACGAGAAAATGTCACACCGTATTATGTTTTATAACCAATTCTCGGTATCCTTTCAACGACCGTAACATATGCATAAACGAGCCCAGACGCCATAATATGAGTTACACCGCAATGCACTCGAATATTACACATTAACATGGATTTTCGAACATTTGGATGTTCCAAAATAAAAAAGAAGTTAACTGATTCGACTTATTTACGTGATCAGTGTATTGAGAGAGTAACTTTAAAGCGTAATAAGCATATTGTATACGGTTGAGAAACTTTCTCCAATTAGAATTAGATAAAATTCTTTTATCAAAAATAATATATTTTCATTTACCAGGCTATAGTTTGTGTTGTCACAATAATTACCAGCGAATACCGACTTTAGTTTTTATTACTGCATCAAGCTTATCTCATTCATCTCATATTTCTTACCGAATTTACTTTGATTCAAAGGAATCTAAACAAAGAAAACACTAATTATAATATGTTAACGATAAACTCACGCGCAGACGGGACAGACTTAATAGTTTTAGGTCTAACCGGAGTCCTTATTCATGAGCTAACACGGCGAGGTCGCGAGTCGGACAACAAAACACTTTTCATAATGTCACGTCCATTGCTTCCTACCCAAGTAACTTACCCTTTTAGTAGTTCCGCGTGATTTCACTGCAGGTCGGTAACTCCGTGTTGCCGTAATGTAAAACGTCCCGGCCGCGTTATTATTATTTAACTTTGTTGCTACAAACAAACGTTGTTCCCAGTTGTTGCCGACAACTGCTAGGAACCAGTTCGAAACTGAGGAATTACTTTTTCTCCCGTTTTAATGTTTATGCGTACCGAGATGGATGGATTTTATTCGTTTTTTTATTTCTATTTTATTAGACTGATAATATTTTTTAGATTCTACCAAAATATTTGGCTATCCATACAAAATTACCAATTTGTCATAGGTACCTACCTGTTTTAGTTTTTGAACGTAAGGCTCAGTTTTCCAGTATACGTCATTGCTTTTTGGGAAATAATAATCATTTTTTTTTCATTTTTGTACTTAAAATTACACTAGCTCTTAATTAACACATTTTATTCTTAGGATGCTTATTTTATATAAAAATATTTTTAAAATTACATGTTTACACTTTAACATCATGTATCATATTTTTCATATCCTAGTTTACATTTTTATCCCTTGTATTATATTAAGGTACATCTATTTTAATATCTGTACGGTATGTATAACATTTTACGAGCGTTGCGACACAGTACACTTAGTCTAATGGATAAGGGGTTTAGGAGCGTTAATCCCAAAGGCTCGGGTTCAACTCCCACGGAGTTCGTAAAATTTCGGACTTTATAATATTAAAAGTTTCCTAAAACTTGCAACCTTTTTGAACATTTTTGTGTGAGATAATGTCATCTGTCAATCACCAAAGAAGGTTTTACGGTTATTCAAAAACAGTGGAGTATCTTCGTGAAGATCATATAAGTTACTTTTTCCTGTGTCTAGTTGTATGTATTGTAAATATAATGCGTATGTTTGGTATACATAGTAACTTATTTACCCATATTAAAGTGTAAATTCGTATGAAAGCACTTTATTTGGTTTTTATTGGTATCATTGTATCTATACTAATATTATAAAGCTGAAGAGTTTGTTTGTTTGTTTGTTTGAACGCGCTAATCTCAGGAACTACTGGTTCGAATCGAAAAATTCTTTTTGTGTTGAATAGACCATTTATCGAGGAAGGCTTTAGGCTATATAATATCACGTTGCAACCATTAGGAGCGAAGAAATAATGGAAAATGTGAAAAAGAACGGGGAAAATTGTTCATCCTTGAGGGCTTCCGTTGCGTGCGCTGCGAAAACGGTTCAAAATACACACAATATATGTATGTAAGAATTATTCCTATTGAAATGATCTAAAAAAATGTCCGCGACAGTATATGTCTATCTTTTAAGATTAACTCACTAGAACCGTTTTTATGGTAATCAAATTCGATCGAAATTAATGCATCAACGCACAGCCCAAACTACTGGACGGATCGGGCTGAAATTTGGCATGCAGGTAGATGTTATGACGTAGGTATCCGCTAAGAAAGGATTTTGATAAATTCTACCCCCAAGGGGATAAAATAGGGGATGAAATTTTTTATGAAACTTAGTTAAAATTAAACCGATCGGGCTGAGACTTTACATGCACATGGATACTATAACGTAGGCATCCGCTAAGAAAGATTTTGATAAATTCCACACATAAGGGGATGAAATAGGGGATGTTTGTAGAAATCTTCTTAGATTTTTGACTAGCCATGACTATAAACAAGTCTCAGGGGCAAACTCTCAAATTTGCGGGTATTGACTTGAGAGAACATTGCTTCTCTCATGGACAGTTCTATGTTGCTTGCTCACGAGTAAGTTCTCCCAGTAGCTTGATAGGTTTAGCGCCAAATGACAAATTAGTTAAGAATATTGTGTACAAGGAAGTTTTGTAGGCCCTAATTTTTTACACTAACTTGCTAAACAATAATACTTCTTAACGCGTGCGAAGCCGCGGGCAAAAGCTAGTGTTATTATAAATTTTGAATGATTTTTTTTTACATAATTATCTGTTTAAAAAAGAAAGGTTTGCACATGGTCACGACATTCAGTCAAAGTTATGAAGGATTGATATTGATTGTGTATATAATTAATTCATTATCCCGTGAGAAGGTTTTTATGTCACGGAACACTGAAAAGTTTTTACGAGGCTGGAACAAGGAACATAAATTCTTGTTAAAATATTCAAAAATGCTTAAAAATGTTAGTTTTAAATTCATTAATCTTAAAATTATTCTCTACTTATTGAATAACTTCTAGTTTCTTAACTAAATAAAGAGGCAAGGCATATTACGCTCGATTCGACTGAACGTTTTCTCGAATCCATAATTTATCTGGAATCATTTTGTGAGCTAAAAATAAATTCACTATATCATTATTTGTGACGTTATATACGAGAATAGAATAGATGATAACAAAAGTAATAAGAAAGAGAACATGTCAATACTCATCCAATTTTATTTTGTAACCTTTTATCCGTTTGACGTAGGTTTGGAAAGTTTTTGATAAAATCTAACTGTGTTATTTCACAAATGTGTCAGAAACACATTTTTTTTGTGCCATTTTAGTAGCGTAAAACGTGCCTAAGAGATTTTAGATACCGATTTCTTTAAAACATAATTATACAGAACTAAATTACCAATTTAAACTCATGATAATTTATGCTCAAGTTTATAAATAGATGTCTTGAAAGTTGATAATTGCCATGCATTGAAGTGAAATCTAAAAAATAATGGTTCTGTTTAAATAACTCAGATGTAATTATCTAAAAATATATAAAATACTTTTTCATATTCTTATAGCTTATTACCGTTTTGGAACAAGTTTTGTATCTAACAAGCAGCGTAGGTTTTAATAACTCAGCAACAACAAGCTTCACTCTAACTTTTTGAATGTCAATACTTGGCAAATACATGACATTTAAAACTAGTTTGCAGTCTATTTATAAAAGCTACTCAGAATTAACGGCGCGAGACTGAATGTAATCAATAAGGCGAGTGTCCTGAAGATGAAGTTAGAACAGAGTTCTCTTTACATTAGGGAAGGTCGAGTGCCCTACAGGGCGTGGATGGCCCTTGTATTCAGGGATAGCTCGATACACGATCATATTAGAGGGACTTTACTTATTCTTGGAGCTTAGGTCACAAGTTTAGTACTTATTGTGTTGATTTAATTTGTAGTTGACATTTAGTTGACGCGACTGTCAATTAATGTTATTGATAGATTTTCATCTGTCAAATTTGGTTTAAGTTATTTGAGTTTTATATTCGGTTATTTACGATTACACTTGAATACGTCGTTGATGCGTTGGAGTATTTGATGTAAGCAAGTAACCTGCTTTAAAATTGTGTCGTAATTTATGTGGTTTTCAGCCTATACTTTAAAAAGTTAATGCGATTGTCAAATAAGCAATTTTTACAACTCAACGAACTAAACGTAAACGTAATTTATTTCGTTGACTTAAAAAAATAATTTGATGGATATACATTTACATTAAATTATGTATGTATTGAACAGTGCCAAGAATGTCATATAATTATTAACATTGTCATAGTAAAATTACATTATTTTAAGTTTAACACACATACCTACTTTAAAACTACAAAGAACTTAAATAGGTATTTACAAAGCAAACTCCACAAAAAAAGAGTACATAAAGTAATAAGAAGCTGCTTTAATGTGTACATACAGGCGTCGTGTGCTGACGAAGTATCTTCCCAAACTTGAGCCGAGAGAGGATGTCTCGACTCTGTCAAACTCGAGAACAAAGACCTGATTATGAATACATTGATGCATGCTTATAATACCATAACTTGTTGTTTTATAGGGAATTTAAGATAACTAAAAAAGTATTAGGGATTGATATCCTTTTTTATAAGAAAAACTTTTATTAGACGACGTTAACAATAAAGAAATAATTTGTCTCAATTGATATCCAGACGCAAAAAATATATTTTTTGGGCAATTATTTTTTCAAAGCCTTCATCATCATCATTCCCCTGCTCTTATCCCAATTTTTACTTGGGGTCGGCGCAACACGTCTTTTAGACATGTTGCTTAAAGTTTTGGCTATAGTTTTATAGTCGGCCGCCTGCCTGACACTAACCCTCTTTGGGAATGCGATTGTTGGTTGCTTACCCGCCACCATTCGGGTGACCCAAGGTGCTTGGTACAGTGCACTGGGTCTTAAGGTCCATTAGTCGCCTTTTACGACACCCAATGGAGGATATGGGGTGGCGCTATTCTTTATCTCCGGACACCACACGGACAAAGACGACACGAAATATTTTTTCAAAGCCTTATTTAAAGATATATCAAAGACAATAATAATAATATTATCACAGAAACAACTAACATCACAAACCAAGTTCAATAAAATTAATAAAAGCACGCAATACTTTTAATTCGTTTGTTTTTTTCTTTGAATAAAATATACGTAATATACTGTAATAATATTCATTTCCACACATTTTACAGTCTAGCGCCGATATTACAATCATTCGAGTAAAAATAATACGACCTTAAATAACCATGAGATGGAAAGGCATCCATTGGAATTTTTATTCAAGATTAAATCAAGTGTGAATTTGATCTGGGTTCGACTTATCCCAACATGTCACGTGAAAGTCAAGTGCATACATTTTTAGAATCAAATAAAAGAACGTCTGGAGGTCCGGATAGAGTGTTGTATGGAATGAGAAGTAATCTTTGACTGTATAACTTCATGTAGAGAAATATTGAAGAATATAATAATGATATAATGTTCCTTTTAACATTTCCCTAAGTAGGGTTGGTTTTTCACACGGTTTTTTGTTTATAATTTTTTTATTTTTTCGAGAAAACGATTTTTTAAGTTGAGAAAAATAAATATTTAATAAGTAAATTATAATTACAGACAAAGGGGTCACCCTTTTTCAATGTACTGGCATTCTCGTAATAGGTACCTTAATGTTACCGGCAAGCAATGTCGAAAATAAGCAAGCACAAAATACTATGCGATGGTCAAATAAAGTTGATAACCTTCAAATTCAGAATGACTAATGAATTATAAACATTAAAAACACTTGAATCAATCACTTTTGGGATAATTAGTTACTATTGTTACGGTGATATTGGAAATAATACATGACTTTAAGCAATACACGTCGTGTTTAAAAACAAATACGATTACACTGACCTCTATATAAAGACACATCTATAAAACGAAGTAAGTCGAGAAACTGTGCTAGTAGAAATGCGATATTGGTCAAATCGAACTAAAAGGAAATGGCAGAGAGAGAGTTTAGCGAAATTTCGCTGGCGTCGCATTGTCAAAGGTTGACGTACCAATTTATAGAATTTAACTTACAATTGCTGAATAAGCTTTTCTTATTTTAAATTGAATTTTGTAACTCTTCCCAGTGATATTTATCAAATAATAACCATGTGTTTCTCTGTGTTTTTTTTTTGGACTTTATTTTATAAATCTGTTAGTGATGTTAAACTATTTGAACACTAGTTCAAATAGTTTCGGATAACAAAGTATATAATATTATGTGGTTTTATTTTGCGTGTACAACATATACACATTTCTTTGTGTTATTGCAACTTACACTGCTAGTCCAATACATAAATATCAAATTGTCGGAAGGCTATTAAGTAAAACAAAAATAATCATTACCAAGCATCAATTTAAATACAAAAAGAGCTTCATAGCTTTATTATTGTAACTTTTTATTTGACTGCCTAACATTCTATACAAACAGTCCCTTGCAGAAAGCTTTTAGAGGAGATCGTAACTCCTTAAGTACTGTTTTAATGACGTCCCTTAGTGTTTTATAATTAGCGAGAATATACCTCAAATGTATTGTTATGAAAATATTACGGAATTCTGACGATTTCGGCCAATGGAACTAATAAGATTAGTGAATTATTTAAGAAGTCTTTTAGTAGTAATTGTTTTTAGTTAGAAGGAGTAATATACCAAGGTTTTTCACTTAATAGTACTGTAATTAATTATGAGATAAGAATGTTTAAAAAAAAGAATATCGTGGAAAAATAGTACTCAATGTTGCATGTAACGAAAAAACAGTAATATTGCTCCTGTAGATACCTACATGTGCAATATTACTGTAATATCGTTCTGAAAACAAAGATGCAATCAATGCAATTCAGGTGCACTTTTTTAAATAAAACTGTCATTACCCTAAGCTTGAGAAATGAAATTTTATGTGACGTGTATATTTTAATTTGGTCAATCACCTCGCAACTTACGACCGTCTAAAATAAGATATCCACTTAAATACTTCAAGGCTTCTCGTCTATAAAGTTTATTTCTGTCACTTATCGAACTTTAAGGCTTTGATGTTCAGCAAATCCGTAAAAAATTAAAACTTTTAAAGAGTATTTTCAAGTTAAAACGTAAAAATCACATTAAGTATTTAATATTTATGAGACGAAATATTTGTAAAACAAATTGAAACTGATTGAAATAATATCTATGATTTTCTAATAAAGGTTCAATTTGGCAAACCCGCCTGACAATAATCATGATTAATGTTGCGACTTTACTCGGGTTCCGAAACTGATATTAATTTTAATTTGTGACAAAAACTAAGTAACCGCTGCTCGAAATTAATTTGTACATTTATGTTGATTACTGCTTAAAATTTAAATATGCTTCATCGACGATACAATACATTATATTTCAATGGCATACAATAAATACTTTGCTCTATTTGTGTTTGGTAAAATATTACATTAAAAATTTGACTCGAAATGAATAACTCACCTATGTATTAGCTCTATAACTACTACATACCATGTTATGTTCATAAATATCAGCGTCTGAGTAGAAGTACACGAACTCTAGTTGGCATCTTAAATTTAAATATCAAAAGATACGCAAGCTGAGCAAGATATTTTCGGATGCAGCAAAATTCCTCATTCGAAAAGAAATCCTTGCTTGTTAAGGACGATACATGCAGAGTCGCAAGTGCGCGTCAAAACGTTAAGGGCATAAAATGTAAAAGAAAAAATGCCGTGGAGGGTCCTCGAGTCAGCAAAGAGTTCACCACCATGCATACAAATGTTCAGACATGTTGTGAGTCTACTTGAAGTCTTAAGGTATGAAGGTAATGTGCGAAGAACGTCTCATATAGAAAATACGAAATTTTCGGGCTGTTTCACGTCGTCTAATAATGTCCTATAAAAGTAAGTTATTTTAGGTCTCACTGAGAATGTCAATAAAGTTAGTAGTTGTTCGAATACGTGAGTTGATGCCAACTTTTGTGCATATCTGACAAGTCGACGACCTCAGGCAGTTTCGTAAGAATCTGAATAAAAGATAATTAGTTTATTCATGAAATAAAACTGAAAAATTGCATTTTCCCTGAATTATTTTCGTCGTTTGATGTTACCTTCAGTTAATGTACTAGAATTGATTATGAAGTGCAAAACGAATGCTTTATTAGTGAAAAGCCATTGTAACCTAATAATATACGGTGCACAATTTTTGCAACATTCAAAATAAACTGTAATCCACGTTCAATATTTTTCATAAAATATTTAGAGAAATTTTACGCTAAAAGCTTCACATTTAAAAATCAAATTGCTCCTCTAAATTTAACAAGCGATTGGGTTGTTAACAATGGTTATCCCATATTGAATGCTATTCATTTTTCATACCGGTAACGTTGTATTTGTTTCTGACAGATATCACTTTCGAATTGGCTTTAATGATTGTTAAGATGGTGACTTGATTGGCATCGTCAATTGTTTTAGGGCCGATCGCTCCACAGATGGTGTTGATGAATGGGCCAAGGGTCAATAGATGTCAACCACTGTCGGGACTATTGACGTAGGTAAGTATTTACTCTTTGGTGTGTGCTTTCGGGATTAATGTCGAAAAAGAAAGGACGTGACTGTCAGTGAAAATAATTGCGTATTTTTGCTTTGGGTTATTTCGGTTGATGTTGTGTAAGTGTTGTGGATCAGAAATATGCGATCATTGAAGTCTTAGCAGAATATTTTGATTTGTTTTAAGTGCGGCTGACATTTGCAATTGTAAACTTTTTCCCATCAAAAAACTATACGAGTAGCTCACGTGAAAATGTTTTTCATGCCATAAAAAATGTTTTGAATTGAAACATTTCTCTCTAAAACATTTTTTTCAGTTTATTTACAGACCGAAATATTACTATCTATGTTTGTAAAAATTTATAAACATTCCACCGAAATAAATTAAATACATTGATAAAATTGGTTTCATCTCGCAATATTTACTTACATAGACAAACATTCAGATGAAAACATTTTGTTTTAAAGTAAAAAGTGCTTTTTTTCAAAGGAATTCGCTGACCTATCAAAATGATGTTTACCTGCCTAAATAAATACTTTTTTAATTATTTGTTTATCAAATTGTATGAAGGCAGTTATGTACTTTTGATCCGCACCACAAAGAAGATAGAAACAAAAGTCTCAAATTATTTATTTATTAAAAGCCTATATTTCCCAAAGCTGCTGGGCAAAGGTCTGCCTCTTATTCTTCCATTCTTCTCTGTCAAGGGCCAGTGTAAAATTGATATATTTATAAATATTGCGTTATAGTAATGTAATCATTTAATTTTTAATTACGGCGTTAATACGTTTTGTTTTTGTTTCTTTTTAGCAGTTGTTTAATACACAGAAATAACATTTTAAAACGGTAATTCAGGTTATAAATTGTCTTGAACGCCTAGTTGTACTCGTAGTTTTTAACATGTAGGTACACAACTTAGTTTAAACAAAAAACAAACATAGCTTTTGTAAGATATTGTTGTCCTTCTGTTTGTCCTTACATTAAAGAGGCCTTACACAGATAATTATTCATGTTCTAGTTAATTTCACCCATCCCGCGTAATTAATTTCACGTGGTTTTATAGATAAACATGAACATAGATTATACACGACGGGAATGTTGTCTTCTGTTTGTCTGTATTTTACATGTATTATATTACTATTAATAAAGTGTTTACTGCTTGAGCTTACTACACTCTGAATGGGGAATTGAAATGATCTAGATGATCAATTGCTTGACAACGTTGTTCATTAAAGCTTTTATATAGTTACTAGAGAAAGGAGTACGTTATACCTTATGACTTTAGTTTCAAATGACAATCGATATAATTCAAAGAAGGCTAAACTAAGACTCTGACTTCAACTCTCTCATAAGTAAAAGTCATTTGGTCATCGGACTTGCGCTGCTTCTGATTAATCGTAGAATGATTTCATTGTTTTAACATGGTAATTTATTACATGAAAAATGACGACACATGTTTAAAGTATTGCAATTTATCACGTCTTAATATAACGATATTAAGAGTATAGGTCTCTTATCTTACAGACACTAACAGATTCTACTAGTCAGTATTATAAGTTTATTTAAATATACATAAAATTATATTAAATAAATCGTCGCCAAACTGTAAAATAGTCTATTCGCAATAGAAGATTCTCAAAAAATCCTACAAGGAAGAATATATTCCACTTTGTTTACCCGCAAAAAGAAACAAGCAAGCTTTCGCTTATCCATTCCTAGTATTTATTCAGTAATATGTGTGTCAGATAGTGAACATCATCGCGCTGTGAGTAGCGAACCAATCATCTAATGACACGGATACATTCTAATATCTCGTGCAGGCCATCTCGATACCGTTGTGTTGAAATATCAAATCCAAATCTTTAATACGTAAGTACCTATAGACTGGTTGCTGTTGAACTATATTTATGGTGGATATAGTTAAAGGGGTTACTTGAAGTATCAAATTAGGTTATTAATAAGAGTTAAGTGTATGAATATGATAAAAATGTCTTTAAATCGTGTCATTTTATTACTCTAATTTGGTTTACCTAATTTTATATAAATATTGCAGATAAATTACGCCCTAACCCAAAACAAATGACCGTGCTCATCACATAAACATTTGTCCTCGGTGGAAATCGATCCTTCGACCTCCGGTATAGCAGTCAGGGTTAACCACTTGACCAACTGCAGGTCAGTCAAAAATAAATCAATCAATATTGAATTTAAATCCTTTCTATAACAACTACGCGTAAATACATAATATTTAGGTAACATGGACACAATTTATCGACAAATAAAGATGAACAAAAAGACAAACCTATTTACTATTTTAAAGGACAATAAATAATTTAACGGCAAGTACGGTGAATTGGATTTGTAGAGTCGTTGCTCCCGATGCCAACCGATCGTATAGAGATAATATTATTAGTAACGTAACTATGCCATCAGAACACGACGCTATAACTACTAGCTAGCTATAACACAATTAATAACGGAACTCTACTCACTGATTTATTGCCACAACCCTTTGAAATACATTTTTTTGTATCTAAAACATAAATTTAATAAATTTTATAATGATAATCATTGTATTTGATGCAAACACTGTATTTGATTTTCAAATTAGTTTTTAATACGTAACTTTGACGTCGTATATCAGTCAAGTCAGTAAAATAAAGTATTAGAAAACAAACACCATTTTATTTTGACATATCTACGGCTATTTCACATTCACCCAACAAACAACACAAGTTTCCATTCAAAACTCCCCCAAGGTAAGTAGTTAAGAAGCCTGTAATTAAAGTCAATACAAGCAACCAACATAACTGTGTAACACCAAAAACATTCCATTACGTTTCTCAGTGGGAAGGCGGCTGTCTCGCTCATTATCTGCGACGCCGATTCCTTTTCTGCAAAAAAAAAGCTTTCAGTCGACAGTCTCACACACGTTGTGAAGGCCTCTCAAAAATTCATCGCCCGTCTACGAGCCCTGAATGGGCTCCGCAGTCGGGGCGACTTGCTATGCCCGGTAATCTACTTAATAAGTAATCTTATAGGGGCTCTTGCCTCTGTTAAGTTTAGATAAGAATGCTGTGCCCTCTTCGTTTGATATGCTGTATGTTGCTTTAAACATTTATTATTTAGGTTTACAGATTTAAGTTATTTGTTTGTTTGTTTCTGATAGACAAACTCTGCAAGAAGTTTTTAAGGTATTATTTGTCTGCAACTTTTGCGAAAAAGAAAAGTAAAGATAAATGATAGTCGAAAATGCAATTATGCGACTCTGTAACAAGCTAAATTTAAATATTTATAAAGTAATTACGTAACACACTAATACCGTAATACCATAATACTCTTCACATCGCATTACAAAAATATTCTAAATGTATACGTCCGCAAGTAATTAAACCAGCCCAAGTACATTAATTTTATTATCTCGTCAGCAAAAAACATTTCGTACGCCCAGACGTATAAACAGGGAGTGTAATCAAAAAATGTAAAGTGCTTATACGTGATACAATTACTGGTGGAGTACTGCGTTAACTGGATAACATAAGAGATTAAAAGTTTGTGACTAACTTGACGTAAGGTAAAAGTTACGAGCTGACTAACGTTATTTGTGGTTCGTTTTCGCGAGAGATTGATTAACATGCAGACTACATTGTTGCAAAATTCATGTAAAGTTCTTAATTCAATTTGGTTTGATTTATTGAAATAGTATAATATTTGGACTGCTATGTTTTAGTACGATACTGTGTGTAAAAAGAATGATCTAGATGAATAAAGTTTATTCCAACCTTTTTATTTATTATCGTGTAACTAAATGCAATCAAGGTAGAAACGATAAATCAATAAATCAAACCATTGCGCGTTAGTAGTTTTGTTCAGTAAATAGGCAAGGCCTCCAAAAACTTAATGAAAAATACGAATAAGTTTAAAAGTATTACGACTTAAAAGATGATTATCATGAGATCAAAAAATGTGTATTATATAATATGACTGAAAATGCTCGCGAGTAAGCCTCAACCCTATCAACCAACATACACAAATAATAAATTGATTAAAAACTCATTACTTCTGATTAAAATATACTCCAAGTTAATTTATACTCGGAAAACATAATATATTTACGCTACTGGTAACAGCAGTTCAGTTTAAGGTTCCGCTTTTACAGTGATAGACATTGCCATGAATACTTAAAATGCAATCTATACCAAGTTCTTGGGCTTTGTGTTCAGCTCTTTTTGATTGGATATTATTATTACCAAGTGCCCCCACTGCCTATTAGAGATAGACTGTTGGAGTTGGTTGCAGTTGTGGAAGCGAGACGCCATTCTACACTGTATTCTATTGCTCCACCTCCGTCCAAAACTGTAATAGTTTTATCTTAAGATGTCGTAGTACGCTCATTGGTCTACTATGCTAAGTCTATTTACCACCAAAAGCCCAAAAATATGCTATGCATGCATGCATATTTTAAGATTTATTTACGAAAATGTCTGTCACGTTACTTTTTCACCGAATTGCAACGTGATGCCAAGAATACTTCATCTATGATGCACCAGCGCAATAAGAGAAACTCAAAATTTTCATCTTCATACAAAACAAAATTATAATTTGCCGTCATATCATAATTCCGTGGCTTCAACCTTTCATCAAACTGTATGCAAAACAGTTTTCTTTTTTCATACGACACCGCAGCAGATTTTCATCCGAAATATGCGCCGGTCTCACACGAGGCTCTCAAAAATTCAACGACTCGAGACCGTCGTTGGCTTATTCTGTTTACTTTAGTTTTACTTCGAGTTAAAAAGGTGCATTAATGTGATTACTGATCGAAAAATATGAAACTGCTATGATTATGATTGTTTAGGGAAAACAGTTTTTAATTATACTGATTGGAATGCTTAGGTATAAATTTAAGGTTATGTTATTTTGTATTGTGTTCTCATTGCATTATTTTATTGATTTCAGTGAACAACATTAACTTTTCTTTGTACTTATTGTTAGAAAAGTATTGTTGACTACAGGCTGCGGACTGACAGACTGTGATATTTTAATAGTACCTACTGTAAATAAAGATATCACTTCAAAAAGGACGTACATCGCGTCAGTCAGTATCTTCAGGTTTATCAAAACTTTTCTAGCTAATTTTTGAAACTTTTATAAAAAAAACCTTCATATTAATTAGCAAGGACATGTTACAAAATTCGTAAAATTTTTGTCACTAATACCAGCAGGTTTTTCGTCCAAATCATAATAAGCCAGTGTGGTGGTACGTTTTCGGGTGCTAGCCAGGTCTCTAGACGGTAGCTGATGAATATTTCACTTCATTATAACAGCTTGCTGTACGCTCCTTATGTAATATTAAACGTGATGACAGACTCACAGTGCTCGCATAAGTCACCTCTTTTGATCTTTATTTTGTTTAGAATTGTTCAACAGTCATTTGTTTTTAATAAGCAGCTAATAAGCATTTATGAATGTTTCTTTTCTCTTTGTAACGCGACCTTTTCCATTGTTTTGTATTTTTTCAAGGCTGGTATTTATTTTTTAGTGCTCATTATGATAATTACTTAACATCGAAGCTTTTGTTTCTGTGCGTATTTTGTTTAGCAATTTGTGATGGAAGTCTCAATTTCACGATTAATATATTGATACTAAAACTAGCTATTGCCCGCGACTTCATTCGCGAAAAAAAAATGGATGAAAAATTGGTTTTGGTTGATTCTCAGAGCTACTAAATGCATATACATCTCGAAATTTTATTTAAAAATTAACATCCAATTTTCGACACATCAAACTACAAGTCAAGATCTATACAATATAAATGATCTCCAGATTATTGTAATAATGTAATTGAGCGTAGTCAGCGTCATTGAACAACCCTTTTCTCTCGTGCTAGGAAAGTAAAAGCCTCGATCGAGCGCCATGTTACGAGTGACAGCGTTTGAGCACCGCTGACTGGGCATTGCTTGGCGGTCTCGATTCAGTTGATTGGTTTATAAGTAGGTGATGTCAAAGGTGATAGCGGTTGGCTTGTAAAGATTCGTTTATTTTCTATACTTGAAATTAGGTGTCTCTGATATAATGAAGTATATGAGCACGTCATAATGTTTTATTGTAACAACTACACTGTAGTATATTCTAACAAATAAAATGAGTTTTATCTTTATGTTTTAACTTTTGAAATTCCTGTAAGAAATAATATGACCAATATGGGATATGTGAGGACCAATTTCTTTCTAAGGGAAGTATTTTTTTTTTAGAGATTAGTATTTGAAGGACTATGAACAAGATCTGTTTGTATATTTGTATGGTAAATGATATGCATTTTTATTAAGAATTCATAATACTAAATCGTATAGCCAAAGGTATACTAGTACAGTTCGGCACGACTCTTTTATCTCAGACGCTACTTTACTCTTGCAATTTATACTAAAAGTTGGAGAGTCGCAGGGAACAAGCACCTGCGTTACTTTCAGATAATTATATTGATTTTTAACTTTAAAGTTCTAGTAAATATAAAAAAGTAGCACATGGAGGCCTTATCTAAGTAAAAACTAGACTAAGCTAGACTAAAGGTATTCTTCAATCTTTGTGAGTGGCGATGATGCAATTCTAATATTGTCATCAAAAATAATAAGATTACAACCAGTTTTCACATCTACTAATGGCCATCCACTACGTGTACTACTAGTATATTTATTACAGTCATATCTTACATTAAGGCAGATTCGGACGATCGAAATAAACAGCTCAAAATTATAGAGCAGATTCAATTGAATACCATCCAAACATTTTTATCTCTACACCTTCTTGTTCTACCAAACAACGCTCCTTTTACATTTTTACACCAGTAACTCAAGATACGTTCGAAAGGAGGCGTACGTAAATTCCATTTACTGGTGGAAAGTGCCGAGCTCCAAGCCCCATCGCAAACTCCACTTAATTACGTGCATAAATTGAAGTGCTCTCCGTACACGATGGATGTAGCCACATTTTAACTCATAAAATATCGCTTCTTTAAAATTACTGAGAATCTGTACGCTATTGATAAGAACAATTTGAAGACATTGGCGGTGATTTTAAGACAAGTGTGACGGTTAAAGGCTTTGGAAATTGAAGGAGCATTTTAGATTTTTTAGTACGAATGCAAATCTTCTTTTCTTATTCATAGTGAACTTCAACGCTTTGAAAAAAAAAACTTACCAAAATAACATAATATTAATAACACAAATATAATTAAGTTGTAATAACATTTTACAATATATCAGTTCGTAAATATCAAGACTATTTTTATATTTTCATTAGAACTGCGCAAAAAATGCCTGTAACTAAAATAAAAAAATCAATAAACAAAAGCCAAAACTTTTCATTTGAAACAATCAAATTTGGTATCGGTATCGTTCTAAAACTCGATACGGTGACCCGAGGCGATCGTTTACAAGGCAATTGTGTGGTACAGGGTCAGCTGGCCGAGACAGATGGGCATAACTGTAGTACTGGCGCTGCCAATCAAAACTGTCGCGGTTTGATTGGAGTTTCAATCATTCAGAAATATCTTTTATCCAGTGATAATTTTTATGCAAACTTTTTGGATTCTTAGTTTTAGAATAAGTAACTTTATAAACACCTGGCACCTTCTTGTAGTGGCTAATTTAAATTATTCAGTAGAAAAAAGAACTGAAAAGAGTCTCTTTGTGCATGCAAATTGAATGTCTGTGAAATCCCCCGCGATACAAGGATTAATAGTTTGATAAAAGAAAAAATACGATTCCAATATCTTTGGAAATCTAGCTGACATTTAAAATACCGATGTCAATGAAATACCCAATTGATTCACAAAATATATAAACAGCTAACATTTGTTTTTAAAAAACCCAAAAGACCTTTTATTGTTCTAATAATCATGTTACCTAATACGTATCAAGTAACGTTCTTGTATAATAGGTACAAAGCAACGACAACAATATTCAATTTCGTAGATAATTGATTCTTAGTATACGTAGGTACTAGAGTATTCCCGAACGCTAATACCTATTATTGAAATTGATCACATGGACAAAGACTATACCTATTACAGACAGTACTGCGATAAAATAATACTGTTACTATATCAATAGTATTATTATATTACTAAGCCTTTCCCTTAACACCTTAATATGTATAAAACTATTAAAAAAAATACGTCACGCATCTATTTTTGCGTAAAATCTGTAAGGCCGTGATTTGGTAAGAACCATTCGTTGATGACATAACTAAAGTATTCATATAATATAAGATAAAATATAAATAAAAATGGTTTGGTGGCTACATGATATAAAGAAGCAACACGACAGAGGTGTAAGTAAACTATAATACATTTTCAAATTAAATTAAATATTTGTTGTATTTACATTGCTTCCCTCTTGAACACGGCGAAAGAAATTAAGTCAAAACATAATAATATATATTCTGTATTTTTTTATTATCATTACACATTTTTACATATTTATAAGTGTAATCTATATTATGAATATGTAATGTTAATCATAAGGTTTATGTATTTTATTATTTGTATATATCTGTACTTAAAATTGTTTATATTTATTTATTCGTTACGTTATACTAACGGTCAGCATAAAGATTTGTTAGATAAGTAAAACAAGTTAAGTCGAAGCCCGATCATATTATTATTATGAATACAGTCTCTGTGCATAATATATTACGATCTAAGATTCGTGGAAATCAAACAAAAACTGGGATGACAATAGAAAAATATTTCATGATTGTTTTTTTTTATTTTTGAAAAAGTTTCAATATCACAGAAATAGTATTTTAATATGGCCAGGAATCAAAACACGTATAGTTTGGTCACTTATATTGGAATAAGATCGTATATCATATGGATGAGCTATCGCATAAAATATAGGACGTTCGACTTTCATGAAATCTTTCACGTGTGAAAATCGAGGAACCTTATACGTTTTCGTATTAGATGCACTGCAATATGATCTGTATATGAAGTAAAAGTAATGAAATATTCATTTTGATCTGTAAAGTATTTTCTTTTAGGTACATTTTGGAATAAGTTCCGTGGACGACGTAGTTTATCAGACTGTAAACATAATGTTGGAATGTTGTAAGTACAAGTACCTATATTAACTAAGTAGTCGATATTACAGAGTACCTACAGGATTTTAAATCTTTGATATATAGGTACTCTTTTATGCCCAGCCTTTGTCTAACGTATTCTGGGCCCAACTTCTATCTAGTTGGATACTATAAACATAACTGCCTATCTGGAAGAGGTCTTGGTATGTCTCCAACTGGGGCGAGAGTGGCTTAGCCTTTATTGTTAGTCAAACCGAAGGCCTAACACTACGATATTTGACTAGCCTGGTGGTCTAGGGGTTAGTGGCCCTGACTGCTATATCAGAGGTCTTGGGTTCGATTTTCACAGAGTACAAAATATTGTGTGATGAGCACGATCATTTTTGTTCTAAGTCTAACTGTAATTTATCTATAATATGTATGTATTTAGGAATATACCTATAAGTATGTATATCAGTTGTCAAGTACTCATAATACAAGCTCTGTTAGTCTTAGTTTGAGACTAGACGGGATTCTGTGAAAGTCGAAATATTATTATAATTAAAAGTCAAAAAAATAATCATACATGCTTATCAAAAACTTTTCTTTATTTCAGACCATCACGAGTATGATAGCTATGACATAAAAGCTTTAAAAAACGGCGGAGTAAACATATTCAATATAGACTTAACAAGAACTGATTACGAATATTACGAAAAGATAAAAACCGGTCTATTCGAAGCACAAATAATGCCTGAATTGATTCCCTGTTCTTATAATACACCAATCACTTTATCAGTTACTATGTCTGTTAACAACCCTTTTGAAATTGACGATAGGGTGAGTGCTTTTGTAAAATACCGAACGTCAATGTGAATGTGTACTCTTACACAATAGGAATATCGCTAGTACATTAATGCATGCAAGCATTGAAACTGGGTCATCCGATTGGCGTACTTATCTCTTGATGGATTACTAACTAACTCGATTGCATCATTTCGATCGAATAGAACGGGATTCGTGATAATGCTAACGAGCGTTATGCGTGAAATTGTACTAAAAAGCGTATTATGTAAACTTAAGCTGATGTAAGAGATCGCTTTTCTATTTTAGAGGATTAAGAACTGATAGTAATATACTTAGCGAAGTTTTAGTTAAATAAGTAGTGCCGATGTCATGATATAAATTCACTGAAAGATTTTCTATTTGTAACAATCATAAAAAATATTTAACTTTAACACAGCAACGTGACCAAAACAATCTTTTGGTTAGTGGTTAGTGGCCCTGACTGGTATAACGGAGGCGTTGGGTTCGATTCCCACCCAGCACAAATGTGATGAGCACGATCACTTGTTATGTGTCTGCGTGTAATTTATCTATGCATGAATTTAGGAATATATAAGTATGTTTATCAGTTGTCTAGTACTCATAGCATAAGTTAGTCAACTTGAGACTAGATGGCGCTGTGGGAATGTTGAAAAATAAATAATTCAACTGTTTTTTTACTACCAATTTAATGTAACAAAGCTGAAAGTTTTAAATAATGTATTATCTAATCAAAAACTTTGTTTAAGGTTGACATCATAATTTTAAAGGATGTCGTTACAATGTGCCAACTGCGTAAATTCAGGAAAGGAAATAAGAATTTCGCTTCGAAGCCAATTTTGTTCTGGCCTCCATCACTTGAAATCGACAGTCTTAATGAATTAATTAGGGTAATAAGATATTAAATTTTATAAGAGCGACGTATAATTAATTGTTGAAAAGATTTTTTTCTCTGTTTTATTAGACGACAGAAGGCATTATTTTGGATCCGAGCTTGGGAAGTTTTTTCTACAACTTTGCCGGTGTACTGAAATTATGCAAACATGTAAATATCGCATATTATTTAATGTAGATATTTAAATGATTTACGTAGAAGTAGCTCTAGTTACCTAGTTCGTTTACATATAGGTATGTCCGACTTGGATAGACTGGTAAGCTAAACAACCTTATTATAATGAACATCAATATCTTCAAATTAGAGAAAAATATATATACTTTTTATTGTAATATGAAATTAACATTTTTAGATTTGTAAACCCATATACTATATGTTTCCAAACATAATAGAGGAATACTACAAGGAGACAGCGAATGATCGCCAATTACTAATACAAGTGCAAGAAATAGTTCAAAATCGCTTCTCTGGCATTTTTCTCGGAGGCTGTGAGGGTCAATCACCACTGGATCTGATACAAGCACTTATAAGAGCTATAGACATCGTTGAACAAGAAAATCGTAACTACGCCGGAGAATACATGAAATTAAGCTATGAAGTAAGAAAAATAAATGTACAAATTAATTTTGCATTTGAATCTCACGATAATATTACGTTTTACTTTTTAAAACGAAGTCCACGAAGTCATTAAAGAATAGCAACGTCATGTGCAAAGTCAGAATCAATAAGTCAAACGAGAAGAAAAATTCAAGTGTCCTAAAATCTCAAAAAATGAATAAGTTCTAGTTTTTCCCGCAATGATAAGCAGATAAAATAAACTCAATGATTTATTTCTTTTTTAGTTACCAGTGCCAATAATCCCGCCATTTGCAGTCGCACTAGCTGCGTCCCTCGCAGCACTTAAGAGTAACGCCGCTGCCATATTAGTGTTCACTACGACGGGTGCGTCTGCGCGGGTCATAGCATCATCAGCTCCACCGTGTCCTATACTGGCTGTCACTGCGCATGCGTCAACTGCGCGGAAGATGCATTTATACAGAAAAGTTATTCCTTTGTTTTATCGTGGTGAGTTTGCATGTTCACATTCTTAGGAGACCTCTCGAGGATTTATAATATTGCGCAATATGACAATTTGTGTAATATTAGTATTAATATATTATAATAAATAGTTTTTCAATGCTTAAACCAATTGCGAGCGAGAAAATATTATTGCTCTATATCCTATTTTGCGATGTTGTAAGTCTAGTGACTGCCGTATTCCATATGAACATTGAATAAAATATTATGACTACATAAATTATAATTTATTAATCTAATCACTTAACTAGATTTTCCATGGTTTCATCTAAAAAAATTACTAAAAGTAAGTCACAGATTAGATCAAAAATTTTTAGCTTTTTGCAACAGTATTGTAAGAAATTATAGTCTTGAAGTATTACTTGTTAATTGTACCTTAGCTTTTATACGTTTAAATCCCATTTAAACTTCTCAAATGTCGAAATCAGAACACATTAACATAATGTGATGCAATTACAGCAAAGCGTGTGACCTGCTGGCGGCGAGAACACCTCTTTCGCGTAGGATTTGGCACACAATTCGGGATCGACACCGGGCTATTCCACTACGGATCCAAATTAATACTGCTTTGCCCGACGAACGAAGGAGACTTATTCTGCAACGGTTTCCAAATCGTAACAGTTTCAGAAGTCGTAAATGTTTACAAATGCGTCGTAAAAAACTTTGGTAGATATTAGCAGTTTTAACACCGAGATGAAGATACTATTGTTTGTTGGATAATAAGAATCACGGCGAAATAGAGCGTAAAAGTCTAGCTGAATTTGATATTTAAGTAATTAATTCATATAAAGTTGAAAAGATATAAGTTTCAAAGTTTATGTGACCAATATGTCAAAGTCAGGTTAAAACAATTACGTGTTAATACGATTGTGACGTCTTTAAGTAAAAGTATGTATTTATGTTTATTCCTTGAATAAATGACGATAATTGAAACCTATTTCAATGTCTCGATTGTAGATTAATCTGAAATCAGATATTGGTACCTGGAATCCCACCTGTGTGTTCAATTTATCTATTAATAGATGAGAATTGCTTGTGATTTCAATATATGTCTAACACAATTATGTTATAACTACAATATTACCTTTGATAGTCGTTGAGTAATATTAATAAGTCGATGTTTACTATAAGATTTCGCCCAAATCTTACAAGTTCTTCTTAATGTATTGAAATTTAATATTAATTACTTGTAAGGTAAATTGAAATTTATTAGTAATTAAGGTTGATTGAACACAAATTATTTTATGTGTTTAAATTAATGCAACTACAATATTTATCTGCTGGCCAAGCAGCCTATTAACTAACTACCTTTGAATCAAGTTCTATTAATATATAGTTTTTTTTTATTCCGTCTGAATGAATTAACTGATTTTGATGTTTGGCATATGACGTATGTGATCTCCTTTCAATATAATAATTCTTTTAACAAAAATATTTAAGTTTATTAAAATGAGTTTATTACAACATACAACAATGTAGTCATAATTTAAAGAATGAAACCGCGTTAGTTGTCTGTTATATTATTGATGCCTATGAGCCTATAGCCATTCAACCGGTCTAACTTTCATCTAAGTTACATAAACAAAACATAATATTCACGCATAGTGAAAAGCTCTACATAATGAAATAAATTGTATTAGATATCTACTTTAATCATGTTTATTAATAAGTCCATAATGAATATGATAGTTCACGGTCACAATCGATTCACTAAGAACTATAATTAAAAGCCGCTTTCTAATGACGTACCAAACGTGAGCGATACTAATTACCCAGCATATAAAATGAGATTACAGATTATAAAATGCATGCGAGTGCATTTAAATGAAGTACAATTTACATAAGACCTCATTAGAGTGACAACGTAGGTAACGCGAAACTAAAATGCATTTCATATTCTCACACAAAGGATATCGCATCCTGTTACAAGAATCCTCTGCATTTGGATGCGCCATTGTAAATTTGTGGGCGATTCTGCAAAAAAAGTATGGAAAAATATTTCTTTGTTTAGCAAATTAATTTAGTCAGACAGGTTTGTTCCTCAGTGCTCATTTATTATTGGTAATGCAGCGTTTGAAATATGGACAATTAACCTCTTATATTGGTTAGTTTATATTATAAAGTGTCTTGTCTGTTTGCAAGGTAAGTTATTGCGATAAGATACACAGTTAGTCATGATTTTTTTTCTTTTCATAGTATTGTTGTATCCTCGTTAATTACTCTTAATTTTGTATCCAACCTGTATTTTGATTTAAACTTAAACACATTAGAATTTACATGAAATTTGACATAAATTATCATGCCTAATAATTTGTGTCCAATTACGAAACGTGTTAATATGTATCTGGGTTACATTTTATGTAGGTAAATAACTAATTTGGTTCGCCATTATTCTAGCACCAACAGTTGATTACAATATTGAGTTTTCCGGTGCTTTAAATATATCGATAGAATTTTGCTGTGCATTCGATAATTATAATTAAAGTGCATTGGATTCATGTTAATGAATATTGAACACGTGCTACTAAATGTAGAACATTAGTGTTATTCCCCGGAGAGTGTAGCAGCTTCAGATGCCTGATTTTTTATGTAGTGAGTATTTCCGTTGGAATGCAAAAACCATTCTAAGGTGTTTTATATTATTCATAGTATCTATTCGTAATAATAAAAGTAAAGATTAAAGTTTTCGACAAGGCCTCTGCATGTTGGGCCTGTGTGCCCGTGTAAGCCTTTAAAAAGGACCGAGTTTCTTCCCATGAAGTTAGCCCCTGAATTAAAAGAAAGTAATAATAGCTCGTGATATTTATGTTTATTCAAAAACTACTGTAAAAAATCTCACGTAAAAATAATTTATAAAATCAACTACAATTGCAGAATACACCACATCTTTGTTCATTCGCCGAGGGCTCGCTAATGTCACACGAAATAAGACTAAAACGTGGATATTAAGATGCTCTCATTTCATCCGCCTTTGAAGGATTGCGCTGCCAAAAAGAGTGGGAAGCTATGGCTGTACGTGACGTCGAGAGTCCCCCCATTGTTATTGACGTCACTCAAAGACTGTTTGAAGCCGGCTTCATGTAAACAAGGGTTTATGTATACGGTTTAGAACGGGTTGAGGATTTTGGCTTATGTGTCTGGGTAATGTGGTGTATACTTATTATGGAATGTTTTTTTTTTATTTGATGTTTTGTAAATTTACTCTTTGACATTATTTGATTTTTTGCTAGAGATACTTGTCTGCGTTGAACTAAAATGGACGATTCAACCACATTATGATACATCTACAGAAAAACAGCGTATCCCTTAATCAAACAGTTTCAAACCTACATCAAAGTTTAGATTATGTCAAGCTAAATCGATAAGGGAATACTCGGGAAGCGAAACGAAAGGAAAAACAGTTGAATTTCCCAAACGGCAAGCGTTTTAACCGATCCGTCCATTGTTTCTTTAAACGGTTCCAATAAAAATGCAAATTTGCAGTCTCTATGTTATGCGTGTTGTCCGCCATTGACTTTCAAACTAGTTTATTTAGTTTTAACTTCGTCGATAGTTCCATTTGTTTCATGTTTGTCGTATATCTGACTGGAAAAAAGTTTTGTTTGATGTCTCTGTTATGACGGAGGATTAGTCGAAGTTCCTACTTTAATAATACCCCGAATATATTTCTTTACGATTCCAATTTTATTGTCTGTACGTTTAGTCGTGTATTTACTGTTAATTAAGAATTAAAGATTTCAAAAAAGGTTTTATACTAAAATAATATGCTATTAAACGTAATTTTCAACTTTATGATTTAAAATAAACAGTATTCGAAGAGTAAAAGGTAAGTTAAGTCATTGGCTGTGACTCTACAGTTCTCGAACACCTGTGACGACTGCCAGGTGCGCCAGCCTTTCCTGATCGAGTTTTCGCAATTTTGAGTTCAGTTTCTCTGATTGTGTGTAGACGACTTTACTCAAGCTAGCTGGGAGTGCAGAAATGTTATAAATGATGCGAGGATTGCCTGAAAAACTTAATGCAACGTCAATATTCTTCAAAATTATTGTTTATGTTTATCATCACTTCAACATACAACAAAGCAATTTATAGATAGATTTTAATTGTAAAAATTATGAAAATGCAAGGACTGTTACTTCAAAAAATACTTTAAGAATTTGAATAAATATTTGCACAAAAGACACTGCACAGTATGAAATATATTATATTACGATTTACTTCCGTCCCGAAAATTCATTTCCAACTCCATAATTAAAACAAAAACGGCCAATTTCCCTGAACATTTTGAATGTAATTAATCATATTTAAAAAAAACTTTGTGAAAAACTTGCATATTTTATCGGAACAGTGTGTAAAAAAACAAGCGGGAAATTCGGCGGAGATCATACAAATATTTTATATTCCATAATTTCCCCAGTGACGACCGGGACACCGTGTTTGGGAGATACGTCTTTTTTGTCACTTTTATTTTCAAACTGTTGTTTTTTTTCTGCACTTCGGTAATTGATGTGTCTTTTAAAATATAGAGAGAATTTTTAGTTTTAGTACTTTTAAAATTTGATTACAGATTGCAAAATTGATATTACAACTTGCTGCTTGATAATTTGTTTGGGTAAAACTTTTAGAAGTTTTATTATTTTATTTTGGTATTTACTTTTTTTGAGATTGCTGTTAATTCCAAAGCACAGAAACGGTATTAAAAATATGACTGAGGCCAGTTTAATAACCTTTTTTGAGTAATTTTAAATTGCATTTATTAGTGTAATATTAAAAAGAAGTAATTATTACAAATATAAAAAAAACGATGACGATACTAAAATTACAACTGTGCAAAACCTCTAGTTTGAATAAGAAAACAAATAAGTTATAGAACCAGTCTTTCTGCAGCCTTTAAAGCTAAGGCAGCAGAATCTGAACGAGTTTATAAGAAGCGTTCATTGCATGTTGCGGTTCCAAAGGAGGATGAGATGGGGGTAAGGGGTCGGATCAAATTAAATTGAAGACTAAGCGAAAACCGCGCGGAAGTGACTGGACCACATTATAGCTATATGCTACTGGTATTACGGGGAATTCTGACGATTGTAATAACGTCTAAAGTTTGTAATACGATGGATTAATTGTTGAAATAAATAAGGTTGTATATGTGTTTTTAGGGAATACACACAGATAAAAATTGAAATCCTGACCTAGTAGGTCAGGATTTCAAACACAAAAATTGCTATGATAAATAAGCTTATCATAAGTTTCTTCAGTGTTTCGACAATGCAGCTTATTATTCAGCTATAATTCAATAATATTTTTCACACTAAGGACAATTCGGCAGTATCAGATTTTCCTGTTTTCTTGCCAATGTAAGCAACATCATATTCAGTACTTTTTGCAATACTTTTTACAGTGGTTTGGACGAATCTCTAGTGTTTGAAATATATCTGAAGGAGAATCTGCGGTGGCGAATGAAATTCGAATTTCTAGTGAAGTGCAGCGAATATTGAATGTAACGAGTAAAGCGTTTCAAAGTTTATTTCGTTGCTTTTTCCACTTTAAACACCAAGAATGCAAACGTTTACTTTTGTAAGCTCCAAGTCAAGCGCTTAAAGCAATACTTTTATGCTCCTTTGTTGGCTGTGGCGTGGGGAATCTATTTTGAACATTTTGTAAGTTTAAGTGAAGAATAAAATAAATTGGGTAACCATCAATTGTTGCAAGCAATATACCTAGGTAATAATTTATTAGGTCTAAAATAAGACTAGCCTCGGTATTTGTCGTATAAACTTACATTACTGACAAATGTCAAACCAATAAGTAAACGTCGCTTTTCCACCCACAGAGTACTAATTCAAACATTCCTGAAATTCATTATTGTATGAAAAGCTGACATTTACATGTAAACTTATATCTTGCCAGACTCCTTTAATATTGTTATGTTCAGTTGATTTATATTTAATTAACGTGAGATATTTAATTTCACAGAATAAACTGGCAGGCACTGAAGTTAATTACATCAGACTTTAATGTTTACGCTAAAAGTAGTTTTGATAGAATTAAATAAACGCGAACAAGTTGAGGTTTTTAATGAATATTAATGGTTGAAACTCTTGGAATCAGGCTTGACATGGGCTCGCGAAACTCCGGGCCTAATATAAATCACGCTTAGTCCAACCTTAAGTATCGTTCCACTTAAGGCTTCCTATTGTTTCCTCTTCAAGATAACTTGAGTGAATTACCGACACTCACAATAACAGTACTTTGAAATTAATAAAAGACTGATTTAATTTCGGTTAAAGTTTTTGAATGAAGGCGTGAATGTAGTGTAAACAACAAAAACATTTACGGTATTTTTTGTTAGGCTCAATTAGTTTTATAAAGCCCAATATAGAATGTTAAGTACCTCCTTAATTAAAAAGAATCCAGAGGAAACACAGTTTAAAACAGTAGGTAATACGAATCTTAATATTAATAAATATAAACAGGTACATACATATTTTATGTAACTCATAATGCTCGATTCGGATTCATTTATCCGAAACATTTTTATGATAAAATGGCCGTTTCTTATTCCTACCCAGACTCAAATAAATATTTATTAGGATGTGCCAAAATATCAAGACCAGGAATATTCGGAGATAAAAAATGGCGTTGAAAGAATAAAACCTATAGATTCTTTCGTATCTGAATGTTTGATGAAAATTTTACCTACATTTGAATAGAGGAAGATTTTTATTTCAGGATGTTCTGTAAAAAAATATTGAAATAATAGGAATACATTTTTTATTCGCAATAAACAAGATTGTCATGAAACCATAAGAACGAATAATCTAGTAGGTATCTGTACTATACAATACGACCTCTTAGAGACGAAGTATTGCTATAGTAGTTGCAATACACTGGTTTGACACTCTGATTCGATTCCCGTTGAGCATGATCTACAAATATTATAATTATAGCCTTGTTCCTTATCTAAGTTTCCTTGAACTCGTGATTTAAATGCTTATAAATGCCTCGTAATGTAAGGCCATAATTTTAGTTTTTCTAATTTAAAAGAAAAGGTGATATAGGATATAGGAGTCATAAGTGGAATATTCCAAAGGTAACTTACGCATAGTAAAGATATAATTTTATATTCAACTAACTAATGAAGACTAATCGATATTATAACGAGGCTATTATATAATATATTTTTATCGTCTACAGGTTTTTAGTTGCGTTCAACGTCAATATTAATATTGAAACCTTTCGGTAAAAATTGACTATTATCCCTTGTCCCTATCATTATTTAGTCTAAGTTAAGGATTGGGTGGGCTTAATACACGGTAGGAAGAAGACCGCCGCACTTTGAGCACCTCAAGGGGCCATCGCGCCAGGGTGGGATGAGTCTACAGCTCCGTGAGTTTTGCGGCGGTGGCTTGCACAAAGACCGGTACTCTTAGGACCTTAGGAGCTTGAGGCGTGAGTGTTCGCCAGAGCCTGCGAAGAGACAGCGGGCCTCTAAGTCCGGTAGGGGACATGGCTAGGCAGGAGGCCGGACTTTGGATACTATAGACGTAATGCAGGTACTGTCCGGACATGGCTGTTTTGGATTGTACCACATTGGTAGGGAGGAGGTTGCTTCGTGCCACGACTGTGGCGCAGCACAATCTCAACAGTCGTAGTTGCCACGGTCTTATGATGGCGATCAGTTAGACCTCTCGCTCTTCCGAACTTTTGGCGCAATGTTGGGTGCGAGGAGGCATGGGCGGGCGTCACTTTCTTCTGCGAACAAGTCATGTCGCAAAAAGAGGTGGCTGACCGCGCGCCAGAGGAACTTTTTTGATTGGTAGCAAGTGATTGAATCATAGAACCTGAATGATTCGTAGCACTCGATTGATTCATAGCAAGAGATTGATTCATAGCTACTGAGTGATATTTTCGTAGCAAGTTATAATTCATAGCACCTTAGTGACTGATTCGTAGAAAGCGATTGATTCGTAGCAGGTGATGATTTGTAACAAGCGATTGATTCGTAGCAAATGATTGACTCGCAGTACCTAATTGATTAATTCGTAGCAAGTGATTGATTCGTAGCACCTAAGTGATTGATTCGTAACAAGAAATTGAATCGTAGCAAGTAATTGATTCGTAACAAGTAATTGATTCGTAGCAAGCGAGGTTTCGTAGCAAGTGATGATTCGTAACTACTAAGTGATTGATTCGTAGCAAGTGATTAATTCTTAGCAAGTGATTGATTCGTAGCCAGCAATTAATACGTAGAAAGTAATTGACTCGTAGTAATTGATTCGTAACAAGTGATGATTCGTAGAAAGTAATTGATTCGTAGCAAGCGAGGTTTTGTAGCAAGTGATGATTCGTAGCTACTAAGTGATCGATTCGTAGCAAGTGATTAACTCTTAGCAAATGATTGATTCGTAGCAAGCAATTAATTCGTAGAAAGTAATTGACTCATAGTAAGTAATTGATCCGTAGCAAGGAATTGATTCGTAGCAAGTGATTGATTCGTAGCAAAAATGATTTGTAGCAAGTGATGATTCGTAGCTACTAAGTGATTGATTCGTAGCACCTAAATGATTGATTCGTAGCAAGTGATTAATTTTTAGCAAGCGATTAAATCGTAGCAAGTGATTGATTCGTAGCTACTAAGTGATCGATTCGTAGCAAGTGATTAACTCTTAGCAAGTGATTGATTCGTAGCAAGCAATTAATTCGTAGAAAGTAATTGACTCATAGTAATTGATTCGTAGAAAGTAATTGATTCGTAGCAAGGAATTGATTTGTAGCAAGTGATGTTTCGTAGCAAATGATGATTCGTAGCTACTAAGTGATTGATTCGTAGCACCTAAATGATTGATTCGTAGCAAGTGATTAATTTTAAGCAAACGATTAATTCGTAGCAAGTGATTGATTCATAGCAAGTGATGATTCGTAGCTACTGAGTGATTGATTCGTGGCACCTAAGTGATTGACTCGCAGCAATTGATGATTCGTAGCAAGTGATTGATTCGTAGCAAGCGATGATTCTTAGCAAGTGATGATTCGTAGCAAGTGATCAATTGAAGGCTTGTAGCATCTGATAGATTCGTAGCAAGCAAGTTGAACCTGACTTAACTACTTCCCTTTTCACTTCTTACCTGCTTTATCAGCATACAGGGGAACCTACCTAATTTGAGTAACATAATAAAAGAAGAACAGGTAAAAATCTTTTTCATTTCTATAAATCATTCTAGCATTCTTCACATACTCTTTGTTTCTCTTTTAAAGACATTGCTATCGTTCGTTATATTATTAAAGATAGGATTCAAGAAAAACAAGATTTATAGAGCTCTTTTTAATTACAGTACACGGCACGGTAGTTAATTACATTCCAATGGTCTTCCGAGTGAATTATGTAAGCAAACTTTTACTCGGTGATACTGAAGAACAAAAATAATTAAAGTATGAACTTTTGCTATCTATCGTCATGCACTGGATATCAAAAAGTAATAATAGTGTTTTATTGTTTGACTAGCTGTTGCCCGCGACTTTGCCTGGTTATAGCCGTAAAACCATTATCCACTTTTGACCTTTTCAAACCCCAATTCTTCTGTATCGATTGCAATTATTAAGACTATGCAATAACATTTCCAACAACTATCGTTATGTTTATCAATATATATAAAAACTTAACAAATTATGTACTAAAACCTTCTTAGAGAATCACCCCGTGCATTGGTGATAACAGCATAAAAATTGGTGCAGCAGCTATTGAGTTTATCGCAAATAGACAGACAGACTTACACGGCAAATGACTTGGTTTTATAATATGTAGTGATGCGTCATACCTAGTAGTTAGTGCTAACATAATATAAGTCATTTGTGTATGTGATTTTTTTATACCATATTGTTACATGCTTAAATAGGTTCTTATTCTTGACGGATTGTTATTACCATGAGGACAACTGACTACACGAATGGCCGAGTGATACACAGGCACAGTGGCAATCGGCGTGGCCTCTACCACGCCGATTGCCACTGTGCCTGACGTGTCGCGGGTTCGATCCCCACGCAGGACAAGAATTACAACTGCTTGTTCTGAGTTTGTAGTGTCGTTGTGCATGTATTTTTAAAACCCCTCGCGATACAAGGATCAATTTCCTTAGTACGAGAGTTGTTTTTTTTAAGAAAGAAGGAAATCCTTTATAACGAAATCCTACGTAGAAATCGTCAGTGATATCAAAACACAGACCAGCACAAAACTACATAAAAACTTATGTTTATCAAAGATTGCGAAAACTATTAAGTACCTCCACGTGTTTTCACCACCCTTAATGGACATGGGAACAGTAAGTTACTAAAACATTAAACAGCCCTCAGGAACATAACCCAAGTTGACACAATTTTCCTCTTACACATCTTCATTATCCGTAAAAGTTATTATACGACTCAAGTATTAATTATAACACCCAATTCTCCGAGTACTTACTTCACCCAAGTAAGTACTTGATATATTTCGGTCATTAGTAGTTAATGAATTATTTAGCTAACGAGTCAAGTCGGCAAGCACCCTGTTATTGGCTGAATTACTTCTACCTTTTCTGCTTTCAAATAGCATATTCCGTTAATTGCTGTCTGACTGGAGCTCACTAATTGCTTAAGTTCAGGATCTCTTGGCTCTTCGGCTTAAATAGTCGACTACTAGTAAAGTAAAAATTTCTTAAGACTGTTTTGAACTTCCTCTTCATAATTTTTCAAAGGCCATGAGTTCGTAGACGGTGAAAAAACAAGGGTTAGCTTTAGGTTTTGTTTAGTATCGTATGCAGTGCAATGTGTAGTAGAAATATATTTCAAGTTTCTTTTTACAAATGCCTGAGTTTTGATATATTTTTACGTAGCCGAAATCAGTCATACTTAGGTTCAACGGTTTAATCCGATTACCAATTGGACATTTATTGCTCTTTTATATCATATGATTTATAGAAGGCCCAAGTCATGTTATAAAAGGTACCAAAATGCAAATGCTTAACGATACCTACATCAAAGCTTTTAAAATATATTTCAGTGTTAGGGCTTTTGTCATAGACCATTTGTTTAAATAAAAAATGTTACGCAAACTTTTGTGAAACAAATAATAATATAAAAACTTTGTGTTAAATTGGATTGGGTCATTGACAAAATAAAAGCAACGTGTACTCATTACGTACGAAACATACGTGTCATCGTAACTTTGTTCATATTTCAGAGTTATAATTATGCAGTAATTGCAATACTGTATTCAGGAAGTGTTGATTTATCACTGCAGCCAGCGTCGGGTGCAACTTTAGTGAATACGGTACTAATTTCCGTATCGTGTTAACTGTTAATAAGCCCGGTTTGTGTGCGTCTGCATGCACGTGTAGGTGTAAATATTGATACGGGGGATTCAATTAGCTTTGCGATACGTGGGATAAATACAATGCTAGGTCATGGTTTTGAAATGGAATTTCTTTCTTTAATACTGTTACAGAATTAACACGGGTGTAAACAAAAATACATCGATAAGAACAGAAATATTTCATCTACAATCTATCCAGGTCATCACTGTAAAACATTTGTTAATTTTATTAAAAAAGCCTTTCATAATGATTATGACGTCGCATTTCTGACGAATTTTCTTTAAAAAAAGTCTGTGAAACACAAAAGTCAAAGCGACTGGGTCGAGCACGAAAATGTAAAGGTGAAAAACCATGGAAGGAGTACACGAATGAATAGGAGATGTCCTAGAAGCGACGTCCAGATGTTTAACATTTTATGCGCGAATTCAGGTGCTCGGTGCTCGCTGCACGCGACGGATTCTTTGTGTGGCCTTAAGGCTATACGACTTCATGTACTAATGGCTTTTAAATTAGACTCGCGTTATAATTAACGTTTTACATTATTTCGTTTGGCCTCATAAAGCAAATGTAAGCTCTCTCTTAAGATGAGGAAACATAATTTAAATGGGGGTGTAGAGCAACTTGTATATAAGTTAGATATGTTGATAAATGGCTTTTCAATGAATATTTTCTTGCTTTATCGTAGACACTGGGACATGAATACTTCATTAGCCTGTGATTAAAATTTGGTAGTTTAATAGACGTTTTCATGAATAGTATTTAACGTTCAAACCATATAATAATTGTACTTGAAATGGTCTAGTGTACAGACACTAGATCATTTATCAACTATGTAGAATATCAATAGTATGTTATTTAAACGTGAAGAATAAAATTGTGTATTTAATAAACTTCATAAATTGTTGCTAGAGAGCTAGTATAGCGTTAAGAAAAAGCATTGTAAAGTTGTAGGTACTAAGAAAACAGTGAACATTTCAGATCATGAACAAAGTTTATGTAGAGTCTAGGTACAATGTTGCTCTTCATAATATTATCCTTTCATTACATTTAGCTGCTAGTTAGTAATGTTAAACTGGCCACTATTAATTTAAATATTTAATTTTTACAGCTGCAAACTATTTATTTTACCTTTGTGCAATTAAAACTATTCTCTGAGAGCTTTATATGTAAGCAGGTTCTATAACATCTTGCTCATTTATTACTCGTTCTATTGTTATAAGTACTGTGAGCGTACTATTTTTACTGAACAAAGTAAATTTATTAGAGTTACATTATCTCGTAAAAAACCTAAAAAACTAGTGTGTACAAATAATTTGTAACGAGATTAATTTGAATCAATGAAAACAAGAAATGATAATAAAAAAGAAATCAGATCAATACCAATGTTTAAAATAAAAACAAAGTGATGAGTAGATATAAATGATGTCAGAATGCTAATCCAAGTCTGCATTGAATGACTGGCCGGTCTATACATAATAAGTCAAATTCGCTTCGCACAAGCCGCCGTCGAGGTCTCCAGACCAAGTGGTAAAACGTTTTCATAAAAATGCAAATCGTCCGACAACGTATTGCCAACGACCGACGCGGAAACTTCACGAAACTTTCTTCATCGAATTAAAATACTTTTTAAAGATAATGTCATTTGCTGGAACTTTTACGAGGCTTTGACTATGCAGTGACGCGGTTGATACAATGAAACATGACAACAAAGGTGTCTATTTGCATCAGACTTTTTGTTAGCTATCTAAATTATTAAAAGCACAAGTTTTGAGACATTTTTATACAGAAATTCTGTATTATACAGTCTGTTGTTTTTCTTATCATGTCTTTCGTGAAGAAAGGAACTTCATGGAGTATAAGGGTGAGGTTTGTAAGTAATATCTTTTTTGTTTTTTTTTTGACAGTATAAGCTAATTATCACACACATTGTAATGATGATTACTCGTTAAACGTAATTAAAACAAACCCAAATAGAATTTCATTTAATAATAAATGGTTTATTACTCTGGACAAAGGCCCGTTAATTTTAACTCAGTTATACTAGATCTATAGACAACCTAACGCATCGTAATAATACAGGTTTTAATGACATGTTGTTTTGAGGAAGCCATAGAAAAAACTTGAAATAAATTCCATCATGACTTAAACGAAATTCTGTGGTTCAGATTAAAAACTTGTGAGTCCTTAAAGCCCCAAAATATTTAACTTTATTTATCAAACATTTTCACTTTGATGTTGTATTACGAGGACGCTTTTAAAATGCTTTCAGACTTGCAACAAGCCTTAGGGTAAGAAAAGTAGACCGCATCGTCCTTTTGGCTCCAGCTTGCTCTGTAAACGGTGTTAGCGCGGGTACCTTTGAGGTTTCTCAAGGGCTACTTTGGTATAGCAGTCAGTCTTAGGATTTCATTGCTCAATTACTTTTACGCACATGGACTTAATGAAAATTGAATGAAACCAATGAAAAGTTATTGTATAGCAACCGTTGCCATTTTTTTGTTTTTTTTTTTGTAACAGAATTTTACTTTGTAAATTTTGTATTTATAAAAAGTTGATTTATTTACATTCTTTTATTACTGTAGTTGCTAACTCCATGATGGATCGGTGTTTGGAATATGAAACGAAAGTTTTGTCTTAAGAAGCGTTTGTAAATGGTTAACATGAATAAAAACACCATCTGTTGGCAAATGCTCAAATTTCTTTGGACTCGGGATGGTACTTAAAGTGTAATTGACATAAGTTTTGTTTTTCTTATCATAGTAGGTACCTACTTAAACGCTTTGTAGTGTTTGCCAAGAACTTTCACATTATTTTCTGTAATTATAATTAAATGTTGTGTTTTGATTGTATAGGTACTAATTTAATTTCAATTGCCATGTGCCAAAGTGCCATACCGCAAAAGAGTAATCAATACGCTTTCTCGAAATGAAAAGTCTTTTCCCAAATGTGGAGAAAGTTGTTACAACTTTAGGACTATTTGATCAAAATAAAACAAAAGAAGCGTTTGAAAATGATAATATATAAGATAAGATAAAAATATATAAATTACCTTTTAATATAACCTATCCTATAATATCTTTATTTATATAGGTATAATAAAACGCAATAAATCTTTTATGCCACTCTTTTAGGTGAAAAAGATCAGGCGCTACATATATTCATTTAGTTTCATAAGGTGAATGTTTGCTGTTAATTAAGTTTATGAGTCCTTAAATTGAGTTAATAAAATCTTAAGAGCCGTGTGACAATGCTTGGTATCATTGCTACGTTATTGCCGTATTAAAACGTCTTCATATCCCTAATTACTCGGCCCTTTTTCGGTAGCATAAATGTTAAAAGAATTGCAATTAGATTTTTACATGTACGAGGAATATAGGAAAACTAACATTACATTTAATACATACTTAGTATTATAAAAAAATGCAGTGTTTGGGGTTATTTCTGAGATGTTTTCGAGATTGCAGGTTCCATCGTGTGACTTTTTATTAGCATTTAAGAGTTATTAGTAATTGTAAGGCTCACAATTACTTACAATTAGTTGTGTCTTACAGTAAGATACAATTAAAAAATGGCAACATAGATATGGAAATACTTCGAATTGGAATACTACTTACAATCCGGCGTTTCAAAAAATATCCTACAGATAATATTAAAAAATAATTAAAACACAATGTAAGGTCGAGACAGCTTTTGTAACGAACACAGATCGCAGTCGTGAAAGTTTAACAACGCGGTTTTACGTCAGAAATTAATGATTGAATCGCAAGAGTAGTTTTCAATGTTGTAAAGATACATTTTAATTTTAATTCTAGTATAGGTTTAAATGTGTTTATTTTAGCAGTAATGAAAAAAAGAGTTAAAATAAATAATAGAGTTTTCCTTAATCCACCTATAAATGTCGTATACGTTATGAGGTCTGTTTAAAAAATGAAATTTGATAACCACCTTTGTTCCTAATTTAATTGTAGGTACTTATTTCGACGATCAAATTTACAATTACAGTGAAAATTAAACCGAATATTAAGGTTTCGAAATCATATTCTGAAAATCAATGTTATAATAAAATCAAACTAACTATAAACAAATTACGTGGGCATAATGTAACCCGAATGCCTAGCGACCCCTTTTTGTTTTCTTAGGACAGCCCATATTATAATATACCATTAGAGCCGTTCTCTGAGTGAGTTTGTTACACTTCGGCCAGTATTATAGATGTTGAACTGGGAACTGTTATTTCATTTTCTTTATTTCGATTGCACGAATGATTTTCGTGTGATTTTGATATTGATGTTGCCTGATTTTTGTTGAAATTTGTGAGGTTCATTTCTGTGATAAAATGGACTAGTATGGGGTGAACATAATATATATTATAACACTTTTATTGGATTGTCAAGACCAACTTCTTAATTTTACATTCATTAAATATTCACTTAGAAACTGTTTTTGTAAACTAATGTAGATAATAATATGATAATAAATAATCGGGTGATTGTTTATTACACTTTATTTAGGTTCAAAATAAATTGTAGTAAACTTGAATATTAAGCCTTTGATACTTGATATAGTAAACTAATTGGTTTTCGTATAGATAAGTAAACACACGATATGTTGTATGTAATCGTTGAATAAATCAAACTACAAGAAAATCACTTTGACCAAATGAAATCTGAATTCCTTGCGATCCGACCTTTGTTATGTTAGGACGGGCAATTTAAATCGTAAATGCCGACCGTAGTGCCAAAACACCTAACAATTTCTTATATTTCGGACCCTGTACGTTTTTAAAGGCTTTCAACATTTGGCCGTGTTTGCTGTCAATCGTTAATGAAAGTATTATCTCTTTATGTTTGTGTTGACATTTGAACTTGTATCTTACAAATTTGAACTAGATTTTATGAATCGCTGTTCGAGTAGGTCGTGACCTACACAAATACTAAAATAAACATTGCTATTTCTACTCTGAGGAAACATACCAGAGAAGCTAAAAATAGAAAGATATTAAACATACCTTACTTATTTTTGTCACAACGATTTACTACCCCTTTGGGAACGGAACGTAAACTATTGGGGCTCTTATAAATTCTGATGGGTGTACCATATTATCTCGACGTTGAGATGTCTTAGAAGGCAGAAAATATTTACACATTCTTTATATCCTTTGCAGGGTTTAGAGACTATTTTATAGTCTGAGCTGACTTAACTTATTTATATAAATCTTGTGTACTTTCTATCATAACTTGAATTTTATGTACCAGGTAATCATGAATGTAGAAGAGTAACAAGAAAGTTGGTTCAACAAAACAGCTATGTCCGATTACGAAACATGGCACGCGGGACGCAATCCAGCATCCAAAACTGTGCACGTTGGCAATTTTATATCCATATTTTTTTATTTTCAGGAATAAGAGAATCCGAGATAAAATACGACTCTACGTAGAGCCGAGGTGCGGGGACGTGCTGTTATACAAGACAGCCGCTTTATTTATGCCCTCAATATTTTACAAACCATAAAACTTCTTCGCCTTGAAAATAACGAATGTTTTATGTTAATAGGTTTTTTCAGAATTCACACCGGGCCAAGTAAAATTTTAATTGATCCAACTTTCCTCTGTGCAATATATAAAATTGCAAAAGAAAACCAATAGACCGTGCCTTTATGGAAATCATAAAATCACACTGATTTGATAGGTTCGAGGTTTTTACGATGTTAATATACCTATTGATTTTTTTTTATGACCCACTTTATTCTGATTTCGTCATCTCCCAAACTTTAAGTTGGGTGCTAAAATTTGAAACTTTGTGATAAGTATTTTTTCTAAATAGAGCTTTTCATATGAATAACTAGTAAACTAATTTAAGATCTGCTGCGCTCAGTTTATTTTTTCTGTAAAGATCGTGACTAGTCTAATAAGCTCACTTACCCTTGAACAACACAGGCGAAGTTTTATTATAGGACACCAAATACTTTGAGAAAAATGAAAACAAGAAATAAAATATTTATTAATCCTCTTCTAGACGAAAAAGATTTTCCTTTCGCGTACTTTATTTGAAAGCAAACTCGTGACTCTAGTGTATGACTTGAAGCCATAATCATAAGAAGAAGCTTAAAAATAAGTATGTTTTAGTACTTTAGAAACTCACAAAGATATCGTTCTTCAAAGACTCAGTCGGCGACACTTATTTATCGAAGTCTGTGACGTTTAACCGCTCCTTCCCCCGGATTATGTCTTCGTATAGTAAGATTAATAGTTAGGTGCTTCATCAAAGAAGAAAAATGCAATTTTCCATCGTGATTGAAAAATCGTTCACTCTACTAAGCTTGGATTACGTGCTGAGTCCCAGAAAAAGTCAGTATACTGAGGACATCCTTAATAAAGCATTGTAAAAGATCATTTTGTAAATATACGTATTAATGTTGGATTTCTTTGTTTTTTTTTTCTGATTACTTCTTAAGAATAGAAAAAAGTTTAAACTTTACGACGATTGCATATTTTAAGATAATTTTCCATCTATAGAACAATATGAAAACCGAGTCATAATTTATCAAATGTCCAAAACATTTTGTCTATTCTATGAAATACAAGTTACATCACAAAAATAAAACTCAATCCCATTATGTCCGCGTTTGTGTTGTCGTCGAAATATAATATAATGTGTGAATAATGCGGACCTTCTATTCAATAAGGTAGCGCCTTTTTTGTCGTCCGCCCTTAAAAGATATCTACCCTTTAGACGTATTAAATTATGGACTATATTTTCTACCTTCACTTCCGTTTACCCGTTGCTCTTTCAGTTAAGTAATACGTTTTGCCTAAGAGATTTCTTGGGTCTTTTTATGTGAGTTGATTAAATAAACACCGTGTGTGATTGGTAGGAATGACTCGAGGAAAATATGTTTTTGTACGAGAGCCGAAAGCTTAAAAAGGAGGAAATAATACACTAGATTTATTAGAAGCTTTGAAAGATATTATTAACGCTACATAACAACTACGTTTCTTCCGTTTACGTGTTACGGAAGAAAATGTGCGTCGAATAAGTTATGCGCAATTAATTCTGGATACCTAATATTAGGATAAAAGGCTTGCGAGATAATGTTAGTAAATAAACCTGTCGGATATAATAACATGATTAGCAAACAACCATATCTCGAATGTATAAAAAAACAACATGTTTGAAACAGATATTAGTTAAAATAAAAAAAAAATATTTTACTTGTGAAATATATTATTCAAATATAATAAAAATATAATATTTATGAACTGTGAAAACATGTGAAAGAAGAAAACCAGTTCATTGCTTCCAATTCCAAATGAAAGTTCTAAATCTTGAATCTTTGAATTCTAAGCCTTTTTTGCAAATTATTTGTAGCTACTTTATAATAAATAAACCTGTAAATACTATAATTCAGTAAGTTGTGTAAAAGCTGAAAAGGTAAACTTATAGAAATCTGAAGGTTTAATTTAATGTTAACTAAGACTGCTCCAACAAGTTTGTAGCCTTATCTTATGTAACATTTTGTAAGTATATTAATACAAAATCGTGGTGCAATTCGTGGAAGTTGTTTTTGAAATGGAATGCGTATTACGCTGGGCTAAGGCGATGAGCCAGAAACTTGTCACATCTTATAACATATCATCTTTAAATTCAACACAGTACAACCACATGCGGTCTCGTTTTTGGCACGTTTTCTAAAACAATTTGTATGCAATGTTGGATTTAATTTATTTTCAAGCAAGCAAGTTTCTGGACAAAATTTTGCTCCGAAGTTTATAATGCAATGCTTTGTGGCGGTAAAACTTTGTCGTTAGAATTTGAAAACTCTTGTGACAATAATTGTTATATTCGTGCAATTGTCGAATGTTTTTCCACGTTGTGAGTCTATAAGTTTTGACTGTTAGCCGAGCACACAAAAATATGATGTTGTATTTATTTGTATTCATATTTTGATTGATGAGTTTAATATTAAACAAATCTTACATAAACAAATGAATACGTCGAGAGTGTGGCAAAACAAATTGGGTTGAACAAGTATATCGGTCGAGCAATAGCTACCGAACCCAAAATCATAAAACGATTTTCTATTCCAGAATCAATCCTTGTTTTTCTGTGAATCCAATTTGTTCTACACTTACAAGGGACCTTTTTAATCAGGATTCTTTCCTCGACCTACTTTACATTAAGCGATACGCCAATGTCGACTTAATATAAATATTTTATACCATTCTGGTTTTATTGATTGATTAGGCTCATGTAACAAAAGTCACCTTTGATGTAATCCATTTCCAGGAAAAGAAAATACACTTTCTACTTGTAATTAGTTAATATTTTTATATAAATGCCCTGGATAAATTACCCTGTGTATAGAAAATCTAATATTCATTCACGTTCTACGATTTTGTCTTAGTGTGTGTTAAGTTGATTCCCATTTTCGCCCGTTTTCCTTGTTGTAAGGCGCCTGAATTGAGTTTTTGGCGCCTATCCTCTTTTTGCTAAAAATACCTTCATAGTAAGCCGTAATAAATACAGATACATTTGGGAGATGAGCGCTAGAACTCGGGCATGTACCGAACAAATTGCAAGGGATTTTACACGCACCATAAAGTTATTATCGCTCCCTGCGATACAAGAAAATATTGTGATGAGATATTTTATTTTATATATTTTTTTCTTTGAGGTTAATAAGAAGATAGATGGATATATTTAGCCGTTAAAAGTGTTTTTGCTTTGTTTATGGTACTTACGCGTTATAAACTCCGTATTATAGAATTTAAAATGGATGCAGTATTGTTTTTATGGTATGATTCAAGACAACAACTTTTGGTATCGATGCCGAAACTAGACATTTGAACAATTGTGCAAATACGAAAATAAAAAAATTAAGTCAAGTAGACAACCAGTAAGCAATTATCCAGCCAACAGTCTTTGCTTATACAAATCCCGTTTTACGCTAGTACGAGCACATCCTATATATACGTCTACGAGTCTCATTACCCCACCAGTTTCCACGATCCATAATAAAACCCAAACAAAACGGAACAACATGACTTTACGTTGAAAGTTACAAATCATCGTAAATATCGCGCCGTCACAACACCCAGCCGAGCCGAACAAAAAGTTTCCAAACGAAACAGATAGGAACATTCGAGAACATTCGTCGGAATTGCCAATACCGTAGCCGGTCCAAGTCCCGGATAGTTCTCAAAAAGGCATTCGTCGGAGAAAAATTAGATTTTCGAAACAGAAACGTGTCCGAACTCAGATGTAAGGTTAGTTAAGAATTTATTATCTGCTTTTGAACGAGGAAATGACGACGTAAAAGGTTTACGATTGATTAAAGCAGACTGAACGATGATGTTACTGTTTTATGATGGTTTTACCCACTATTTGTATTAGAACCTTTGTTGAAATAATTGGTCGATCTTTGGAATGACGTATAAAATTAAATAGAGCTCTTAATAAGTAATACACTCAAAGGTTAGTGTTTTGTTATTTTGTATTGTATTCTTCTGTTACATAATCAATATAATTATGTAAATAGTACCTACTGTCAAAATACTTTATACTAAAGGAAAGAAATCGGTAAGTAACTCTAATTTAAAGACAAAAATAACAAAGGATGGGTTCAACATGAGACCTCAAATAATAAGTCATTTATTTAATTTAAATATTGCTTAATTGATCAGACACTGGGCTAAAAAAGAAAAAGAAAAATCAGACAGTAAATAGTTTCTCAATGATGGGAATAAATATAAATATTTTCATTCCATTCTTAAATACCGCAATATAATAAAGGAGTAATTAATAAAGTTGCAACAACCAATTTATATTTTTAATAAAAAAAATTTACGAGGTCAAAGTTTAAATCACAAATTATTCCGGAGGGTAATGTAAATTCACTTTTTGAAGTAGTATAATGGAAATTTCGAGCAACCACTTGGAAAGTCTTTTGATCTTGAGAATTTTACTGAAACATTTGGTGAAAGGCTAGAGCACCATAATAGGAAACTTACGAAAGTTTCGGTTTAAGTTTTAATATAGGTAAGAGTGAAGGGCGGGTATGCGAAAGGAGGTAACGTTTCCTCGGGATACATAGGTCCAGATAGCTATTATAGTGTATAGAATGTTATGCAGAATGTTAATTGGTTCCGTTATAAAATTTAAGTTATTTGTTTAATAAAGTAATTGCGCATAAAATGATCGGGAATCAACTATTAAACGCAAAACGACTGATTTATTAAAATTGTTGGTACTAAGTGTAAAAAATACTAGGGATTTTTTTGAACCAAAACTTCTAACGTGTTTTAAGGCTCAGAGAAAGCGCTCTATGTAATTACAATTCGTCTTTACTCGTAGACGCCATTAAATTGCATAATTATGTTAAAAAAAAAAATATTTCCACGTGGCTCCATAAAAGTTCCAACGAAAGCCCATACCAGCCGAAAAAGTTAAAACATTCAAATTAAAAGCCTTGTCCAAAATTCTAAAGGGTCGACTTACTAAAAAAATATACTTCAAGTCTGATTGTCGAAAAAAAATACGGTTTCCATCAAAAGGAGTTGCATTCGTAAAGTGCTGAGAATACGCGGTAGCAGTGGTCTGAATTTTCCCCAACTCTGAATGGGTATTCACTAAATGCAAGCTCTTTCTTTACCTTTTATAACTTGGAAAGACGCGAAGCTCATTCCTTCTAAGATTCCTGCATTTTTCTCTTATTGCAATCATTAATATTTTTCGGTTCTGTTAATTTTTTGATGTTAACTACGACGTTGGCTTGCAGTTTTAATGAAGATATGTAGTTTTTGAGGGAATTTTGGTGTGATTAATTGCAATTAAAATAATATAGGGTATCACCGAGGTTCGGAAACTTAAATACCTTCACAATTTGTAACAACTAAACGACAAATGAACCCGTATGTGTGAAGATACAACAGCATACGAGATCTTCCACACAAACCGCTATAATAAAATCAACTTTTTTCCTAGCAATTGTAAGGGGAGTTGAGAATGTGTACTTATATTCTCTTCCCCTTCAGTTCGTTCAGTTTGAAACGGAGCGCTTGCAAAAGCACAATAAAGTATTGATTGGTCCATTTACAGATCCTCTCTCTATTAAACTTTTACAATAAAGCCGGGAATGGCTTGTAAACTTGCCTCTATGGGATTTTAGAGCACCTGCGTGACATTGGCGGTTCTATTAGCGTGTTGTGTTTGAAAACTTTCAACAATTTCTGGAGGTAGTATATTATTATGTCGAAAATAAACTAGGCAAAATAAGATTGAAATAATAAAGTTACGATATCAAATAGAGCTTTAAATTATACTTTTGGGTTACCAAAAAATCTGTGATATTTTCTGGCGCTCAGATATTTAGCTTTTGGTTTAATAGGGTCGTAGTCTTAAAAGTCCTATAAATGTGGAGAAAATACTAATATTCTGTTCACTCTTAACAATCCCAGTATGATATAACTTTTCATTAAATAATTTAATTTAAAAAACCACCTACCAAAGTATTTTGATCTTTATACTTTGGATATCTATCTTGCGTAACCACCAACTTGAACTTCCTAAAGACATCTAGCAGCAACGCCAGAAAACAAAAAAAAACAACCAAGTAATTAACAAATCGGTTCACCAGTATAAACATCCTGTCCGAGATATTTACAGATACATGATGTCAGAATTAAAACACCTCAAGGGTGCTAAAAATAGGAGCTACAAAATTAAATGAGGATACAATAAACACTCAAATGTGGAAAACTAATAAAAATATTGCAAAAAATAATAATATTGTTAGAGGAAAAATACGGCAGCCTATAAAAGGAGGGCGCTTGACAGTGCACGTCATTATTTTTCATCGGTCGTCATGAAGCTCTGTCCGAATTTCGAATCTCTGTCATTTCTGTCAATGATTATTTTCAAATATTAAAATTCTTTGGTTGTTTGGTATTTAATTTCAATTTGTAACATCAGAAGTGAGATTCGAAGGCTGAAAAGCCGTTGAACGCCCTATATTTCTGGTCTTGCAAAGGGAAATTTGGAATTCGTAGCTAATCTTTAACGTTGCCTGGTTATTTAATATTCGGGTGGAGTTTTTCGTACGCACGATGCCTGCCAACAACGATCGCAGCAAACGAAAGCGCCGTGGGTGCGCACCCCTTCACCCAACCCGATGGAAGAGATCTTGAGGAGGCTGCGCGTGTAGAGGACCAGCCCCGTGCGTCTGTGGAGACGCAAGCCATCGCAACGACCAGTGCCGGCGTCAGCCATGACGTCGTTGCACAATTGCCCACGACATCACCGACATCGGAGCTTGGGGCGCCTACACCGCTGCGCGAGCCCGTGGCGAGGACGCCGACGCCGAGCCTGAACACCAGCAACATGGGTTCAACGCAGTCTGAAAACGTGGTGACGAACGCTGCAGAGCGTCTTTTGACCGCTATCAACTGTGCTCAGGTCAGATCCAACCGATATTTTGTCTCTGATTTTGATCCGAGTGTTCATGATTTCGACACGTGGTGTGATGAAGTTGAAAAAAAAAGATGGTCAGGTTAGGCCGAGTAGTTCTAAGATTGATGCATTAGTTAAATCACCTCAACCCAGTAATGTCAAACAGGTCCGCCAATTTCTTGGTCTTGTGGAAGGGTGAATGGACACCCGATACTTGTGCTTGTGCTTTTTTCGAAGGTGTTTGTACAATTTGCTTTATGGTTGTTTTGCTAAGCTTATGTACTTGTACACGGGATTATGTACCAGTCAAGCCATGTGGGCTTATTGATCTTAACGATGCTAAGTGTCTTGAGTGTATTGTGTGGAACAGACCCATGTAAATCCGGTGCGCCAAGGTATTGGGGTGACCCTGACACTGGTGGTATCGGGGTGAGTCGTGGCGCAACCGACAACAGACCTGTGTAAATCCAGCCGTCAATAGGTATCTGGGGTGACCTACAAGAGACTGATGTAAATCCTGTTTGCGCACGAGAGTATGTGCGGGGTATTCGGTTGCGTGGGAACAGACCTGTGTAAATCCTATGAAGTATCCTATGAAGTGAAACGCTAGCGTGTAGCGTTTGTCATTCGTCAGTCGTTCATTTGTCAGTCGTTCGTGTTGTTAGATGCTTTTATGCACTATATGAATTAAAACCCCACTGTTTACAATGTAAATGAGCATGTTTCTTAGACTGTGTGTTTCTTCACAGAAACCGATTAGATTAGTTAGATGATGATGGCGTCGAGCAACCGTTGGACGCCGAGGGTGTTGCTGGACCATCCTCGAGTTCCTGCTGAGGGCTTCGAGCACGCAGGGGTGTTGCTGGACCATCCTCGAGTTCCTGCTGAGGGCTTCGAGCACGCAGCCCCGTCAGGAGAGGCCGTGTTAGAGGAAAAATACGGCAGCCTATAAAAGGAGGGCGCTTGACAGTGCACGTCATTATTTTTCATCGGTCGTCATGAAGCTCTGTCCGAATTTCGAATCTCTGTCATTTCTGTCAATGATTATTTTCAAATATTAAAATTCTTTGGTTGTTTGGTATTTAATCTCAATTTGTAACAATATAATCACTTTCATTCAATATTATTGAATCACGAGGTATTAAGGCATTGCACTAGCACTTCCTTGGATGTGTCTCTCTACTGCTTAACTTACTGGCGCATAGGACAATACATCTTTTCGGAGTATGTCAGGTGAGCTTGTGCCTCTTTGTCCGCAATGCTGTAACAGCAAATGAAAAACGTTACAACGTATTAAAACAACTCGTAGACATTTTTAAAATAAGTATCAGCTCAAATTTCTGATTATACTTGGGGGGGCCAACAATTTTTTGAGTGTACAAAATATATAAAACATATATATTTTTGCTTCAGAAAATTGTCAATGTACTAAGAGTAACATAATAATATACACTTCCTTAAAGATATATGATTATTTTCATACACGGAAGCAGTGTCTAGAATATTTCTTTATTCCTAAATCTGTTTAAGCATGTTATATAGAAAGACTTAAAAATTATAAACTTACCGTAACATCAATTTATCTTCGCTTGAAAGCACAGTCCAAGCGCTGACGTGTTCATTGTAAGAACTAGTTGGCAGGCTTTTCCTTAGAACTACGTAATTTGAATTTTCTTTTAGGGCTTCAAATTTAATTGCGTAGGCAACTGCAAATTGTATACGAGCATCCATATCCTTATTCCAATTCTTTGAGAACTTTTCTGTAACGTTATTAATTATTTCCCTATACGGTGTTACAAAATAATTACTTATATTGCAGACAATAAAATCACGTAACTAGGAAGAAAGGTATAACTTTGAAATCTAATGAATAATAATGTTCTGCGTGTCTTTCTTTTTTTAACCGACTTCAAAAAGGAGGATGGTCGATTTGTGTTTGCAGGACAAAGGAAAAAATACGTGTCCAAAGTAATAATAAATATATAATAGTAAATTATTTATTAAATTACCTGAACTAAAATACAACACACAAAGTAAAAATATCACCTTTCGACAAAATTTTAGATAGAGGAGTTTATTGAGGTTATAGGTACGACTATTTATATTATTAATTGAAGTACAAAAGGATTTCAACTTACTGTCATATATTATTGGAAAAACTCCTCTAAACAGTTGTAGCTGGTTGGCCCTAAGTGCAGTTGTTGTTATTGCTATTATATATAGATCTTGACACATGTGAATCACCTGTCGTACAGTTTTACCGGACACAGTCGGCACTATTAGGACCCTTGCTTTTGTTTGCTGAGCCATTAGGACAGCACCTAATACTGCAGCCTCTGCTGCGTTCAGAGGCATTTTGTACTAACAAAACAGAAAAAGCTTATGTCAAAACACGAAATATAAAGTAAAAGAGGTAGAGCTCCAAGCCTTCATAAAGAGTTCTACAGACCAAACTAAGAACCAAAATTATGTTACAAATTCTTATACTCGCACCACGTTGAGAAATAAGTATTTTGTGGTGCTCAAATACATAAAATATAACTGTCATACTTGCATATGGCAGAAACGATGGCAAAAACAGAGCTGATTAATTTGCATTATTGTGTAAACCTTAGAATCACATACAACTTACCTCGTAAGACTTTCTCCAAAAATGTATATCATCCACCAGAGGTTCAACGACCTTGCAAATACTGTTAAGTACTTGCATGGCCTTGATTAATTGTTTTGGATCCGTACATTTTCGCATAGCAAAACCTGCTTTATGTTGAACTATGTTAGTGATGTCGTTTAAAACGCACCCACTCAGTCGCTTGCTATTATTTAAGCTTTCCATTATATTTCCAGATATGAATAAAGGTCTACCATACTGTGAAAAAAATCTGTTTTGAATGATGTTGTGATCAAATGCCAAGAATATTGATAATTATGTTTCCTAAAGAAATTACCTGTTTGCATTTTCCAGAAACGTATAATTGTATGCTGATCATTTTGAATTTATCTGCTATTTCATAAGCTAAAAATTCTCTAGCCAGGATGATAGCGTCAGAATTCTAAAACAAATATTAAGTTAACCGGTTGATTAGTTTATATTAATGTTACAATTTTAGATGGACCAAAATTTTTACAGGATGGTACCTTAATAATGTCGTCGATGTTTTCTAAGCCCTCTCGTTCACAGATAGCGCTTATTATTAAAGGATCTTTATCCGGAAACAAACGCCTAACTGTCTCTGGCGTGGTTGCATATCGAACTGAGTTTACTAAAACTATGTCGAACTGAAATAGAGGTGTGTCATGAGAGTGGTAGTCAAGGACTGAGGGCCTACTGCCAACTCTTAATATTATTACAGGTGTAGAAGAGAGATGTTGGTCTATGCTGTGTAGTACGCTGTCACGCTTGTCCAACTGCAATAATTTACTTTAAAACGCGGTGGTATGCTCTCAAGCATGTTACAATATCTTCTACAGTCTGATACTATTCTAAAGTATTTGGTCGAAAAGGGATTAAACATTATAACTTCTACTTCTAAATATTCATACTTACAGTGACTGTTACTTACACTGTGTTCTCTAGCAAAACTAATAATATCCCTGTCACTTTTCATTAATGCAGGTTTGACATGTTTCACTCCACGCATACAAACAATTTCTTGATCCTTTATTTTCCCCCCTTTCAATACTAGACATTTTATGTTTAAACTGTCTATCAATTCTGCACATTCTAACATAATTTCTCCAAAATCAATAGTGATTTCTGTCCCAACTTTTAAAGTAGCAAGAGTGTATGGGTCATCCATGTAAATTCTAGTTTCAGTACATCTTTCAAAATAGTTTTCATCACCTGTCATAATAATATATGAACCATCTTTTATTGTTATCCATTCTTGATCTTTCTGTAACATGATGGCGAGTATTATACGTGGTATTTAAAATTAAAATATATTAAAAAGAAAATTGCATGCTCACGTTCTCCCTATATCCTGTTTTAACTATAACATTGGGGATTTCAATAGCAAGGCCCACTGGCCATGCAGACACATTATATTTTTCGCAGCACCATTTTAAAGCATTATCTAAAACTTCTAGTAGCTTTACTCTCTCTGCCATAGTAACTTTTGACATTTTAAATTTAATTACTCTTAGGCCCAATTGTATAAAGGTTTGAATATCAAATGCAGTTATAATGTTCTCACCTGTAGAGTAATAATATTACGGAACGAAATAAAGACGTCGTAAAAGATTATTTAAAAAATCCATGATAAATATCTAAAAGGTACTAATTTATTTAGCTCGATTACAATAATACAATCTCGATCGCGATCTGCGATAAAAAAAATCCAAGATTGGGCTCCTGCATGAAATAGATTATAATTTTATGATTATGTAAGAATTCGTATCCGTTTATGATGCCGAAAAGATTTTTTTCCCCCAGTAAAATTTTTCACAGAGGGGTTTGATTATAAAACACATTGAACCCGAAATAATAAACAAAAATAAATCGACAAATCTTGTGAGTGGTACAGCTCATTGTGGACAAAATAAATATGTCTAAGCAAAGGTGTTAGAAGAAGTTAGTCACTTACTAAATGAAATAATAAATGGTGTTGATCTAAAGGGATGGATACGTTTGTCATCGTGCATTATCTGGTCGTAGTATTTTTTTGTGTGATCGATAGGATAATGTAGAACATCCGACATTCTAAAACAGAAATAAAATAACATAAAATACAAAACGGTACTACAAAAAACTACGTTTTTAGTTACCTGTTAAATAAAGCACTTTAAAATGTATCATATAAAAAGTCACAAAATATAAAAATTGTATAAGAGTAGGAAAATATGTAGGTAAAAAGTTATTTAAATAAATAACTTATCAATAAAGTATTACAGATTACAGGAATACGTAAACATATTGTGTCAGAAAACGTCATGTCAAAACGTTAAAAAAGGCAAGAAACTAAAAAGAATAGTCACCACTCATTCAGAAAAGAGTTTTTTAATAAGTAGTCAAAGAGCAATGTATTCAATAGAAATACGTATTCCTAAGATTCTAAGTTCTATTTCAAACATACAACTTAGAACTGACTACGAAAGAAGAGTTGTTGCTCAAAATTTATCCATAATTGTCCCATAGCTGGTAAAACTCTTCCATCTTCTCACCTACTTCTTGTTTTTTCTGCACCACAGACATTAAATCCCCTATTGAACAAATATACAAAATTTGTATAAGAAGTATAAACAAATAAAACAACAACTACACACCACTTCTTAGAAAGTTAGTACTCACGTAGTTATTATAATTTATCCCCCTCCGTCCTCTGATGAGGTCGACAAATGGAAGCGAGCTGGGTTGCAAAGATAAAGAAATTATACTCGGTAATATACAAACGTGTTTTATGGCTGCTCCTTATAGCTGTCACAGATACATTGGTTTTATGGCACACATTTACTAATGTACATTTCTATTCTATTGTCATACTATCTTCGTGTTAGATGTTTGTGCTATCAGACTTTTACGGTTTTATAGAAGGTATATTGATGCAGGTTTAAAGACTTATATGAATACCATTTACGTTCGGTGCTTAGTCTAAATGTATTTTTTTGAGTATTTCTCCGTATTATCGCATTGTTTCTCTTAACTTACTTTATCAGATTAAGGATACACTAATTATTCACGTTCTGTAATGCCATTGACATTTCAATGCCAAAAAATATTTAGCTTTGGCATTAATATAAAGCAAACCACTTATCACAAACAAAACGCTACCAACACTTAAAAATTCTCACAAAACTCAACAATCGCAAGTAATTAAAGAAAATAGAGAAAGAATTTAAGAACTAAATTAATTTGCATTGTATTGCACCCGGGAGTTGGGCAGTGTCGCTTAGTTAACTTCATTATAGTTTCCTCTCACAGTTGGGGGCCAGAGAATGTTCTTAACTAAACTATTACAGTCCTTCCTTGAACGCATCCGGAATGGCTGCCTGCTGAAAAGTAGTTTTAATCTATATATTCACTTAGTGTAATTTAATAGGTTCGCGTAGTTAAGAAATTAGTAAGAATTGTAAACGTTGTATTTCAACAGTTCTTTACTAGTGATTTACCTATTGTTCTAAACTTAATGGTATGGTTACACACTCCTGCAATTTTGAAATTGAAAAGTCATCATTTACAAAACGGTACAAGTAACTCTTTTTAATCATCCGATTTCCACATGGAAATGACTACGCAAAAAATCGTCCCAACCCACCAACAGATTTCAAACGTATCTCATTTAATACATCATGGTATCATGGTCATTTTTTATTATGACGACATCACCGTAAGTCATGGGGTTAACGTGCAAAAAAACAATTCTTGTTCACTTTTTTCAGTACAAAAATTTTTAGGCACACTATTTAACTATAAAAAAGCTATTGACAGAGAACAGCCGTGAGACGCATAGGTAAAATAACGGTCTAATCTCACTGTACCCTCGCCCCTTGCCATGCTAACATGCGCGCGCGCGCACCTCAGTCGTGTCCTGTACGTTACGCTATGTTCACGTTGTTTATCTGTGCTATATCGGCTTGTTTGCAGCTATTGCTGACCTCTGCTTGTTTATTGGGCCCTTTGATGGTAAATTAACAACAACAAAGAAATGTTTAAAAATACTAACCTAAAATGTTGTTTTTTTATCAAAAATATACATACTTACATAAAACACTTGAATATTTTTGCTATTAATACCTAAAATGTTCAGCTGAACCATTGTGTGTTGTAATTAATAACTAAAAATAGTTATTTTAAAAAATAAACACCCTTTTTCAACTAAAATGTTTTTATTTTTTATTCAATAATCCCATATATTTACGGACAAAAAATCGATATTTATCTTTTTATGGGACTTCATAATTATATAAACTAGTCCCAAGTCTGTTGGTGCTTGGGACAGAGCCCATACAATTTTTTGCATACTCCTTTGATAATATGTACTTACTTGACTCTAAAGTGCTATGTAAACTTAATATCAAAAACCTCCATAACAACAATTCAATCAAGAGATACATTCCCGATACGACTTTACAAAATATTTATGTTTTACAATGTACGTGTTTGGTACACTCCACCGAATAAGTTTTGCGCGCTGCCCTAATTCAATTCCGCGGCCTGCTCATCGCATGTTCTCCAATAAGTGGTTGTGCATTTAGTTTGAACTTTATTTAACATAGTTATCTTAGTTAATGTTTTGGTTGGTTCGAACTCATGATTTTATTACATACGAGCAAATTGACGAGACTGTATATCGATATACACAGAGATACACGTTATTTGTTTCAAAATAACTTTGTATATTTTATGACGAGATGTATTTTTTTGATAGTCCCACAAAGATAAACAATTTATTCAAGATACAGGTAATTTTGAGTAAGAAAGTACGTATATGAATACATATAGTAGGTATGTTTTATCTTTCTGTCACTAGGTCAAAAACAATGTCATAAAGGTTCCAAGAAATTTGTGATAAGTTACAAAGCGGTATGCACGTGATATGAAACAAAGATATTTCCGAGTTCAGGAAGAAACTTCTTAGATTAAAAATTCCGTCCCACTCCGGCAGGCTCATGAATGACTGAACTGACGAATGAAAATTTACTTGTATGGATAAAATGCTAAATTTAGAACCTGCACACTCACGGCCCTTATTGTACTGTAGGTTACACTTAGTCGTCCGTGAAGTAGCATTGTAAGGGACATGCTTGAATTGGAGAAAAAATAAAAGAGAAAGCTCCTATATTATTTGGCAATAACTTTTACAGAAAATAACGTCCAGTATCAAAACCTGTATCCAATTTAAAACAAAACACTGCCGAATGCTGACCTAACTTCTCCAAGGTCCTCGCACATTCATATTCTACCACTCAATTCGAGCTGTCAAATTCGGCCGGATATTCGCGATTGGCCATCCAACATACATATCAATGTGATCGCTCACATTATTATTTCGTCGCCCATCGGCGCGTTTCCTGGGCCGTCGCGTCGACATTCACCCGTCATTTCGGACCCTCCTCAATCCACGGTGCGCAAATTGAATGTGATCCCTAACAGGTTTACTCGATCGTTTGTCTCTGTATTGACGGTTGCTTTATATTTTTCATTCGTCAATGTTGATGGGATTATACAAGGGTGGACAATTGGAAATAAACACGTAATCATGTTATCCTTAACTTCAACTCCTGGCTATAGTTTATCCGTAGATATTTACGACCTCCAAGTTAAAATTCACTAAAACGTAAATTTTTGTACTTGTTTGAACCAGTAGAAATTTAATGTAAAATATTTAAGAGTAGAGAGAGGAGTTCTAGGTACTAAGATAACGAAGCGAAAAACAAGTTATTCGAATTATCACTAAGTATAAAAGTACGAAGTTTTAATTAACTATCCCTGTATTAAGACAGATATTCGTTTCATTAAAGATTTCTCTATATCCTTGTTCTGTAAGATAAAAAGCGCGAAAACAGAATAACAAAATCTAACCTTCAAATATCCTCCTCCCGTAATAAGCTTTGAAGTGCCTTCTTTTCACCACAGACTTTGATTTTGTATTTTTTTCCAAGTTCTTCAACACTTAAAGACCCTTTGCCCCGCTATAGATTCAATGGTTCCATCAGATAGGATCTAAATTACTGTGGCTGTATACATTTGAGATTAAAAGGGTGTCTGAAGCCGGAAGCAATTCATAGGTAAGCACGTTGATGGAAAGCCTTTTACATATAGACATAACTGGATATAAAACTGGCTGTTCCCGTACCTGAATGTCACAAAAGGTTTTTAAAAAGATTTTCCTTCTTGTTTTTTTTTTCTAATTTCAGTAATCAAAAAGTTTTTAAGCGTACAAGCAAAAATAACATTTCCGTTTTAAAAACATTAAACCGACCTCAAAAGTTTTCTTAAATGTTTAAAGACGTCTTTCGGTACATAAATTAATAAAGTTTTAAAAGTAACTTAGTGGACTGTGTGTTGTTTGGTATAATTGCTTCGAGTAGTCGCAGTTACCAGTTCAAGGAGGCATGAGAAGTTGAAGGCGAACAACTTGGAGGACCGCCGGGAAGGAGACTTATTACTGTCAAACGTGCAGGTTGGGGCGCCACTGGGAGTGAGGGAAAAGGGAATCTTGTTTATTTTGATTTTTTTTTATGTGGGAAAGTATTTTATTACAATTTTTGGTGTGAAATAAAAATAAACACCTATGAACCATTGTTTTATGTAAAATAAAGTGAAAATCGTAATTATATATAGTTAAATTTCACAAATAATGTGAATAGCTTGACCTTCTCATAAATACATACAGTCATAATTATGTAAAAAACCGAATTCACAAGTCTGCTCCCCTATTCATAAATAAATAGCATCCTACCGCAATACAAAGGGCCACTTCCCGTATTTACATTAAAAAAGAAGTTTTGATGAAATTGGCAATTTTATTATACAAGTATCTATATTTGCAACTTCAAACAATAACTGATCTAAATCAATTATATTTTATTTATAATACATCGCCAAACTGTACAGTCAAAGCCAAAGGATTTTTAGCGATTGCTTCCGCTTGAACTAGTCCCGAACCTTTATTTCTGTCAAACATACAAGTTCGCGTTGAGATGTAGCTCGCTTACTGACGCTGCTGAATTTAGATAGCATTATCGTCTGCCCGCATTTCAGTTATGGCTTTATGCATGTAAACTATCTAAGGAACTTTCTGAGATGTTTGAATGCATAAATTTATGTTATATTTTGTAGGCTTAAGGAGTGAAACTGCAATTGAAATTATTACAATTTAGTTGTAGAGAAGGTGGTGGTACAACTTTCTATTGCGAACTTGTATTTTTTCCCAATCACACAACGCCATCTAGTCTCAAGTGAAGTATACTAAGTAGCTTGTGTTATGAGTACTAAACAACCGATAAACATACTTATGTATTTCTAAATACATACATTTTATAAATATATTAGACCCAAACGCAGAAGAAATGGTCGTACTCACCACACAAACATTTGTCCTGGGTGGGAACGAAACCTCCGGAATAGCAAAAGTATAAATATAATATAGTTGTACATAAGGACTAGTCTATCATTTTTGCATTTTTTTAAATATGTGCCTGCGTGAATCACACAACTAGGAAACAAAGTACTTATAGTGTGTATGTAATGAAAAATACTGCTATAATTTTATTTGTATTCAACAAATTCAAAACTGTAAATTGGTCTGCAAAGTTTGATAAATTTTCAATTTCATGTACCAAAACCAGAAATTTTAATTACCTACCTTTACTTCAGTATCGGTTTTTGTTACATGTGCGAATAAATGTACTGTATCATTTATCTGTTGTACAATTACCTACTTGTATATTGAATTTTACATAATTATTTCTAGAAATGATTATTTTAAGTTTCGATAAAAGCGCAATTTGATATGTGTACTTATATTGTGGTGAAGGGTGGGCGATGGGGTGCTGTCTATTATCATGTTGACATTCAAAAAGTGCTACATTGTAGCTTAATTTGAATAAATATTTTTTTATTTTAATATTAAAAAAATCATGAGTCCTATCTGGAACAAGACTGTGTTCTATCCACTTTAATTAGACTTAAAATATAAAACATTAATTAATCATTGTATCAAACAATTGTTGACATACTTTTTCATTGATTCTTTCTTCTTGAACGAGACTTTTCCATTCAATTTAATTACCTTTGACAAAATGTGAAAGTATATTTTCAATACGATACGAGGAAGGGCCTTATAATAACTTCAAATATATAATTGGCAAAAACGTAACTTTATCTCAAAACGGTATCGTTATTACGTAATTGTTTTTCTTTCCATAAAATGCCATTAATGTAACGTAGTCACGGCCTCTTTGTAGAGCCGAAAAGTTTAATACCAAATTGTTAATGTTCATTGAACAAAATAAATTGGGTGAAGTTTTAGTTGAAAATAAAAGACAATCGCTTGTGAGGTAACAAATTTACACAGAGATAGGAACATTGTTTTTACTATTACCAAAATATTTGATATTGTAGAATTGACCATAAAACCCCTTTTGCATGTATAATAAATAAACAGTTTACTTCAAATAAAACTTTTTATTCTAAATGCTGAACATAGAATAACATTTCACCATTGCACAAAAGGACTAAAACAAACTATTTGTAATTTATATTTCGTAACAAAACTAAAATAGTTTATTTTAATATTACAGCTAACATTTTGCAACGAAAACTACGTGAAACTATTAAAGTTATCCCTCGACCAATTCAAAGCATTTTACGGTATAACAAACCTGTCGGAAACATTTGCTTTCAAATCAAAATATAATAAAGTGGAGTTCGTCAGTAAATAACTCAGAGCCCTCTGGCAAATGAGATTGTAGACATTGGTAACAGACAGACAATTAAGGTCTCTATCTGTATCTCATTTCGTTTTCAGTGGAATACAAGCATAATTATTATTGTTATTTAAGTTGAACGTTTTATTCTATGTGTAATGTAATGTTGTGGTTACCTAAATGTTTGGCTGATTCATTGGATGGAGATACTAAGGAAGAATTTGTTTCATTGATGTATACTAGATTTACTAGATATTTAGATACAAGTTTTTTAATATGCTTAGGTATCACTCTAGGTAGTTTTTAATTTACTTTTAGTTTCACATTATTTGTATAGGTTTAAAAACAACCACAGGATATTGAATTTTCAGGAATCAAAAATGTGTGCAAATTGCATGTCGCACAATTGCGGTCTGCATTATTTATACACGCTTAGGCGCCGCGGTATTCATTCAACCACTAACTACCCGAAGTTCTATCAAATTTGTACCATTCAACTGTACATACTCAGTAAAGTTGAAATAGAATACCGCATGCTTTTGTAAAAATTGAAAGTCCTCATACTTGCTTTGTCTCTTAAATCCGTATTAAGCTATGTCACTGAAAAATTCTTCGCGTTTACGTTTTAAAACTGGCGTTTATCCACGAGACGCCTCCCACGGGGCAGTTCATACAATATTCATACACTCCTATATAAAGCTGATTGCAGACTTAAACGCTGGTTCATATCAAAACGAGGCAAAAGTCGTTCTGGGAATACGGCCGAAATGATGAGCGGTGATATACGGTGAATAGCTAGCTTTATTTACACATAACTTTTCATATAAAAACTAATATCTAATTCCACATATTTTACACTCAAATTCCTCATAATGTTGAATTTTTCGTTTTAGAAATACTTCGCAATAACTGCAATGACGCTATTATTTTTATACTTCTAAAGTAATTGTGCCAAATATACAAAAACAAAATAAAAACGCTCGTAACCGGAACAAATGTGAACGCATCTCAAAATAACTAGTCCATACCGTCGCTAGTTTTGAAACGCTCCATGTGTTTGTGACAAATACCCCTGTTATGTTTCCTTTTGCATGTCAAACAGCACTCACAATTCATATGAATCGATTCTGTCAAACAGAAAGTGATACAATGTGCAAAATGCCCGTTTTCAATCCTCGACTCTTGTCTTCTATTTTATTGCTGTGAAGTTTATGTTAGGTTTTTCTTTCATATTTTTTTCAATTTTATCTCCATTTAATTTTATTGAGTGTTGATTTTACTCACTTTGAAATTCTGTAACATGTCACGTGTGGTTAATTGGTCAATTATAACACGGTAATGGCATAATATGAAATTAATTTAACTGTCTAAGCGTGCAAAATGAGTCCGTAATTAATACAATGAACAATCATAAACAGACTATCAACTTGAAAAAAACACATCAAAAAGTTAACCCTAACACGTTTAGGTACGTTTCCGCACAATTTACGCGTAATTAAGAACTAATACAGAGTCACTCGACAAAACAATTTATACTTTTTAACCATCATGGCGTCCATCAATCATGTGGGGATGTTTGAAAAACATGACTGGAACGATTCATCACGGATGGTAATTATCCTGACTGCGGTTTTCAGTGTAAGACGTTTTGTGGTTCCGGTCGACAGACCGAGATCCCATTGATGTTATTTAAGTATGCTAATGATTTAAGTTAAAATGCTTTTTAGCCGACTTTGAAAATGGAGGAGTTGGTTTTTTGTAAGTAATTTTGTGCTGTTTGTTGATTTCGGTTATATGATTATAAGATAATCTAGAGAATATTGAAAGTTAAATTATTCTATATCAAAATACATATTATGGTAAAACAGTTTACCAACCTGTACCATACCTACCTTAAAAAAAAGCTTGAATTTCTTTTACCTTCTGATGAGACAAGTAAAAAACGGTAACAAGTACCTAATCCTTTTTATTAACATAAGCTCTTCTAGTTATAAAGCTCTTTAATTAAAAACAAGCGCACTGCAATGCGGCTAAAATCAGAATAACTTTGCCCCGAAAATTGTAGGCTTAAACGGACTTTAGACGTTCGTCGATTTACGTGACCACCTTAATTAGTCGGATAGACCGTCTTGCACCTGAGGAGGCAGGGGATTTACGGCTTAAAGAGGTACAGTCTTGAAACATTGGGTGCTCTTGTAGCGTGACTGCGTAACACAGCTTAACTCTATTCCTAAACATGTCTGATTGAGTTTGGTTCCAAGATCTAATTGGTTTATCAGATATATACCAGCCTATATACATCTAACTGCTGGGTACAGGCCTCTTCCTATATAAGGAAGGTTTGAGAATTGATTACCACTTTAGGTCACTGCAGATAGGTGATTACAGATTCCAATGTTCGGAATCCAGGTTTCCTCACAATGTTTTAGAATAGCTAAAAAAGTACATATAACTTTGAAAAAGTTTCATTGGTACTTACCTGCCCTGAGGATCGAACCTGCGCCACGAGTAGTGAATTATAGAATGGCTAAATCAAAGTTCTGTATTGCAATTCCATTTAATTTATTATGTCCTGACACTAGATTACAAGACGTCTGTAAATCGTGCTTAACTACCTAAGGTTTTAAATATGATTGCAACACACGGACGCTTCTATGCTATATACATCAGATATTTCCTAATTTTCTAAATTAATCACTTAAATCCTTTATATTTATTTCTTTTGTTTATGAAAACAAGAATAAAAAAACTGGAACAAGAGATAAAATAGGCAGGCATAGTATTTCACCACAATGTAGAAGAATTCATCACAATGCTTGCCCGCGTAACCGTTGTCTGCGACACGGTACGCAAATTGTGGAACGTCTGGACGAAGATTTTAACGAATAATATTAGAAAAAATATGTCATATTATATTTACGATTCGTATTTTTTCACAAAATAATTATATTCGACGTATCGCAAACAGTGTAGGTGCTTTTAAAGTAATATTTTTTATTCATCTTAGTACCACCTTAACATCACCAATTTAATAATTTAAAGTTTATCAATTTTTTTTGAGTTTCAAGTTAATATCATAGAAAATAACAGCACTAACTTTTATACTTTAACGAGCATTATAAAATAAAAAGTTCTGATCTACAGTATTTCATTCAATATCAACCAACTTATCACTTAAAGCTAAATACCAAGAAAGGGTTTTATACCAGCACAAATAAGTATCTAAGCGGCTCATCAAATATCGCACCAGTGATCCCTCTTGTGATTTCATCGTGTTATGAGAAAGGCTCCCAGGGCTAATGAGAATGAATTGCACTCGGCGTCTGCGAAGCCAGCATTACTTTAGAATTAGTGCATTTTTCACTCGCCCGCTTAAACGCGATCTATCTTAGTTTAAACTTGGATTTATTAACGCCTTACAATTGATTTAATAATGTTTGTAAAGTAGTTTGTTTAATTAATGTTGATCTTTAACGTTATCGTATTACAAGGGTAGGGGTGACAATTGCAAACAAATTGGCTTAAAGATTTTGTAAGTAATTACTTTTAGCAGGTAATACCAGCCTTTACATGTTCCACTGCTATGTAATAGCTTCTTCAAGAGACTAGACGAGCGGAGAGTTGTTTTTAAAACAATCAATAGAATTGTGTTTTTGTTATATCGCCTCTCCGCTCTGTTTCAGAGCAGATGAGTAATATTTGTATGGTGCGATGGAAATGAAGATGTGACTGCGCGGACGTCGCGCAGCCAGTTGGGCATCTTGCTAGCACCCAAGCTGAAAAGCATCTCTTCTCGCAGAGTACAGACCAGAACACACCGCACATATTCCCGCTTTGGTGGTGTCCCGGACTAAGACACGGACAATCGCACATTGATTACCACGCTTGCTCATCAGTGAATTTCAGATTAATGTATTGCAAGCATCCTGCCTATTTGTTTTTTGAGGTATATATCCTAAATTTATTTCCACCATAACTACATTGATTAAGTTGGAAAACTGAAAATCGTATTGAAAAAGGATATTTTTTTATGTAAAAACACGAAGTAACTTATCTATTCTATATACCGTTGTGAAACACTTAAGATAATTACAAAATCCTTTATATTTTGTAAGATAATTTCAATTCATTTCATAATGGACTAAAATCATACCATTATGACAATAACAATAAACGCAATATTTAGCATTACCATAAGCCACGTTCATTTGAGAATACGAAGATAAAAACATACGGAGTGCTTCCGAAACGCACCTACAATTAACGTTTTTTTGATTTTCCTGGTTCTGAAACATAAAAGTGAATGATTTAATAATATTAATTTTAAAATCAGGCTGTCAACAAGAACAGATATAAGAATTACCTACGAATATATTTTTTGGTATAAAACGATTGAAATAAAATGCAAAATTTGAAATTGCACCTGAAAAACGTTTTTATGATTTGCAAGAATTGAAGAACAGACAGAATTTCTTAGACTTAAAAAAAATACTTTAATGACAAATTACTGAACTTGGGGTTGAAACTGACACCCCTCATGGCACATAGGCCAAAATATTTGTTTGTAAGTTACTAGGTTACTTGTAACAGTTTCAACCCTGTCAAATACCCCTCAATGGAAACCCCTAATGAGTTCTGAACTAACAGAAATCGCGGGCGCCAAGCACAGAATTTCCCCTCGTGTGTTCTTTCCGAAGGCCCCCGTTTCTCGCACATGTTTATCCAATTTGGCGTAGTCTGCAAAGTTGTGAGCTCGCAACACGTGTGACGCTCAAATTAGAGATTCATATTAATTTAGGGCTTATAGTGACAGCGCTTTGCGCGCCCGCACCCTAAGACGCCGAACGACGAAGTTACATCGAATTTGCAACACTTTATTAGCGCTGTTTCTAAGTGACGCTGTGCTACTTTTGGCACTTAGTGCTAACAATAACACTAGACTATTTATGGTCTTACCGACTGGAAAATCTCAGTCGTGTACCATCGAGCGTTATGCTACTTCTGCGTATGTTGTAAGATACTTCTTTCAATATCTTTGTAGGCCTCCCCTTCGTCGATTTTCGTTACAGCTTTAGGTATCTTATATTATAAAGAGTATATTTTTAAGAGGGAACAGCGAAATTAAAACTCTTTTCGTCGTTTTTGAATACCTGTCCTATAAACCTAGTTTCATCATATAAACAAGCGCATCCTACTAAAAACGGAAAAAAATCCTGAAAGTAGTTTAATTTAAATGTTCCGCAGAATTTGCGCATTGCGAAATGGGATGAAACTTTATTCCTTTTAAAATTTAAAATTAAACTTTAAGATTAAGCCTTGTTTAATGAAACAGGTAATGGCGAAATTTTGAATCAATATGATGAATACTTAAAGTAAATATCAATAATGTTTCGTTTACTTTTCTTTTGTTTTATGATAAGCTGTCCTTTAAAAGTAACACGCTGCTATTTATCGATGGTTTACTGAAAATTGATTATAGTTTTTAGTTAATTATTACTTTACACATGAACATGTAGAAAGTGAAATCATTTGACATGAACATGAACAGGATTTTTGGTAACCATGTAAACCAATTTACACAACGCTAAATTAGCATATATTCAATTTATTTCCTCTTGTCGTCGACTTTAACATAAATTTTGACTGCAGACCATAACTACGTATATTGTTGGACAAACTCGATAAAGTTTCCTGCTGAATTATCTGCATTGATATGCTGCGCGGTATCTCATTTTGAATGCAAGGCACAAAATTAGCCGAAATAAGTAATTCCGACTGCACAATACGGAACTTCAGTGAATTAAGAAATTGGTCTAAAAAGCCTCGGTAATGTATTTGAATAAATGTAGATTAGGTATTTTGTGTACGTGTCTGTAAGCTTGGATATTTTTGAAGATGTTATTGGTGTTTGCAAAGGTACGAGTATTTTATCGCTGATATGAATAAATATTTGAATATTTAGCCATGTCTTAAAACTAGATAATTTTAGGCAGTTACGTTAACCTTAAAATAATAGATATGCCTACAACTTACGGATTTTATAGAGATAAGCGCGAGTATTACGTAATTATCTATCATCATAAATAGGAGGTAGTTATGTCGAACAAAAATTAAGTACGTATACTAAATTAAGAGCAAAATTACACATACTTTGTTTATGAAGTAAATAAAGTATGCGTAATTATGCACGTTGATTAATGTTCAAAGTAAATTTCTTTGATTACAAAATCACATCGATTCATTATGCTTAATGAAAAAATAACAAACCAAAATAACGATGCAAACTCGTTCTGAATTTCAGCACTCACAACATTTCGCGAATCTGCAAAATCAAACAAAAAATATGTGAAATAATTTTAATAAATTCTTCATGAGTATTTCAATATTTTAAGTTGAGATTAATTAATACGCGGCGACACTCCATTCGTCGAAATTAAGTACCAGCAAAATTTTATTAAAAGTGCTATGCGTTTGGTAGTCTGACAAAAATCACGTTACACGTTTGTAGATATAGGAATTCTAGATAGGCAAAGAATTTTGTACTCAAACAAATAGGTGGTTCCGGTTTGGTAGATTTTTGCTTTGATATAAATTCTATTTCCATGAACTGAGTAGGAATACTACGAAAATCGGCTAACAAGGTTTACGTAAAAAGTACAGGCTGTACAATAAAAATACGTTTGGGATTAACTTTTTATGTATTCTTTGTAGTAATGTAGGATTGACATCATTTACAACAAAATACAAATTCTCTGTGTAGTTCTAAAACTTGATTTGAATTAAATGTTACCTTTTATTCTAATTACTAGGCTTTATTAATCTTTGTAGTTATTTGTCTACATTTTGATCAATTCGTATTATGAGTCAAAATTACATTTTTAAGTATAAATTATAAACGAATTCAACATTACACTCTAAACTAAAAAAAAATCATCGCACATCTTGCTAATTCATTCTCATAGCACATCCAGTGCGCTAGTGACGTAGGAGGCATATAGACGGGTAGTAGGGGGTTGGCAGTCTCGAGGGCCGTCTGCCGTAAAGTATCGTTTAATGACGTGTAACGAGCGTGGTCTCCGCACAGCACTAGCGTGTACGTGAAAAAAGCGGACAAGTGCATGTTTCGGCGCCACGTAAGGCACCGTAGCTTTGAATTTTATTTTGACTTTCGTTGTAACCTTTTACTCCTTTGTTCAATAAAATATTCTGTTGGGTTTATCTTGTCTTATTAGTAAGTTGTGTTTTAGTAGTGGACTTTTATTAAGAGTTACTAATCAATATTTTTTTGAAGTTCACTTATAAAATGAAATAAGCAGAAAAACTTGTTATAGAGGTTTTTCAGATTAACGGTTTTTTATGGTTGTTCTTAAATAAAATTTAAAAAATATGACTCAGTATTTTGAGTAGAGATTATCATAGTTTTTGGTTCACGGACCCCTAAAAACTTCTGACTAGTACCAAAATGAAAGGGATCTAAAGCGGCGATTTGTTTGCGACATTTTTAGGTATTATTTTCGTCCAACGTATGCATATTGTACCTTAAAATATGGGGGATTTATATGTGGGTACTACATACAGATTATGTCCTATTATCAAAATACCTTTTTTTCTGACCAAAAATTTGGCGCTCTGAAAACATTTTCATGCAAAAAGAGGATATAAAACTAGTTTATTATTATTAAGACTAACAGTTCTTTTTTTCCAATTTTATAAAATGAGCACTCATAGTATTACATAACCTAAATATCCGTCAATATTCTTACACATAGTCAGTTTAAATATTGATAATTGTCCGAATTTAGTAGTCGTACCTATCTCTAGAAAACAACCACCTGATGAATCAAAGACTATTTGGACTTGGTTGCGAGTTCAAAGGGCTCATGGCTCAATGGCTACCATACAAATCGATGGTCTTGCCTGAGTCTAGTCGGGATTTAGACAGTCATCTGTTTTTATCCGAACAAGGCTGCACTTGTGGCGTCAAACTGTTATTTGTGGTAAGTCTATGAACATTGGTGAGATTTTTCAATGTTAAAGGTACATAAAATATCTGCAATTTTTTTGATTTATTTACGAATTCATAATAATATTGTCTTTTAGATACTATTAGATCTCTAAAAGTGGCACCATTGTCGCCATTATCATGCAGCCAATTAAAAAAAATACGAAAAGAAAAATCCAAATAAAAAAAATGTGTTTGATCGTGATAAAAACACTCTTTAATGACATTTCCTGTCAACAAAGTCCGCACATTCGGCCTCAAAAAATATCATTTCGGAAAAATTATGGTTGGTTACATACCAAAATGCGATAAAATAAAAAGTAATTGCCGTATGAAGTATCGCGCGGGTTATTTGAATACTCGTTATGGGTCTGTGTGTCTGAAAATAAAAATGCATCATGTTTTGTGATGAATTTTGACAAATATATGCGGTTGGGTTGGAACATTATTTATAGATTCAAGTTTATTCTTGTGGTGAGTCGGAATTATTTTCGTTGAATGCATTTTTTTTTCTCGGGCATGAAATTTTGTTTGGATTACTTTATCTTAAAATGGAAATCTGTTCTTATTTGTTAGTTTTCTGTGACAAAAATTGTCTCTAGTGATTTTATTGGAAGGCGATATAAATGAATTTTGTTGGAAACAATTACCAATTTTCACAACACCGTACCAATTACAGATTCAACGGAAATTTGTAAGGTTTTTCATAAACTCTTTTATCAATATCCTGATGCGATTGGATACGGATTCCATTTATATGGATACAAGTTCACAGGTATCATGTGACTGGTCTACAGCAATTTTTAATAGATCAGAGAAAACAATATAGCTTTCTATTCGTACATTCGTACATTCGTAACCTACTGAGCCTGCACAAAAAACTGTTTAATAATACATGATTTGATGTAATTTTACTCCACGAGATTGAGAGATTGCTCTATGAGCGTAGGCTGTCTGCTCAGCTGCCATAATAGTTATTAGATGGCATCATTTTTAAATATGTTTTATGGCAAATATCATAATGTTTATTCCACTGATATTTTTGTGTAGTATTTAAGTGTACATATTCCGTTTATTAAAAATCCTCAAAATAAAGCAAGATTCTGTACTTACACTTCAGAAATAAAATCTTATTCTTGATTCAACATTCTTTAAATAAGTCAAAATTATATTTCTGTGAATGGACGTCATTACCAAACGTCCTTGATTTATATTTACGACCACCATCAAATTAGAAAAGACCAATTCCAGTGCAGTGGTTCATCAGAATCATTATATATTCAACATTTTCCATCGCAATGATTTAATCACGGGACTCGAGGCTGCACAATCTCATTATCTCGTCTCTCTCGCCACTCAGCACGAGACGACTTTTTCGTCAATTTGCATACGTAATTAATTAACTTTTTTTTTTTCGAGAATGTTTTTCTTTTCTGTCCCCTTGGCAGGTGGACTGAGATAAGTACCGCTGGTTCCTTACTATTCGTGTAGCGCAGATGTTTAATTTAATTCGTAAAGTTAGTTTTTTTTTTAATTTAGTATACCTACGTCACGGTGTCGCTTTTACTGGTCAACCTTTCATTTACGAGAAGCTTAACTTACGAGTACGCATCTTCTTTCTTCTTGCACAACTTGATTACGATATATCAGCCTTATCACAGCACTTTTCCACTCTATTGTTTTTGTCCGCTTTGGTTTGAGGTCGGTTTGTGTGCTCCGTATTATATCGACATAATATGGAGAGGCCGACCTCCTCATTCTCGAGGGGTCTGTTAAATAATTTAACAAATTGGTTCTCAAGGTAAGTTTAGGGCTGCGCGCCTGACCACACACCCTTTCAACAGCGGAAGCCTCTAAGAGGCTCGCCAGACATCGAGACCCGCAGGGACTGAGATCGCGGTGCCTCTAGGTAATGACTTAGTATTAGATCCTTTGAAATATACTGAATTTTGAAACTCTCCCTCAGAGATCTCTTTCAGATTGACTCATATTTACTTAGAGAGGGAATTAAGATTGTCACCTTTTTCATAAAGTTTCATGCAAATATTTAACTTTAAAAGGGATAAGGTCCTAATTCTGGTTTATATTTTTGTTTTTCAAGTCACTAAATAGCAGTGAAGTATTGACATGTTGATTTGTTTTTTTTTTCATTTCTTAAATGAACTTCAGTAAATCATGGGTAGGTATTTTAATAAATAAATACTGAATTAGTTTCAATACATCAGGCAATGTAATGTTACAAGCATCAAATACAATGTCCTTACCGAGAGTACCAATGTCTGCTAAGAAGACTACAGGCATGTGGTTGCGGAGTAAAATTACATCAAATCATATCGACGGGTCCTACGTATACTGGTGTAACCCGCAAAACATCAAAATACGTTTTTTTGCACCAATAGCCTTAATATTACCTTAACTTTATATCCTGTAAAAATTATATTATTCTGTTGAGTAATTTCAGAGATACAAACTTGTAAACTAATATAAGTGACATGATTTTCGGCCACACGACTATCTACACTGATGTAAGTCACTTACACCAGTGTAGGTAGTCGCGTGCGCCGCGTCACGTACGCGCAAGTGCCATTTACTCCAGTATGCGCGCTGCGACGGAGTCGGGAGCACGTTAACACTGGTATAACTGCGTTAACTGCCAACGTATTCATTTGTATTAAAACTATTCCGTGCCCTGTTTTTAGGGGTTGTGTTACTTTTTTACATATTTAACATGTTTTGTTTGCTTTGAGTAAGAAGTAACAACAATTAAGGGCTCACGAGATCAATTATTAATATTTTTTTGCGTTAAAAATTGACAAACAAATTACTAAATTGTCAGTACTAAGATTTCTACTTTAATTAATGTTCGACTAATGCTAGATACAGATTGTACTGCTTGTAGTTTTGTTTGTTCCGCCTGCATTAATTTTAAACGTATAAATTATATAATTTAGACGCACGGTGTACCTACCGTATACTCTTCACACTAAATTATAGAGTTTGTTTTTCCCTTTTTAGTTAGTGGTTGTTTCTTACAGTCGGGTTTTTGTTTTTTTTAATTATTACTTTATTTTTTCAATAAATTTTACACTTATATCAAAGTTTATTAAAATAAAAAAATAAACGTTTATTTCACTAAAGTTTAGGATACAGTACACGAGTAATACATATTTACATGAGTAGTAGTAAGTAGTAGTATACAAAGTCACATGTGGCTTTGTTTTATTTTCGTGATAATGTTATCTGACGTAACTTACATTATTTTAATAATAATATCTATTTACTAACAAAATATATAGCGATACTACTTTTAATACATTTTTTGCCACCAAATTTTGCTACTTGGTAACTGACGAGACATTTTTTTTTTATGTACCAAAGTACATAATTTTTAAAGGTGTATATTCCAGAGGTAAACAATATTCGCAACCTCAGTTTATTTTGGTAAAGTTGTAGTATTGAAAAAACAATTAATTTCAATCAAAAGTTACGTATAGTAATACAAAAGACATTCAAATAAAACTTATAAAGGACTCAGTGGTCGCCCGCAGCTTCGACCGCACGAGTGTCGGTTATAGCTGCAAAACATTGTCCTCCTCTGACGCAGTCGATTAAAAAGTCTAGGTATGTTTTAATTCAGGTTGTCAGCTAACTTCATATGAAATTTCTTCAAAATTGGTTAAGTCGTTTGAGCGTCAAAGAGTAACAAACATCCAATCCATACTTAAACAACTTTCGCGTTAACTATATTAGCAGGATATTTTCAAATGTATAATATGCATATTTAAACAAGTATGACGAGTGTGGTGATGTGATGAGGTATTTGTATGAAGGGTGTCCTACACAAATCACCATTTAATACAAGTTGTAAAAATGTAATGAATTTTCCATCATCTGATTTAGACTCTAAGGTCTCATTGCCCTGTTTTTAGGGGTTGTGTTACTTTTTAATACATTTAACAAGTTATGTACACAACTATACACTTAATAGAAGCACATAGGTAAAAAAGAGTTGCACAAAGGTAATACTAATTTCTTTAAAATACCTTTTCTACCGGATCTGCAAAGGGAGAAATAAATTAGAAACATCAACGTACAAGTAACTAAAAAAAAAATAGTGGAAATGCTATTTATAAGAAAAATTACATGAAATTCAAGACAAGCTAGTCTTAAAAAATAATAATAATAATTAGGTATTATCGTAAGAAAACCTCTTTAAAAATCAAACCTTTTTTTACTTAAATTAAGAAGATTACCTACATTTTCTTGTTTTATTATTTCTAAGATGGCAAAGCCAATGATTTTATTTTTCCTTATTAAGAATGCTACTATCTAAAATAAAGTGTTATTTTGTATTTTAAATGTTTTTATATCACTTCTTGCCACACTAATTTAAATATTTACAGTTAATAATAATACAGAAAACTGTTGCAAGTAGCTTTCCAGTACTGAGTAAACTGTTGTAAGTGTTAAAAAGTCGATAAAAGTAGATAAAAATAGATATTATTTTTTATATTATTACCTCATATTGGTCAATAACACGGAAATACTATGTTTAAAAAGTAAAATTCTTCAGATTTCCTTTATTTTAAGTATAAGCAATTACACTGTATACTGGTATAAGTGGCCACTTGTATCAGTTTACAGGTTCTACCGTAGTAAAAAAAACAAGCTACATCAATGCAAGTTAACCTATTTTCCAAAGTATAAAAAAAGAAGAAAAACCAATAATGCAGTCTTATTCCTTAAGTATTAAAATATAACATACTAAAATTTCAAGTGTTTTTATTGATTTACGACAAAGTTACAAGCTTTAGAACCTTTAAACCGCTCTCTTGAAAAGTTGTGTTTTTGCACTTGTACTAGTCTACGTAGGACCCGTCGATATGAATTATTAAAAAGTTTGTGTACCTACATGCTCCATAGTTTACGAATACATTATAGTTTTCAGTATCGGAATGAACAATGTAAGGATCGAATAGATGAGTATGGTATCATTGTTCCAATTTTCATTACGATTACTGACATTTTTCTTTTGTCTTACGCCCAAATAAAAAAATAACTAAAGATTTAAATGTTATCAATTATTACGATAGCAAATAAAAATTCTGACATAAGATATATTCCAATTGATTTCAAATTTAAAAGCCAAGAATTCATAGCTTAATGCCGAAAACTGAAAAACTGTCACTATCAGGTTTAGGTAGTTCTACCTAAAACTAAAACATATTCATGAAAATGTCAGCTTTAAGTCAAAAATGCCGGCTGCTACCAGTTTTCAAACACCTTCAAAATGCCAGGCGTCATCGTAGCAACCTTTTGAAGTTTAGAGGCGTGACGTCATAACAGGAGAAACATGGCACATATTGGGAGCCTACCAATATCACTTGAAGTAGGACCGATGCCGATGAGAAAAAGAGACGGCGCATTACACTGCGCGTAGCGACTTCTCCTTTCTACAACAGCAACTGTCCTCATTTGGAAGGCGATGGTAGGCGCCCTACAAAACAGTTTTTTGGTATATGTCACCAATAAGACATCTCAACCATGTTCACAGGGTATTTGAAGTCACTTTTATATAGTCATTTGAATTGAAAAGATAGATCTAAGACAGTTTCTTTTTCGAGGTTGGGAAATAAAAAAAACGGGTTGCAAAACACAATTCAAGTACCTAACATGACTTATAAACAGATTTTGCTTAATAATAGTTCGTGGTTTTTCTACATTCATATTTAGACATTAATTCCTAAGTAAATAAAGACTGAGAACAAAAGAACTAGTGCATAAATTATATTTTGTATTATTATAGTGTAATGAGAAATTATATTAAAAAGAAAATTATGTTAAAAATGGAGTTCCAAATTACAAAGAGCACAGGTCACAATCTCATAAGCTTAGGAACGGTTGAGAAATTCATGAACGCACCTTACAATGGTAGCCAGTAGGTAATTAATTTTCAAGGGATTACTTACAAATACCGAGGATAAAGAAGGTAAGGTAGGAAACCCTAGCCTGTTTTGAATTAAACAATTTTGACAAAACAAGGTAAGTAATTCTTCTTAGATTTGGTCATAACCACAACATGACTAAGAAGCCGTAACCATAAAAAAATTGAGCCATGTTCATGTAAAAGTGTTGGGTTATAAATACGATAAAATATAAAATTAATAAACAGAATTTACAAAACCAATCCAACCAGCTAAAATTGTCTGTAAAAACAAGATGAATAGAATAGTAAAATATCATGTGCTTTTTTATATTCGCTGCTACCTCTGTTATTAATAAATAACCAGTTTCAGCATTTTCCATTAAGTTTTTGAAGCGAAAACATAAAATCGGTAGTTTTTTTCTGTTTTCCATATTAAAACAGAAAGCAAAATTTAACGTGATCTTAATTTACTTTTTTGACTCATTTTTAGGATTCCGTACCCAAAGGGTAAAACAGAACCCTATTACTAAGCCTCCTCTGTCTATGTCTTTCTCCAGGCTGTATCTCATAAACCGTGATAGCTAGTAGGTAAGCTGAAATTTTCACGAATGATGTTGCCGTTGCCGCGTTAACAAAAATTACTAAAAATTAAAAAAAAAATGTTAAGGAGATTTCCCATACAATAAACATGTCTTTTTCGTATTTTTTTGTTCAATACTAAAAACGGTAACAGGTAGACGCTTTTTCTATTTTAGATGATAGTACGGAACCCTTCTTGCGCGAGTCCGACTCGCACTTCGCCGGTTTTTAAACTGCTTAGAATTACATCTTGAGATGATGTTGTTTTTTGTTTATCTTCCTGTCCATCACAACCTTTCTTCAAAGGTAAGAGTAAATCATGTTTAAGGTAAAAGGAAGCTGTTTAAAAATATTGATCCTAAGTAAATAATTGGATTATGCGAAAAATAATTAATGTAGCCGTTAACTGTTCTATTTTTGGGCAAAACCTCTTATAGAGGCATCGAACTCAGAAAAACGTATAATATTATCATTAAAATTACATAGTTATTCAACAATATCGGTAGAAAATAGAAGAAACCAAGTACTTACTATTCGTTTGCAAATAAATTTCAACTCTACCAAAAATAAATCGAACTCACCGAGGTTTCAGCGGGACAAGTAGAATAAAAAAATAAACACACTACATTCAATACAAACAAATCTGTCTGAGGCGTCGTACGTTCAAGTTCTAGTCTTCACGAAAGCTTTTTCCACCTATCCTCTGTACAAACAAGGACGCCCACAAAAAACGTTTCTATGCAAATAGGGGCAAATAAACCGTGTGTGAGTCAGTGGCGGCGGGATTTAGAGCGGACTAGATGTGGTTAGTCAAGAATTAATTATGTTACGTAATGTGCTTGTAGAAAGCCTATCCAGAAAACAGGAATTTAATTTTGTTCTTACTTTAAAATAGCTGTGTATGTATTTGATTTTCAATTAGCAATGCCTTTGTTGATAATGTCGTGCGTTAAAAAATATTAGTATTAAAAAAATGCTTACTTATGTCGCAATTCAATTATAAGTAAAATAACGTCCATTAAAACATTTGGACACATTTATGCGTAGAAGTAAATTAACTTAACATTCAAGGACCCACAATTAACAGCACTACCTACAAAGCGGTTACTCGGAACCGTGGGTGTTGTAAACGTTGTGTATTTAGGCGACAATTATTCAGATTTACTATTTACATAACTTCCAGTACGTCTCTAAGTCGTTGGCGAGAGCCTTCGCTCCCACAAGATCGCATTTTCGGCGGCGTTTTATACGCGACGCATGCTTGATTCCCACTATACATATTTATGATGCCGCCTGGTTTGCTAGCGGGAAAGGAAAGAATTTTATGGTCTCTTACATAGGTGACCGTGCAACAATTACGTGCGGTTTGTTTATAGTGGTTTCGTGATGTTTTTACGACTTCAGCAGTTAGTAGGTTCGTTATTGTTACCTGAAACTGAATTGCGTTTCGAATTGGACGTTACTTTTACAATTTTAGGTACATTGTGACCGTATGGGGTTTGAATTGGCTGGCTATAAACAATGTAACACCGTAAGAGTTGTTGATCTATGCAGGGTGCCAAAGTTCAGCAGTGAATGTTCATCTGTCGAGGCGACGTCGACGATTTTTGAAGTAAAAATTAAATCTTCTCATTATTCTCCTCTACTCATTTGCTCTAAGTTGTAACAGAAGGCATGATAAAATAAAAAAAAAAACATTTCCTTTACCGTTGCGTATACTCAGGAAACGTCAACTAATAAGTTAAATTGCGTTATTAAAACGGTATCTTTAGCTTAGTAGACAAACTGCACTCCTAATCACTAACAATAAATTAAGTTCTAAGTGCACGAGAAATTCAGAGATCAGTTTGATTCCGATCGGATATTCGGATAAGTAGAGCAAACATTCCTCGTCGGTTAAGACGAACAACGTGCTTACTATGAGCTGTTACAGTAGTTATTGTGATAGCGGGAGTGAGACGCAGTTACACGCAATGTAGAGCGCTGTCTCACTCCGACAATGATAATAGTTCTGGTTTACGAGATCATAGTACAAGTACAGTTCACTTGGAGTCAGTAGTTTGTTCAATCAATCGTAACTTGCACGATGGATTGTGCACCCCTTGTTACCGTTTCGCGGTTTCCGTTTCTAATGTTCGAATTGGAATTGTTTTGTATGAAATTAATGCTCTTCGTTTGTTTCAAAATGCGATTTCATATTATTATTTTTAATTTGATTTATTTGTCTAGACTGTGTTTTGAACTGCAATTTGCTGCAGTAAGTAAGCCGACAGTTCTTTGAAATATTGTCAAATTATGACAAAAGAAGAATTGATATCTACTGTTCCTGTAATAATGTTTTATATGTATAAAATGTAACTACAATGAACTATACCAGGAAAAGTGCACGTAAGTGTAAACAGTAGAACTGTATCTACAAACGGTATCCAGTACAATTCGAGTTACAAAGCGTAGACACGTTACCAACTACACCAGGCGCCACTCCGCCAGTCGGCAAAACGTAAACATTGTTCCCATCCCTAATTTACCACCGCACAAAGGAAAAACATAGGTGAAATGAATGCAGGTATTCCGGCCATTCAGGTGCCCAGCAAACGTGCATTCCCACGAATTCGTCCGACCTTATAGTTAGACAGTTAACGCTAGCAGGAATTTTCAGACAGCGATTAACCATTACAATAAATGCTTTATCGCGGTGTTTTTATTCTTATTGTGCTTTGATTCATACTTTCGTAACTAAAAAAACAGCTCTGATTTTTCTAATGTATTTTTGATTTGCGCAAGAATTATATTTAAAAAGTTACTTCAAAAAATATTATTTACACATGCTGATAAAAATGAACAAATTTTAATAATTTAAATGAGAAACAAAACATAAGGAAAAGTTTGTAAACAAAATGAGCACAAATCATTCGAAGGGAAAAATAAAACCAAGAAAATATTCATACATGACAAATTTTATACACTGAGACAAGTAAAAAATAATCCAAAAACCGTAACACATAAAGTTACGAAAGGATAAAATCACAGAGCTCACAATGAAACAATGAACAAGCCGAAGGAAATTAAGTTTCCAGCAGTAGATGTGAAAGACAGAAAACGTTCAGTATAATTGCCGTGCGGTTAACTGAGGCCGTCCGGTATTACACGAACAATGAGAGCTGCGACTCGAGTGACCATTTTGTGGCCTTTATTAAAAATATATTAGCGGATTTTGTTACAGAAGTGGATACAAAGGGAAATTGGTATTTTTCATACGTTTTAGGTGTACAGTAGTAGGGAATACAAGCTGGTTTCGCTGCATATTGGAATGTGAGGATCGATCGATCGGTGCGAATCTGTGTGTTTAGGGCTAGAAGTATTTTGTTTTTCAACAGTATTTGCTTTGCTGATATTCAGCCAAAATGGCAAGTTAGGTGACTAGTTGCATGGATAAATAATTAAGTACTAATCAATGTAATAATACCCAAAATTAACGATTTAAGTGTAACTAGGTAAGGGTATTAATTAAAAGCGATAATTTTAATTTTATCTAGAACGTTAATAATCCGATTTATCGTGGTCACCCTATTTGTGACGTTTACTCACTGAATACAGAGTTGGAGACCAGATAAAAATGGTTTCAGTATACAACGGCAATAATAGGCATCGTTTTAAACAAGGGTTGTTTTTCTACAGCGGTGTGGGAAAACATTTGAATTTACAAAAAGTTGTATATTCTAACTACAGGTTAAAAGCTGTCCAAGTCAAAATAAAGGGTAGGTGACGAGGGAAGGTGTTTCATTTGTAAATAAACTATGATTTTATTTGTAATTACAAGTCTCTGAATCCCTTTTGGGGTCAAATCCCCAAAAAAAATTCAGAGACTGAGACATGCCTCTTCAGCATGCCTTTCATGAAAAGTCTGTAAATTCACCCTAATAGGTACCAAATTTTAAATGAAAACATTAAAAACCTGAAATGAAAAAGTGAAACCAATTTTAGTTTTATGTTTTATTGTTATTTCGATAAAATAATTACTTGTCAATTTCTTCGTTCAACATACTATAAATAATTGATTTGAATGAATTAAATAACTGGATAATAGTATCCATTTTATAAATCATTGATGTAATGTAAACGCCATGCAGTTTTTTTTACATAAACTAAACTGAAGGTTTCATTGTATTAAAACTGAATCCAAAAAATATATATTTTCTATCATAAAATATACAGTCATACAAACAAAAATTTCCAAGTCACGTTATAATTGCACTCTAAAGAATGGTACCTACCTAATATCAAAAGCATTCACCCTTTGTTAACATTATTTTTCTGAAAACGCTTTTTAAAGCCGCTGGCGTTTTAAAACCTACAGATCACATAAAATAACAAAGAATGATGGGGTGACCGCAGACATGCCATAAATATGTTGGTATAACGTTGTGAATAATTTAAGCGGGGTTGGGCCTAAGTAAATATTGTTACTCGCGTATGGGAGCTTCGTCACAACCTGTAAGTTATCGCACGAACGCGTGTTTGAGATCCTTAATACAGGCCTACATATTGACTTTGATTTGGTGTGGGAGTTAATTTCGTTAGGCTGTCCCAATTGTATTGATTGTCTGAACTAAGGAACTATTTGTGGAGCGTGAACTAGGCTTAGTTACATGTGAGCTTTCCACTTAAGGTTTCCATTGTGTAGTTTTCACTTAGTCCAGTAGCCAGCGTAGCGTACTAACGAAGAGGTCGTGATACCTGTCGCTTTGTATTGTTAAAGTCTATGTTTTAATTTTATTTCAGGTAAAAACAGCGACAACATTTTCATAAATCGTAGCATACACAAGTGGTATTTAGTCCTTATACAACGTTGATAAAAGCGAGAGGCATTAAATGAAACCACATATTCTGTATATCATTATAAGGCTACACAACAAAAATCAAATCAATGTAAGCAATATTTTTATAATAACTTTCGTGAGGATGATTCATACTTAAAACGTTATAACGGTTTACTCACGCGTATTTATCGGGATAGCCCGACTAGTTTCGGACCCAACCGGAGCCAACTAGATAACTATGCCTATAAAACTTAGTCACCTAATCAGGAAGATACAGCATGTTTAAACTAAAAAAAAACTAAAAATATATCCTGTGACTAAACTATTGCTTACATTGATTTGATTTTTGTTGTGTAGCCTTATAATGATATACAGAATATGTGGTTTCATTTAATGCCTCTCGCTTTTATCAACGTTGTATAACAGGCCGCCTATGGATACCCATAGTCAATACTGAACTATATATTGGCAAATATAAAGTACAGCCTCAGTAATCGCATTCACAGTAATTAAAACCAGCTTTTCAATGCATAGCGATCCTAAGCACAGAGATACGCAACTCCACGCATGATGAGGCATAAATGCATCGAATTAACGAACTATAGCGTGCTAGTGTACTCCATTCAATTCATTAATAATGCCTGTCCACGTTCAATAATTTACACATATAACCAGATTTACTGCATCGCGAAACACTAACCATATTTTCTATTATTCAAATGCTTAACAGCAGGAAACGGATATGGCGCAGTTTATAAATTACAACGCACAATAATTTCCCACAGCCACAATGTCTGATTCATGTTTTGAAACTATTCTACGCATAATTAATAGTGTGTAAATGATATTATTAAAATCGTGTGTCAGTACCACCGTGTTGGCGGTTTTCCACGGATCAAATGATTTCTCTTGGATATTTTATGGCCATGGCGTTTAGTGGCGTAATGTTTACCGGACATACTTTTTGGGAAACGTTGAAAATGGTTAAACCGTAAAATTTTCAAATATTTTTCATGTCCAGTACGTTACTATAAGAGAAACAACAGAATAAAAATTAGGTGTTGTTTACATTGTTTCACCTTAAATTAAACGTTGGTTAACATGAAAACAAAACAATGTACGGTAATTAAATACCTGCATTACGTAAACACATAAAAATGAGCCTTGCTTGAAAACGTATTTTTCATTACCTTATGGCTGTCTCATTATTAAAACGAGCTTTTGATAAGTTTTAATTAAATTTTAAAATGATCGTATTTGACATTTTACCCACGTGCAAACAAATAAAGGACGTGCGTTTATTATTGTCTTTGCTACCTTTAATCTTTTAACAGCCGCAAGAGTATCACTTGTAAGTAACACCAAAACATTCCAACACAATCCAATTTACAAAAGAAAATACTTTGGGGCTATCCAAACCTAAAAATCCACTTTCACAATATAGGTAAGTGTTGGTGAAGTTATAAAAAGGGTCTAGAAACGTTTGACCACGGTATTATTCGTACATTACTTGCGAAACTACCGCGTTTTCAGGGCAGTATTAAAGTGCACCTTAGAGCCTCTGTTTCGGTTCAAAAACAATAAAATTTGCATTCTTATAAGGGGCACATATCCAGTTACACTTCGGTAAAACTATGAACTTTGTGGTTACATTTTCAAAAACGAAATTGTCAAAGGTATTCCCTTTTGAGACGTTTTTACATACACTGAGTATCATAGACCGCAGCGAAGAAAACTTTAATTTTTAACAATATAATTTTCCAGCACATTTCATTATTTATTTCTTTTTCTGGTCTAGTTATGAATCCCTACTGGCGTTCATAACTGAACTAAAAAATCGTTGTCCCATTAACTCAATACTTAAAAGCTGCATTAAGCGGCTATTTAAGTTCACAGGCCAATAAAACACGCGTAAAAGTGCGTAAAATTACAATACAACGATAAAAAACGTAACGCAAAAAGTGTCAACAAGAGACTTCGAACAATTAAAGCCGTACAGTCGTATATTAAAAAAACGGAAAAGCGTAAAACAAATAGTAGAAAAGGCAGCGGAATTCGTACAATAAAAACAAACTGGCCTGTGAAAATAGGATTCGGGAGCGATCCCCGTAATACAGTTTGCTTTGGGCACGCTGTTGATTTCGGATTTTACATTATCTACCGCCTGTGATGAGGGGAAACGTTTCGAAAGCCTTTCACTTTTAAAATAAAGAGTTATTTAGTTTCACGCTAAGGTTCACAGGCTACTTTTTCAAAGAATTATTCGTATTTATTCCTGTTTGAATGTAAGCTTTCTTGTGAGAGCTAAGAATTTTTTGACATTGTAAATTGCACACGTTACTGCTATTTGCTATTTACCAATATGTATATCGGAGTAACTTCGTCAAGTAATCTTGCGTAAGAAGTAGTGCGCCTTACTGTTTACGATAGTAATAACGTTATACTAAAGATTTTATTAAGTACCATATACAACGAACACAAGAACGATAATAGTCAGAACCTTTTTGTTCTTTTTATCTTTTCAAGCGTAAATTTAATTGCCATCACTACTTCTTCCTAAAGCGGTTATGGTCCATTTACTTAAATCGTAACTGCTTTATTCTTAGCTCTTCAAGTTTTGGAACAACAAAGGGTTCCTGAGATAAAACAAATAAATTGTTTTCTCGGAGGCTAACTCGAGCAATAAGTGTTCTAACAAGTATGCCCTGTTTTTTGGGCGATCCTTTCGGAAAGTTTAATTTTCGGTTAATTAGTTTTGACTAAACATTTACATAATGAATAACAGACTAAAATGTACAAGAATACATAATCTGTTATCTATAACATGATATTGTGATAGTTTGTTGTAATAAGGTTTCTTTTGGAGTGATTTAAAAGTGATTTTTCTCTGAAATACTTATTGCCAATTAGCGTAGTGAACTCACGGATGCCTAAATTTTATACAATACACATAATACCATTGCTTCACTGCTTACCTAGCATGTCAACCTTTGTCGGGAGTCTAATAAATAATATACGAGTTTAAAAAATAAAACGGAGCGCAGACTGGGTCCGCATAAATATTGTATGAAGTGTACCGTAGACAACTATTGGACAGTAAATGGTGTTTTATGGGATAACATTTATTGTTTTACCGAGCTTAGCCAAGATGGTTCTTTATTCCAAACCTATTGTTTATTGAGTCTGGAGTCGATTTATTTTTGCTTTCGTTGGTGATGCTTTTATTTAGGTGATAAATAATTTATAGAGATGGTTGTGCTTGTGTTGTATTGTAGTATGATTGTTGAATGTGTCGAATGCGCAACACTCCATTTAAGGAGTATAATACACGGTTGAGTGGTTATTCCTTTTGAAAAGTTTGGAAAAGATAATATATGATCTGATCTAAAGGGGAAAAAGGACGTAAAAGCATACCTAGCTAGTTTTTTGAAGAAAAAACCGTATTGAATTATAAAACTTTTTTTTTTTATTAAATTTTGTGATTCAGTTACGTTAAAGGTAGAATTAAGGTTAATATAAAATGCCTAGACTAGAAACGTTAACAAGATTCCGTGTAGTTTCCCACGTAAAATATTTATATTTTATTATCGTTTGAACGAAAGCCTAGGATTATCCTTGCTTAAATTTAGAACTTTCGGTTGAGAATATAATACTGGTAAATGATTTTACAGCCTATCGTCTTGAAACTTAGGACCTACGAAATCCGGGCTAATGCTTATTTACGATCCAGTTTTGTGCGTATTTCATTTAAGTTCTTAATCATTGGATAATTTGTTTTTATTATTTGTGCTTTGTTATTCTTTGAAAGTAGATTAGAGTTTTGCCAGTACTCTTTTTAGAAAGATGATCAAGATAAGAGTAAAGTCAAAAGAACCGTATAAAAATGAAATAGTTTATTCCTCGATTAGGATGTTTTTTTATCACTTTTACATGTCAATATTTGTTAAATATAGACTAGCTGTAGTCGATATTTTCTAGCTGGTTACGCTGAAAAGAAATGACGAAACAAATTCAGGTCATCGACTCTTTTGAAGTCCAGACAATGTAGTATTTCATGTCAAGCAAACAAATGCAGTGTTTTTACTGGTTAAAACGCAATATAAGCTACAACCAAAGGAAACTAATACCAAGAACCGTTGCTACGAATTCTATTAAAGAATGTGTTATGGTTGGTACTTTTAGGTAATAATAATTATTCCCTGTCTGTTTAGAGTCCCTAACTATCAAATAAACTTGCTGTAGAGATGTGAAATGCAGTCGGTCCGTTAATAGAGACCTGTCAAAGATACAGTGGAACTCAAAGTATTGGTATAGTGAAGATTTTCAAAGTGAATGTTTTTGGCAGAACATAGTCGTTATAATAAAAAAAGCAACAAAATATTCATAGAAAACATCACAGCGAACTGGATAGAGATAGAAGTGCTCTCCTCTCTTTATACAGTTATACTCAAATTGTATGTACGAATATATGACAGTATTTTTCTAGATTTTATTTTTTTCCTTCAATTCTTGAATCTGTGCGGTACTGCTTCGTTGCGTTTACCAAAAATCGTGGAAAAATAAGATGCAAAATATACAAACATGCTGTTGTAATATACGAGTCTTTCGCTTCCTTTAAAAAAAACTTTATGAAAAAAGTCGATTAAATTGTAGAATGCACTTTTTATACCAATCACGTTTAAAATCAGAAGAAGTAAATTAAAGCCATAACACTGTCCTGATGCCATTTTCTTTTTTATTTGACAGTGCAGACTATATCTTCATATTATCAAGTGTTAGAGTAATAACTACTGCATATAATCCCCAGGAGTCACCCAGTGCAAATGACGTGATGTGCAGTGTAAATGACCATTATTTCAACACGGCCCATCACTGACAGAACAAAATAAAACAAAAAAAAAGCTATTATGAATTTTCAACCTTATGCGGAAACTGTTAAGACTCAATTTATTCATTTTAATTTCATGTTATTAATTTTGTGAGCTGCCTAATGGATCGTTTTTTCCACGGTTTTTTCCTCTTGAATATTTTATTATATTTTTCGGAATAATTAATAAATCAAATGGCTACCCTACTCCGGAGAGTGTGAGGCGAAAATAAAAATATTCAGATTTCCATTATCCATATCCATCAGTTTTTATGAAAATAGGTTTTTGGCTTTTTCAGAAAAGCTTTTGTAGTGTGCAAGTCAAAAACAGAACACATTAAAAAAATGAAAAAAACGTATATTTTTAATTTACATTAATTACATTCTAAACAACATTACCTCGAAAAACCCTCACGCTTACTTCATCTCGTGGCTCAACAAAAAACCATAACATCTAACACATTACGTTCAGCTGCGCAATGAAAAGGGGAGGGGGTAAGCGTAAGACTGAATCTTCTAGAAAACTAGCCCCCGGGGCATTGGATTGATGACCTCTATGCCTCAGGTGATCCATGGATAAATTGCCGCGGTGCCCAGCCAACGGTTTTTGCTTTAGAACTCGCTGTTTTGGGGAAATATTCTTTATTACCTACTACTGGCATGGGATTAAAGGATAGTTACCCGTGGTTTCTTGAACGCTGATTAACGCAAAAATTTGTTCATCGTCAGTCAAATCTCATGTTAAACTCTGTGATTGGTTATAAGTTTTATGGTCATTGATTTGATAGCGTTCAAGAAACCTGGAGTTAGTCTATGTCAGTGTTGATTCCAATAGTGTTAAGTGGTTTGGTATTAGGTATTAGGATGGTAGTCACACAGTAAGCCATATAACCTTTGAATGTATGTAAAAAATTAGATTAAGTATCAAAACCTTAATAATATATCCAAAAGAGATTTCATTTACGCTCCATTTTAGTAAAAAAAAAAAACAAATATTTTTCGCTCTCCATAAAAATCACATGTGGTTTTTGCGCGATATTAATGTTAATGAACAAACTAAATTTAAATGTTAATGAAATCAGCATTGAAGTTTTACTTGAAACTGTTTCGTTAAACTATCTCTAATGGATTTCGTACTATTATTTGATAACAGCTTCTGGCCGCATAAATTGCCTATTTATTGCTTTAAAAAGAGCTTTCTTATTATACTTGCACTCTTTATTTAATGAATAAACTTAAAATAACACGACAAGCAGCTTTATAAAGAAAAAGAAAACAAAATCCCTCAATTATGAGGTATTATTAAATTTAAAGCAAAAAAAGTAACATTCAAACAAAACAATCCTTGTTACACGTTATAATAACCCTATCATAGTTGTTACAGAGTTACTAATTAACCTTTATGAAAACACAAACAAGCGGGTGAAATTTTAAAACAATCTTTATGTTCAAAGTAGAATTAAATGCATTTATACAACGCTGGAATTAATTTCGCTACAATAGTTCAAAGTTCACAGGGTTCAGTTGTCTGTATCGTTGAACTTTGTATCATCACTGAAGTACTTAACATTTTATAGTAAATTCTGTAAATTTTACGTATTCTACGTAAATTACTTTGGCCCTTGTTTATTTTTTTGAATTCATCATTTGTTCATAATTTTGTTATTAACTTTCATTTTGGGAAAAAGGCAATTTTTCTACAATTTTTGCTGCCCAGGGGCTGTGATGACGATCTTTTTTTGAAAACGTTAAGCTGAAACCCACAATCTCTTCTGAGGCTTGCCGCGTAAGTCGATTACGAAAAAAATATAATAAATCTAGAAACACCTGTAATTCAAAATACAAGTGTTCTAAGTCTATATCAACAACGCGCTGCATTTCGAATACAACAGCTGAGAAAGTCTGGTCATTGTGATATTATCCAAGAACAACCCTTTAAAACTTTACACTTTTTTCTGTAACTATATTTCACGTATGTATTTCTGATAGGCAAATGCTTTTCTTTCAGTTACCACACGCCAAACACACTCAGGGAGGTTCTAGCATTATAATATTGAGTACACATTACTTCCTCACGATAATGGATGGAATGAATTAATGATTAGTTTCCAATATCCTTGAAAGCTCGGTGGTTGAGGTAATACGTCATAAACCCACACGTGCTGCTTCGTATATTATCTACAAAAATATTATGTCTGCATGAAGGTTAGTAAAATTTGCGTAACGATCGAGACTTTTATAATTACTTTAATTAATATTGGATACATCTCGGTTTGATCGTGAAATTAGTAAAATTACACTTTTAACCGGTAAAATCTTATACGGAATTCTATCTTTGCGTCCATCATCTCATAATGTATTTTACTATATTGGACGAAAAATAACATCCATCGTTTTTTCGTCGGTTGAAATAAATTCCCCATTTTTCATCTTACGTTTAAGTCGCAGAGTTGCACCATGTCCCGATAGGATATAATAAGGGTTATGAATAAACGTAATGTATCCGAAAGGAGGTTCCTTGAAGTAAATATGGTAGCTCGTTAAATTTGTTAAAATACCGTGAAATATCGCGCTACGTCGGACACTCCAGGGATTCAACGCGAGATTTATCAGTCTCTTTATATTTTCCTAATACTTTCCTAAAGGGATTTGCATCTTGAATATACTCCGGTTGAGCGGGTTTTGTTATAAAATGTAATATTAAAATATGCCCATGGGGCACTTGAATGTGACGGAATTCGGCAAAGGTTCAAAAGGAGGTCAATTTTGTTGATGTTTCGTGATATCTTAACGTATTGGGAAAGAAGAATTCATATATTCCCATTTCTTTGAAATATACCCATTAATTGTAACTTTAATTCAAAGAGCGTAACAGAGCATAGAGTCAAAAGTTATTTATTTCTAAATTTTTAAACTCAGATAAGTAATAATGATTAAATATTGCTTAATCGAAAAATTAAAAATAAATTACTTTAACAAATGCACATTTTCTTACATGGAAATAGAAATAAGACACATATTTCACCGTAATTAAATAAACAACAGCTGAAAATGCGAAAGCAATTTCCGTTTCGTTACAACTTGAAGGCCAGCATGACAGAAAAGTACTTCCAAAGGGATGAAAGAAGGTATCTACTAAACAAAGTACAGACGTGCACAGAATTCGCGTTAGCACGTTTTACAATTTGTTACATCGCTTAAATTGTAATAAAGCTTCACAGTAACACATACGTTTGTTAAAAACTGGTGGTAACAGTACAAACAAAACAATAGATTTTCAACTTAACGCAAACACAATAAGGTTCGAATTCGTAAGTTTTAATTGTAAGATATACGGCACTATTTACTAAACAAATATGGCGTGTGAGGTTTATAGAAAGAGGTGTACTGTGAATCCCGGACGGATACAGTTCGTATTCTATTTACCTTAACAGATGCCATCATTATTCCTTAAGCATTTCTTACGAGTGAGCGTCGTGTGGAATGAAATTGACAAATTCAGGGTGAACCCAAATTCCTCGTTTAGACCCTGCGTGCGAGGTTAGATATCTTCGATAATGTTTTATTAATAGTGTTTTGTTTTTCTTTGTTTGCACTTGTGATAAGTTTTTTTTTAATCAAGAGCAATAAATCAGGCAAAAACTCGACAAAATGTAGAATTAATGATACAACTTGTTTGCAAGTTTTCTGTAAGTTCTCTATTTTGTCAATCTTTTCTCCTTTTACCAGTTAGTTATAAGTTGTTAAACTGTTTATTATCACTTGCCTGATATTCAAAAAGTACTCGTGTTTTTCAAAATCACTTTTAGACGATCGAAAATTCCAATTTCATAAAATCACAGAAGGTAATGATTATTAGGGCCTTTAATGTCCGATCTTTTAATCAATGTTTGAGTTTATTACTTTTGTTAATAAATGTACAAAAGTGAAGTCATAAAAGATATGGATTGTTTAACAGAAATGACTAGAAAAATGTTAATTGCTATTCTTACTAAGTTTTGTATATCATTGTGTATACTCCTTAATAACAACATAATTACATGCATCAAATGACAATTTGGTTAATTAAAAACAAAAAAACACAGAGCACATTAAACTAAGCCTTGTTTAGATGGGTACTCTCATTTCTTGGACCCTCTTGTAAAAATACCATTAGTCCACAGTATAATTGCATTTACAATTAAATATACAATAAATGAGCCAGTCTGAACAATTAATTACAGTCCTCTATAGCATCGGAGAAATAAACGCTCCGCGAAACGACGCTCGCCTGCTTTTAATAGTCCCCGACTTATGTTCTGTCTATACAAATGTGTATTTATACAACTTGATATTAAATTTATATCTTAGGACTAAGGAATAATTAAGCGTTGTAAGATTTCTTGAGTTAATTAGTGCTTCGTTTGTACGCTCGTTGGGTTAGTCGAGTAGTCGATAAGAAGATGCTAGACTAAGCAGTATTTTACACACTTTTGAGTAGGCCTTGAGTATTTCTCGAGGTTCTACTTTATGGAGAAAGAAGCCTTGACCTAAATAAAGCACGCAAAATACTAAAACAGAGACCCTTTTGTACTTTATTTTTGATGGTTAGTCTGTAATCGTAAACCTAGTTTAAAAGGCATAGAAAATGTAGAGAGAACATTTTTCAGTCGATCCTTTAGTATGTTTTAAACTATCTTGGCAAGTTACACAGTTTTAATCAGACTTATTAAGTTAAAACTTTCCTTTGTCGTTTTGTCGAGATAATGTTGGAACTAGTAACACGTGCGGAGTTTATATAGTAGTCAAAGTTGTTAGTCCAATTAATGTTCTGATACTGGTAATTTAGTGATTTATTAGTTGAAATAAAAGGCAAAAAATTTATAACTTCTGAAATTACTTTGGAGCGCATAAAATACATTGAGGGCATAAGTTAACTATACGCCAATTACTTGCGTCCTTGACATAAAAGTAGAAACAATTAAATACAGTTGCAAGACAGTTACCTATTATACACTCCGGTTTTAATCAACTGTAATTAAATTAAATACAAAACCAATAGTGTAACAATTTCGTCTAGAACTTGAATTAATTTGTACGTCTGTAGACTGTGTCTATTTGTTTATAATATTGCGTTTTGGCTCCAAGTACATACACGTACGTACTTATAATTATACATTATATTACAGTCACTTAGTTTGTGAACTAATATAGACAGTGTTTGCACAGCAACATTTGTGTACTAACATCGTTCCGCCATATTGTACAAAACCACATCCATGGGTTAATTTGTCTCATATCAAGATGGTTCAACAACCTTGCATCAGTATTAATTCCAATAGATTCGTAGTATAATGCTGATTATTACTTGACAGCGTCATCACTTACAATTGTAGACATTTCCGATTAAATTCTTCATTCTTTTTAATACTTTTTGATAAATACGAGTACTTAGGTGGTTGAACAGCCCGTTTGAAAGTTTTCGTTTCTTTTTAATTTTAAACCTAAATACAATTCGTATACACACGAAAAGCTTTTCGGATGTAGTATTTGTTATTAAAAATGGAAAGCATGTAACGTTGTTAAGATTTTGCCAATAGATAGCGCGTCTTCATTTTCCTTAAATATCTAATACTTTTATCAGTTTGCGCCCACGTTGAATACTAAATAGTTAATTATTTATTTAAAATACGTCTTACGTGCGAGTACGTGTAAGTGCACATCATTAATTATATTTTCACATAAATTACACGTAGACAATTTACAAATTAAAAAATGCAATGTATAAAAAAAAACTAAGGTACTCGACACGCCTCTTGGTCTATTTACCTACTATCGAAAAGGAAACATCTTTCCCAATCATCAGTCAACATCGTCCGTTATTACATATTTACGTGATTAAGTCAATCAATCAAAAGACAAATCTTCTCCAAACATCTGACTCCGGATATATCAATTTGTCACAAAACGAACGAAGTAAAGCAAAGCTGGGGGTCGCAGTTTATCAGAGTAACGACTTTTTTCAAATCTCGCTTAGGTGACGCTCGGTTCATTTATTATTTTTTTCTCTTTCATTTAAACTTGATCACATGTAAGCTATTACTCTGCGTCGCTATAAACGTTATCGCTCTGTCTCGTGAGAAAAACGACTATTAGTCAACTTGAAAGTTCGATGGGAATCTCGAGTCGAGAACTGAAGAACTTTTCAGTTAAAGTACGGATACAAGACAAAAGACGCACGACGATATATGTTGGTACATTAGGTAGGTTTTGATTAATAATAAGAAGAAATATCAAATATTATTCCTATAAATTGTAGCAAACTATGAAACCTCGGCTAAGCTCAAAGGATTCTGTCAAAATTATAATAATCTCTCAAAAGAAGCGTTAAGATTGAAAGTATGGATCAGACGGCATTAGCATTTATATTCAGATTCCGAGGTAAAGTTACTTATCATTGCTCAGTATTCTCTTTGGACTACACCGCGACTTATTCTCAAGCAATTCTGTATTTAAATTGTGGTGTATATTTATGAATTATCTTCCACTTCGCGGCGTTAGAAGATTAAAAATATTAATGTTTAACAAGTCTGCTGGCTTGTCACTTACTTCAGAATGGGAATTCGAGATGTTAATATTCAATTTGATTTCGAGAAAATGGAATCATGATAGGATTTTTTATTGTATTTTACCTTAATTTGGTATTTTATTATTCAAAGCAAATTCAAATTTCAAATTTATAGCTAAAATGACATTTTTTTTTCTTGACTAAACTTTTGTACAATTGTTACCAGCTACCAATAACTTACAATGTATAGTTTTGTCACAAATAGTTCAACTTACAATAAAATCATATTGCATCAATTACATATTTATCTAGAATCTATTCAGCACTTTTGATAGATCACAAGGGAAAATAGTTTCAATAAAGTAATTGCCTGAACACTCGAAGCAATCGAACAATTTCAGAACAATAATGACAATAATGAACAACGCCAGGATAAAAAAAAATGATTACTTTTTTTTAAACAGCATCTAGACAAAACAGAGTAGGTTTAACTGCCTACAAAGCATCACTTTACGTTACTTTATTTCACATAACAAGAATGCTTGGGCGTGAAGCACACTGTTTTCCGACACAGTAATAGAATAGTGGGACCTACGTTGAGTCTACGAGATTCACGGCGTAGCTCGTAAGCTAATCTCGTAGACAGGTCGTAGCAGTTGAGTATTATTATAAAAAAAACAATGGTGAACGAACTATTTCCGTTATAAGAACAAATTTATCTTTCAAATTGTGGACAAGATTTATTCCTAAGTACAAATTGCGTTAAGTAATTGCTATTAAATCTTACAAAATATAATGATAACGTCTACTTAATACATTTACCTTTAGTTCAGCGCTACCTGCAATATTTTACATGCAGCAAGCTTGTGTCACGAAGAACATAGGAAATTTAATACCGGTAGACCGGAGAGATTCCCAGGCGCATACCGGGAACTTATTCCACGTGGCTGAAGCAGGAAACGAAGGCTTAGGATCTATACAAACAAGTGTTAAGTGTATCTACATAGAACGTTGCGTGAAGATGCTAATTTATATAAATGTGTCGTAAACAAGACGGTTTTTAGGCTGTTTTGAAGAAAAAATACCTTTGTTTTTGAATACCTTTTGATATTTAGCTAGCGAATATTGCTATTACTAGACTGTATGTCTTTTTTATTATTTTGTCGTTGTATTTGTTTATTCGATCATAGTTATGGTTAGCTCAAGTTATTTTTTTAATTGATTTCAACATTAAATTAATGAACTACATGCTTTCTTACAAAAGGCAACACAAATTTACCCGTTGACACGTAACAACGTACGAACCTCTATAAGACCAAAGACGTTAGGTTTCGAATACAACATGAAAAAAGTGCTTAACTCAATAAAAAGCATTTTAAGAGAATACTGGATGAATGTTCATAAATAAAATTGTATTCAAGAAAAGAAAAACATGTTGTATTTCTTTCACATATTACCTTAAAACGATCAGACAATTTAACGCTTAAAACCGGTATAATATCATCCGCTTTATTTTTCATTGCGACTCGTTTCACATCTGTAAGGGTCCGTCTTCTCCAATTTGGGCCACAATTAAACGTAAGCATTAATTACATTGGCCCCTACCCCCTCCGCTTCTGCCTTATTTCCCTTTTGCTTGTTCAGCGGGAGCTATCACATTTTTGGTACGTTCTCTAGATGTGACAGTTCCAATTAGATGAATCTTGAAATCGATTAAGGGTTATTGTTTAAGGGTTTTTTTCTAGAGATTTTTTTTCTAAATTTATGCTGTCATGTTTGTTCATAGTAATGTCTGATTAATGATGAATTTTTATGATCATAATAGTATTATTATAATAGTAATTTAAAAACGTATTGTTTCACACGAAATCACTGACACATCTGAGTAAAAAAAAACATTATTCTTTCTTTATTTGAATAAAAAAGAACAAAGCTATGTATGGCTTAATTCAATGAAACTTAAATACTGATTCTATACATAAAAGTTTTTTTTTTATATTTATCTTAAAACTATAGATCAAACTTTAAAATTGTTAAACATGTCACATCCAGTATTTTAACTTCGAAGACAATGTTACGATTTTATTGTAGGCAATTTACGGTGCGATATACGCGTCCCTTTAACGCCAACCCTCGTATAATTTGGATTGTGGGACTAATAAGAAAGAAACAATGCTAATGAAATAATACCTATTAATGAAGTGTCTACGTATTATTTTAATTAAAATTTCAATTTACAGGTGGTCAAGGAATTGTTACTAAGCAGACAATTAAAAGTTCTGTAATATTTGAGCAATTATTTCTCGGGTATATAGAGGTCATTTACATTTTTTTCGCTAAGGCTTTTCTATAATAGTTAAGATCTATTTAACTTACCAGAGGATAATTGGATTGTTCAAATGCAACGAAGCACAACGTAGCTTGGTTCCGTTTGAGGTAAATAAAATTAAAAGAATGATTCTGAAAGCCATTCTATTGCAAGACAAGCAATTCTGTGTCTGTACTATGTACCTACCTACTTTTGTAAAAGCCAAGAATAATACGACTTCCTTTAATTATCGTACACAATCAGCATTGGAGTGTTTTCTTCATTCCCATATGGCCAATGAAATACGCACACAAAAATTACCAAGACGATAATAATTCATATTTACGTTATTCTTGTAAATAGTCGAGTGACCTTTGGGTAGTCACAAATTATGCGCAGTTGGTAATAAATCAAGTCCCACGGGTGCCAGTAGCTCAGCCTAATTGTATTATTATTTATGGGCCTTAAGCAATATTGTCGTGTTTGCAGAGTTCTGTGTAAACACTTCGCTGGACGCTCGTTTATTAGGCAGGCGCTAAATTAAAATTAAATGTGTAGGAATAATTTTTGTTAGCTTTTCACCCACGCACCCGCTTGTAACCATCCTGTAATTATTTTTATTGAGCCAAGGAACAGCTGTGATAGCCTGGTGGTATGACCGTTGAACGATTGGATTGCGAAGTCAAAAATCATAGGTTCAAATCCTGGCACTCACCAGTGTCCATAAATCCGTGTGCGTATTATAAAGTAATTATCACTTGCCAAAGGTAAAGGAAAACATCGAAAGGAGACCAACACACCTGAGATATTTTTAAGGACGATTTTAAAACTGACATTTAGGACACATTAAGGATAGGAGGAGGATAAAATTATTACATAACAACGGTAAGAAGATTTTCATACACTGATAATTTAATCATTAAACATATGCCGAGTAAGTACAATTTAGATTACGCAGTTGTGGAAAAGGAAAATTAAGTTATTCATTTAAGAAATTCTCATTAGCAGTTCGGTGAGGGTAATAGGCTTGCCTCTAATGACGCGTTCACTCCCTGCCTTGCTCTTTAGGGAATACAGACGTAATGCATTTAATTATTTCAAATAATTATTAATAATTAGTGTTAACATGGGTTAGATTGAAATTTTGAATAGATGTGTCTATATAGTGTACTGCCAAAATTTAAATATTTTTTTCCAATTAGTACTACGAGGTGTGACTCCAATCTCCAATCCGAAATTAATATAAATTTGTAGTAAACTACTATTAAATTAGTGTCTTTGTGAAAAAATCTTGACATTACAAAATTTTAAATCACAAAATAGTTTAAGAACAATTTTCTTAGTAAATATCGGAGATCTTATTTACAGTTTATTACATAAAATTACACGAACTATTAAAATTATGTACATTCAATTTAATAGTCAAATCAAGTATTCAAACCTTATTAATTACGTAGTTACACCGGGGAGTTCGCGGTTCCCTCAAGCGTGGAATTGATATTTAATTTAATGTACCATCTAGTCTAACATACTAACATTATAAGGCTTTCGATTTTATGTTAAAATTATAACGAAATTATATATCAATATTTAAACAGTCTTTGAGTAGAACTCTATACTTATTTTCGTTGTAATTGAAATATTAATTAACATCATCATATTTAAAACGTTTGAGAATAGCTCCAGACAATATATTATGTACGTATTTAACATTTTCAAAGTTCAATTAAAAGGTCATAATAAAATTAATATAAATGAAACTGCTTTACCTTCAGTTTAGTCCCTTAATCTACATAATAATTTATTTATTCATATGAATTCAAATAGAGTAAACGACTGATATATTTTAAGTAAGATTGTCCGACACTTGCATGACTAAATAGTAGAGATGTCTAAATAATTCCAAATTGAGATGAGTTTTTTTACATTAAAATGAAATTTATCTATCACGTCATGTAGGTTTATAAACGTTTTAGTTATGACCCTCTTAAACTATTATTTATTGTGTACAGAGGGGGTTAAATGATTCCGATTAGCTAAAAATAGTTTTCAACAACTGAGTTTTGAAAACTAGTACCAGTATTAAAATATTTAAATAATTCACACGTTAAGAAACTGCGGTACGTACACGGAAATGCATAAACGAGCAAAATAAGCGCAGAGCTTAGTATGCACACAGTTATGCTCAGTTGCCGGTACTCGCCTGCGGTTAAGATAAGGGGAGGTTGCGATGCCCGTTTCCTCAACCGAACGTGTCTTCGCACTATCTGGAATTTTGAAGTTGCAACTGCATGGAGAGCATAATAATCCGGCATCATTATTTTATCGTTTGGTGATTTTTGATTTTGAAACTTTCAGAAATTTTATGAATACTTTTGATTTTCGGGTATGTCGTTTGAAGTTTCTCATTGTCAAAGTTAATCGTCGAGGTCTTGAAAATGTTCAAATCAAAAATACCTTCACATAGTTGAACTTCGACCGTAACGACTTCAATTTAACTTTCTGTAATGCCTTTAAAACTAAACTAGATTACTTTGACTTAGAAAATGGCTGACGCGGAAATGTTTCAAAGAATACAAGGCAGAGAATCCTGGCACGTCTAACTTAGTTTCAAAAAACCGATATCTAACTCAGGCTCTATTCTCCTACAGGGTGTGGACCCACGGCATTCAACCGCAAAGTTTATAAAACCTTTTAGTTAAAGTTTCACAAAGAAATTTCCTCTACAGGCGTTACCCGATACACGTTAGCTTATCTATTTTAATATAAAAGAGAAATTATTTGAAACTAGTTCTCCTGCCAACCAGTGTGCGTCAGATAAGGGAACGGTATAAGTTTGAAGTCTTACTAACATTATGCGGCAATCGGGCACAAACTTGCGAAGAGAATCAAATGCTTGAATTAAAAGTTCTTTAAATTTGGTAACAATTAGGAAGATGTTTTTGAGGGGTTTTTTTATTTATGCTTAAAGTTGCATAGTCCGGTAAAGGAGTCAAAGCAGTATTGTGCAACGCAAGTAAAGCTGTGCAACAGCATGGATCTGTTATATTATAAAAAGGACTAAACACTGACATCATTATTTCTCATTATTCTCTTATCATCAAAATGTCATTTTACAACTTCGACGACCTAGCAGAATGCACAGATCATAATTAAATTTCATTGAATAATAGCAATCCGCAAACTAAGCGGAGTTACTGTATTTAATGCGATTTGCCGACTAGAGGTATTCTAAAATGAAAGAAATGATTAAAACCGAACCGTGGATTAATATTGACAGCATTGCATCTTAGACGCAAATTTTGATATCGTAGAACTACTTTATAGTGAAAAGGATAAAATAGATTAATAGATAAAACAAAAGTACAGTATAAGTTGATCTATTTTCGACGTTAATTTAAATTATTTGATTACAGACAGAGAAGTCAGTTTCCGATTTTCCTGTCTCTAGTAAAAAAACTTCTAAACGGACCACCATCCAACCTGTTTATAAAATGTAGAATTAAAGTACAATTGAATTCTAACTAAGTAATTTGAACCCACATTATTGTTATAGTATTTTACTCAGCTTAAAAGGTGTAAAAGTAGCAAAAACACGTTTTTAAAGTAGGTAATCCAAAATATATCCACAGGCAAAACCGCTTTAGAATTTCAAATTACCTTTCAAAGAAAACAGGTAAAAAAAGTTTCGCAAATAAGATACCCAATTTAGAGGACCCCACTTAAACTGTATAAGACCCAATAAAAAGGCCTGATTTCATTTAAAACAGAATTTATTTTTATTAAAAGTCGATACTGTGTCCTGCTATCCTGTTGCCCATACAATGCTACTTGGAACGTAATCTTGTGGACTGGCGAAATTCAATTTGCTCGATGCACCAGCAAAACAATAAGCTATACACAAAGCGATTGCACCAACCCCGCATTGATATTCGATACAAAAAGTTGTATCGTTGTGCAGTTGATTGAAAAAGTTTGTCTTAATTTTGTAATTTAAGTTGAATACGAGAAAACAAAGGTATTATTTGCTGCAAAAGCGCAACTCTGTGTTTTATGAAGCGGGTATGTAGTGCCTACATTTTCGATTTAATTTAAAACATTAAAATCCTAAAGTCATCAAAATAGGAACAGTGAAATAAGATGAAATTCTCTCATTCAAAGAAATAATAATAAAGGAATATATTTTTTTCTTTAATCAATAATTATTTTCATACAAATACGAAAATACATTTCAGCATAAGCTCTATTATTATACTCTATTAACTGACATGGTTCCAGGAAAATATAGCTAGATAGAGCAACATTACAGTTGGACGTTCCACTAATCTTGTACGTGAAATTCGTTGGTTTCCAAATTATAGTGTTCAGAAAATAATTACAACCACAACCACTAAAATGGTGACTGCTTGTGCTATGTATCTGTAACCGATGTTTACGTGAAGCTGTACTTTTGCCCTTCGAAGTGATTTTAAGCTTCGATTCCATCCATAATTCTAACTTTATCTTCAATTTTATATTAGTTTGATTTGTAATAAACTTTACTTCTTTGTTTTAACATCTTAACTTTTTGTTAGGGAAAAACGAATCTGTCAAGATGTTCAACGCTATTAATTTTAGCAGATACAAATAAATTTATTAAAATTAGTACACTAACTACGAGTCAATTTCATCAATCACAGTCGTATAGCCGGGTAAGTAAGTCTGTCGGTTATCCGTATCCGCATTATCCGCGCTGGTGGGAATAGTGCGGATATTGCCCCTCAAATTATCCGTTGACCGCTTGTAATCCGTTCGGCGCCACACGCCATGCACCGCTGATCATTGGGAACGATGAGCTATTATTACTAATATAGCAGATTCGAAATTCGTTGAGTTTAATTGAGTTAATAATTAAAGTTAAGAGACGTGCATTTATTGCATAAGAGCTTGAAATGTTAACACAATAATATATGTAAACATTTTCAGAGATTAGAAAAGATTTTTCCTCACATTACACTCATTATAGAGTGGCAGATAATATTTTAGCTTTAAATTTTAAAAAATAAATGGTATATCTGATCCTTATTAACTACACAAAGACCCGAGTGGTAAAGGCCCCGCTAATGACCGCAGTGTACGAGTTGATGCGGGTTTGATATCCACATGGGAAAAATATATTTGTGGAGTACACAAATATTTGTTCTTCGTGCACAAGATTTAAATATTTGTAAAAACTAAGAGCAAAATGCTTTGTGGAAGATTAAATAAAAAAAACTTATGCGCATAAAAATATGGTCAATTATTAAAATCATATTAAAGTTGCATTCAAAACGCAATAGGAAAAAGTATCAAAAATCATACAAATCGGAATTTTCAACAAACAAAGCCTAAATTAATAGTTATTTTTCCATTACCATCTCATCTAACCATTAAGTAATAGGTATTCAAACAATACCTTTGTAACCGTATCACAATTAGACAATTTACTTTGATATGACCATGACCAGTACACAATATCATTAAGCGATAACTAATCACTGTTTCATGGCGCGTGACTTCGCCAGATAAATGGATTATATTACACAAATGCACTTACCTTTGTCATAACGTCAACGGTGTGTATTACGTATTGTATTAGATATTAACATTATGACGCTTGAATGGGATGGACGCTTTCATAATGGGAATATTAGCGTGTGATTTGAGGTGGTTAAGGGCCCCTTATTCCGAAAGTTTAGGCATTTAACGCACCGAAACGGCTTGCGCCCGCGCTGCCCAGGAGCCGTCGCGATTTGAACTCCGGTGACCTATGGCGGCGGGCGGGCACGCCACAGTATAAATAAATAAATCAGTAGTTCATATATATATTGTGCTAGTAATAAGTAGTAGTTTGCAACAAAAACATAATAATATACTTAGCTTGATGTGCTATCCACTAAACTATTGATTGTCAACACTAATATGTTATGAATGTGTTACTAAGGAAAGCGATGATCATTCTATAGAATTTAAAGAATGGTTGTAGAAGATTTGGTGAGTACTATACAGCGTGGCGCTACCACCCCGACATTAATTTAACACGGTTAGGACTAGTAACCATGAATCATTTGAATCATGATACGTTTTGATATTACGTAAACTGAAAGACTTTTTTTTTCAAACAAACTAAATAGTAAACATCTATCTCAAATTGTGATCACTCTGTGCGAAAGTTCATTCATCAAATAACTTACCTACGACTAGCGCGTTACTGCGCGGCTTACGTTTACTCGGTGCGGCAAGGTCGCACGCCGCCGCCCGCGTAGGTACAACAGCTGTGCGCGCCAGCTGGCAACAACGCGTCGCGACTTGTAGGCATAAAATGTCTCATGTTCGGTCCGATTTTGGCGGCACAATATCACAAACACAGATCGTACCTAAAGCGAAGGTGTATAGTTAAACATCATAACACGCACTTTTATTTGGTACTATTAGTCCATTAATCACTAAAATTATTTAACTTATTACTTTATTTAACTTATTTAATTTATTTAGGTATTTTTAATAATTTAATTTCAAACTAAAGGAAATGATAAATATCTTCGGACACTATCCACACACGGCCATCTAATCCCAAGCTAAGCAGAGCTTGTGTTATGGTAATCAGACAGCTGATAATCAAACTTATATATTTCTAAATATATACATATTATAGATAAATCACACCCAGACACAGAACAAATGATCGTGCTCATCACACAAACATTTGCCTCAGGTGGGAATCGAACCCACGACCTCCGGTTTAGCAGTCAGGGTCACTAACTACTAGACCAACAGGCCCGTCAACTCATATTCTTTGAATTATATAGTGGAAATGAAAATGTTTTATTTATTGGGCATGTATAAATTAAAAAAAAGTGTTTGGTATTAATAAAATATAATAAAGAACTCAATGATCGCATAATGTATGTCAATGTAGTACTATTATTTTATTTTTAAATATATATTTTTTTAAAATAAGAAATAATAATAAACTTTAAAACTACCACGACAAAATACCACGTGCACTCACTGACACCTTGTGCGTTAAACATCATATAATTCGAAGTTAAACATAATATAATACGAAGAAACATTTAAAAAAGTTGAAATTATAAATTACCAATAAAAATACAAACAATTAAATTGCACAGAAGTGTACTAGTGTCGAGAAGTGTGTGCTGCAACAACGAGCCAATCAGGACTCGCCTCTGTGACGCGTCGCTCTGCGTCATGCCAAGGGCCAATCACAGGCGATAAACCGTTCCCTGCGCCCGCATGCACCGGTGCATTGACCCGATGAGACCCAAAAAACGACTTCTGCGCATGTCAAGGCTAGCGCTCAAGATCCGTGCCGATAATTATAAGCTATCGGTTTCATACATTTTTTTCATTTAATAAAAATAAATACATTTAGTTTCGACATACCCCGCGCCGAGTGTCGAAACTAAATGTATGAAACCGATAGCTAACCCAGGCGTGGCACACGCGGCACGGCGCGCGGGGCGCACGGGGGCGCGCTGCTTTAGTGTCGACGGTCTGTGCGACGCGCCGCCGCGCCGCGCGGCCGGCTTATTTCTACCTACTAAACACATCGCGACCATAAACCGTGATATTGTACCTACCTGAGAGTGGTATCGGTGAGTTGTGATCGATAGCCATGTTTAATTTCTTTCAAATCTTATACGTAATAAAATAATGTAATAATAAAATCAAAACACAATATTAGTAAGTACATCTCCTTGAATTTGACCAGGATGGAAATCTGAACCTTATAAAGGCGAATATTCCCATTATAGATTTTAAATTCTATACACACTGACTTCTCGTTGCTCTGTGAATAGAAGTAATCATATTGTGACGTATTTATAGAATAAGTACTTACGCAATACACTTTCGGATTATCTTCACTTCAGACACCCTTCTTTTCTTAATTTTGATTTTTTTATTTACCATTTCAATCACTTACGTAAATTTGTGGTCGCGAGCAAAAGTTGCATAGGTCCTACCTCGATGGCGTCCGGCCGGACACTGGCACCGAGTGCGCGGTGCGCGCGAGCACTTTTCACGTATTTATTTTATTTAAAAAAAAAAATAAGCGCCATATTAAAATTCTATCCAATAATATCCCTGGCAAATCCGATTAGTAAATGAAATGTTAAATTTATATAAAATTACGTTCAGTCCAAGTCTTATAAAACTAAAAATACTTCTAAAATCGACCTTACTTCTGATTTTTTTTTTATCGAGCAAAATGTTAAATAATTCGTTTCTATCCAAAAAAGTCACTAGATAAAGCATGTATCTGTACTATATATTTTTTTAAGAATTTAAATATGGTGATTTCTCTGAAAAAAACTCGATCTAGAAACGTAAATTTCGAATAAGGGGCCCTTAAGCAATTAATTGACTTTAAACTTTTGAGCATTCGAACATAGAAATTTTCTAACGTTATTTTCTCATGCTGACACACCTGAGGCATATTTTTTTATTTGTATTGAACTCAATTATTGGTTAACTACTTAAGAGAAAAAAATGTGGTAAATACATCAAAAATGATTATTAAGGGCGCATTAACTACGATTTTCTTTCCATAAGTAATTATTTCTAGTATAATAAAGGTCAAATCGTTGATTCATAGGCATAAGTCAACATTACTTTCATTTTATGTTTACGCATCTACCCCTTATTATATAAATTTAGGCTATTACGTTAACTCGTAAAAATGTTTTACATGTTTTCATTAAAATAAAGATAACATACTATCATTTAAAGTTTATGGATGCATAAAATGGGGTTGCTATACTTATTTTGCTCTTTGTCGCAGTAAAATCTTCGTGGATTAAAATTATGTGACTTTTACGAGTTTCTTATTTCACCTTCGCGGATGATGCTATGAAAATTTTACTTTAGCCTAAGTCATCAGAAATGTTGGCGCCAAAACAGTTTCATAATTTATGCACAGGTATTAATTTAGCTTCTAGAATATTGGCTTTGAATTTATAGGCGAATCTTAACTGTAATCTTTTAGTTTCTCTTTTTGTGCTAAAAGCTGTTATTAAACTTTTATGTGAAATATTTTTCTTTCATATTACACTAAGTAGTTCATACAGATTATAATCGTAGTATTTGTAAAATAATACCAATGACATATTATTAAGAGATCACATACCCATGAACTCATAACAGTATTGGTTAAGATTACAAGACGAACTAGTAGCTTAGCACAAAGTTCGTTTAAAATACGCTGTTCAAATTAGTCGCTAGAAAACTCTAAACTAATTTAATTATTAATAAAATATACATAGGTACATTGTCATGATCCATGATCTTGCCTTAAACAAATCAAATGTTACGAAAAATTGCCTATTACGATCTTGCAAAATATCGCATATTTAGCTACGTTGACATATTATTATAATAAGCAGCTAAAACGGTCAAAACAATTGAGGACATAAGAAACGGCTTTGTTAACTCATTTCCCAAAAATACAATTCATTTACTACACAATCTTACACAACACAACAGAACAGTGAATCTCAGGTATCTTTAAACTTCACATTATTCAGTGGGCTTATTTGCCACACGTCCTCACCTGCTAGTTAATTGCAGGGGCACGTTAACTGGATTTAAGTTACAATCTGGTTACCTAACGTTTAACGAATTCAGTCTCAGTTAGTTAGTCCTATGTACGCGAACAAGGGCCTCGTGAACTCCATTGTTGCGTTAAATGAACAGTTTTAAGTTGTATGAACTGTACGAAAGTAGTCTTGAAAGTGACCAGGTTTAGAAATGCTTGCCACTTCAATATAAGTTTGGTAAGATGGATTTATTACTTTTAAATTACGATTTAATAGTTGGAAGGAGTTCGCGTATTGTGATAGAGGTAACTGGGATTGTATTTTAGGAAAATTAAATTATTACTTATATTATTATTATTAAATTATTACTTCATATTTATTTTCGTATAACATCATCATCATGATCGTCTTTTGCCCATCACATCTCGATGCAGTCACAATCCTTATTGTATAGAAAACGAATGCTTTAAAAGCAATTGTTTTTTTTTTTATTTGAGATTTCAAAGCAGGAAAGATTTTTATTTTCCGATCCAGCTAATTACGAGGAGGCAGGAATGGGGAGAGAACCAATCAAACTATTTTCAAACTCAATATTTGCCAAAATACGCCAACAAGAATTTCGACAAATCCTTTACCCCAAGACAAATATACCCTGCGAAAAATCTAAAAAAGGCATTTAACTCCAACGTAAACTGACGGTCCATTGGCAGCGAGCCAAGTAGCAGTTTCCGTTCGATTCCTGAATTTCTCGTTCATAAAACGTCGGACGAATGCACTATCGTCCCCTCAATACTGCGAATAAAATACGCACAAACTTGTGTTAAGGCAAGCTTTGTCAGAAACGAAATGTATATTCTTTTAGAACGCGCGACGTGACCGGCTATGTCATTCATGGAAGTTTTCATGAAAATGCAAATTTCCCCGCAACGTATTCTCGCCAGTCTGCGTCTGCACTTAGTACTCCTTCATTAAATGTAAATTCTTTATCACGCTCTTTTAACTTGTTCACTGTTAGTTATTAAAGCCTACAACAGCGCCATCCAGGCGACAGAAGCTATAATTTTCAGGCGAAAATGAACTTTATGTTTATAGTTTAAGATAGAGATTTCCTTAACACCGAGTGAATTATTATGTACGCAAAAATGCACTCATTATTCGTTTTATTTATCTCATTTTCATCCTACTTCAGTTATTAACATACATTTGTGAACGTGACAAAATAGTAAAAATAGACTCCACAACTACTTGATTAACAACTTTATCTTTCATCAAACTACTAACGTACTTAAAAACTCTTTTGTATTTATTTGTTGGTCTATAATTAAAATGTATTAAATAAGTACCTTACTGAAGTTCTAGAATATCGACTCAAAGGATGAAATTAGTCAGTAATATTCCCAAAATATCTCACAAAACAGAGCTTATGATTAATGCAACCATTTCCACTATAGCAAAACCTCGGTGATCGGAACCCGAACAATCTCACAAGCATGTCAGGCATCGTAAACCTTCACGTTTTAAACGCATCTGCATCAGAATTCCATTCGGCAGCCACCGTCATATTTTATCCCTTTTTATCGCAACCGCTTGCATAAGTACGGCTAGTATTCTTTTTCAATGACAAAGATTCGCTTTCTGAATAGCAAAAGCGGTGAATCTTACTTTTTCAAGAGGCAAGGGGTCGTTTCGTTTATCGATCTCGTATCGCGAACGCGGCAGGAATCTCAATCGAGTTTTCGATGAAATTTCTGAGACGCAGATCTTTTTCCTTGTATATTTTTTAGATGCAACACTTGAAATGTAAACGTTAACTTCAGACAAGTCTTTTGTCGTTCCGTTGACAGGTTTTACGATTTGTGGACGAAATTATACACGTATTTCGTTTTGTTTCAAAATAATTTTCAGAGTGTTATTCACATATAATAACCTACTTTATTAGTTTGTTAAATGTATGTACTTCGTGCACATGAAATTTTTAGTTCTGTTCTTACATGCACAATTTATAGACATGCTTAATAAATTACAAACCTAAAATCGAATGCCAAAACAAGTTTAAATACATTTGACCTAATTTTAATGAAACGCAACAAAATTGTAACCCAGTATAATATAATTTCCACAACAAAGATATCCAAAGAGTTTATGGGGCAATAAAATATAAGATAACAGCACCACAACGAATGAAACAATGTATTTAAAATTTTTTAATCTTAGAAAGTTGGAACAGAAACAAAACAAAATCGCTTTATCTATTAATGTTTTTTTTGCACAAATTTGACATGTGAGTCAATCCATACCTCCATAATCTGTCCCTGGCTATCTATCTTGTTACAGCATTGTCAGTTGATTTAGAAAATCAACTTAAGAATAATTTCATTGTTTTTTTGGCAGGCTGGTTTTTAGGTCTTTTTTTAAGTAGGTTTTTTTTTATTTATGCATTGTAAGTTAAATTACGTACTTACATACATGCAATATACGCGCAAAAACACACACCTAACACTTCATTGAAGTCGGGTAACTATTTAATCTTAGAAAGTTAGAACAGAAACAAAAAACAATCGCTTCATCTATTAACGTATTTTTTTATTCATGTTGCTAGACGCTTCGTCTCGCGATCGTGTGTGTATTTTTAAAGCATTCACACAGTGCACACATAGCAAATAAAACTGCATTGAAATGTTTAAACTGCAACGTGAGACCACGAGCCTGAGTGTACTTTCATTTATGGCATCCTCAAGTTTAAGATATACGAGTTGGGTACGAGTTGCTTTTATAAGATTGCAGTTTTAAAGCTATTTGGATAAAAGTGTGCGTTGGTTAAAGAAGATTTTTACTGTCATTATTTATCTAGTATTTTGTTTTTAGATTATAATACTTCATGCAGCATAACGCTGTGATACCCTAGTGATAAGACCGCAGGATTGATAAGTCAACAGTCTCACATTCGGTACCCACGGCGTGTTCTGACTTTTCGATTGTTGTGTGCGTTTTAGAAATAAATATCACAGCTTCCATTTTTCGGAGGGCACGTAGAAATGTAGGTTCTGCGCCTGATCAGATGGCCGTACTAGCGGCCTATGAGAGTAAGAGAACAGAGAGTGCACCTGCGTTTACGTACACGCTTGTACGCTATAATTTGTCTCACGTAGCTGGGCGGTGTCATAGTAACTCTAGACGCCGTGGTCAAAATCGATCCGGACATTTACTATGAAGCTTTTTTTCTAAAGGTAGATTCTTTTGCATACAAATATTTGCAATAACATCTATTTCAATTCAACGTATAAATTAATACAAAAATCATTTAAGTGCAATGTTAGAAAAGCTTTTATCAAACTAAAAGGAACTCATTCTCTAAGTGGATTTAGCTTTAATGCAATTATCAGAAACGGTCACGATTCCATCGTCACTGATGACATAAATTCTTGCAATTTGAGAATACTGTTGTCGTTTGCGTTCCATATCTACATTTAGTTTCTATGTAACATAAACGTCTTCTTCGAGTGTAGCACAGAACGACACTGTGTCAAATGAAAGTGGTTCTGATTGAAACAGTGTGTCAGTAGTTGAAAAACATTAAACAGTCGTTATTGGCTGGATGTAGAAATTATGGATGAGACAGTGTTTGCCTAATTTCAAAGGTAACGCAAACGTATTGTTTTTATCAAATAACGTAGTATAGCTTTTAAATTTAAGTATGGAAAGAAGATGCCAGTTCAGATAAGAATTTGAATTCGGCGACATGAATACGAATTCTAAGCAATCTTGTGAACTCAGGAAAAATTGGCTCTTAGTAGGAGGAAACGGTTAAGACTTAAGTTGGACATATCGGTGTCACAAAAAATATTGCAAAAAGAGACATACAATGACACAGTGACGACCTTAAGGCTGCCTGTCCACCGGAGCGGAGCTAGGCTGCGGAGCGGACAAACCGAGAAATATTAACCAATGGCTTGCAAGGAGCGGAGATTTTGTACAATCCTATTGGTTAATCAATCTGAGTTTCTCCGCTCCGCAGCCTAGCTCGGCTCTGGTGGACAGGCAGCCTTAGTTTCCACAATTTAATCACATCCAGTGAGCACTACATCTAGGAATAATCATAACTAAATTGTAGGTGTCATGAATCTGCTATTAATACATAGCCGCAAGCCATGCTGTTCCAATTTGTTCCAGTTCCAAAGTTTAAACAAACTTTGTGAGAAACTTTGCATGATTCCCGTGATTAAATCGATTTCGGATTGCCGGTGAAATTCCAAAACTGCCGATTCGTCGTTAAAAGTAAACGGCTTACCAAAGTTTTGGCACGTAAAATTTTAAATCCAAACATTATTAGGTTTGGCGTTAACTTTATTTGGTTCAAACTTGAGAAGTTTTTTTCTGAAATAGCTGTTGTATAGTTTCTCGCTTTTTTTGCACTCGAATTCGCCTCTACTGTGAATGGGTGAGAAGTTACTTAAGTCGTGTGCCAAATTGCATTTCTATGTTTACTGAGATCAAAATGTTTATTTTCGAACACTACTAATAAATGTTGATGGATACATGCAAGCAGGAAGAAATATTCTCGGCTAAAATTAACCAGTATATTTTTTTGTTTAATAAATTTAAATTCATAATTATTTAACAGTTAGTCACGCGTATTTATCGGGATAGCCTAATTAGTTTCGCACTGAAGTACGTAGGTACCTTTACTCATGAGCTGATGCGGTGGGGTTGCGAGTAAGAGATTATGATATGAATACTTTATCTTAAAATTGATCAAGGCTCTGAGGTTTCCCCTTGCTCATACAAAAGAAAAGATAAGTTGAGGAATACAATTCTACTGCATATAAATCTAGGAATCTCTAAATTTTCGGTGAGTCGTTATCAATTTCAACAGTAAAATCAGATCTGAAGAAAACTTGGGAATCGAACAGTTTTACTAATAAAACACGACTCTGTAAAACTAGGAAGACAATTGGTTAAAACTTACTTTTGTAATGTTTTAGACGAAAGAAAAAAAAAACAGTAACTTACCATTCAAACACTTTGTACGCATTTGAAAATGTTTTTGTATACAACTAAAATTAGCTTAATGTTAAATATACGAATCATTCATTATATCATTACTTTCTTTAAATCCGATCGGAACAATAATAATGCTGATTTCGCATTCCGAAAAATAAAAACAAATCAAAACTTTATGCAACTTAACCATTAAAATAAATTTAAACCGCAAATTGAAATGCCGATGTATTTTAATTAAACCGACTGGCCAGCTAAATTGTTTGTCACGACATTAATTTACAATTTGCACCAGTAATCTGACTTAAATAGTATTCGCAATGTACGCAAACGGCTTTGCTGTCATACGCCAGCCGACAATTTACTTATCCATAAATGTCATTCTGAGAATCATAGAGACTCGCGGGGAATATAAACAAGTAGGTACACTAAATTGTGTTTTGGTATTTCTTTTTTATTTTGACTTCGAATTATTGAAAATAATTTTTAATGCAAAATTACAGATATTCTTTGCCTTTGAAGAAGTCTCTTGGTGAGCAAGTTTTGATAAAAATATTATTATTTTTACCATGATAATGAATACAAAAGAACGTCCCCCTCAGTAGTTTCCCTATCTTCTATTAGCAGTCCCCTAATTTATTTTTCCTTAAATGTTATTCTACTAAAATGGTACAAATTTATTTTTTAAAGATATATTTTCGTATTTATCTTTCCTTCACCAACTACGCTCCGCGCTGCTGTAAATTTCCAAGTATATTTATTACCTTTGAAAATTGTCTGTTTGATATAGCAGTCACACCATGGTGCACAGTCACGTGTGCCGGTTTACAATTCACTTATCTTGGAGTGAGATCCCTAGAGTAGTACGTGAGACTTCAGAACTAAGTGTAAACGAAGTTACGACGCCTCAAATTGTGCGAGAAAGTATTTAGTAAACACAATTTTTATGTGTTTGTAATGTACGTAAAATGTAACAAAATCTTACATAATAATTATATTGCATTCATTTCAAATCAATACCTATACTGCGTTGTTTTATAAAATGAAAAGAACTATAAACTTACTTGGGCATTAAACCCGTAAATGAATAATACTACAAACGCTTTTCTAAAAGCCTTGCTTACGAAAAAACAGTTGCACTGCTCTTAACACTCTCAAAAGGCTAAAATATAACCTCGGTATTCATTAAAAGAAACCACACATTTAATTTATTTACGGTAACTACTTACTTTCAAAGCATAAACAAAGTAGCACAATCTCAAAATTAGCTAGACACGGAGCACTTAAAAAAATATTATTCACAAAGAAATTACATTCCCCAAGGAATATTACGTTGGCTCGTTTCTTTTTATACCGAGGTAAGTTGGCTGCAACATTAGTTTGCAGAGTTAGCCGGTTTCCTTCGCCCAAAAGTGGGTAATATTTTCCAAAGATAAATTTTAAATGCTCCAGTTTTACACACTTAGTTTGTCCGATTATAGCATCGTTACTGGATTTATTGCTTTCGCGTTCCCATTTTGTAATATGTAATGACCTTTTGTTTCTTTGTTTCTATCGTTACATTTAGCTACATTGTGCCAGATAAGATTTTATTTCAAATCTTGGAAATAGGTATTCTGGACTTTAGTGTTTTGTTCGCTGTAAAGATGCAATTAAACGCACTTGACTGTGGCTTAATGTTTTCCATTTGCAACAGTTGTACTGCGACTGCAAGAATTAAGTTTGCGCTTTACACTTTTAGAAGTTAGTACGTGTTAATTACTGACTACGTATGTATATAATCACGTGCTATGAAAAACTAAACTGGGCAAAATAAAGTTGAAAATTGAACCGGTATTTTTAGCTTAGTTAGCAAACTATTTTACAAAACGGAAACAGGAACGCACCGTACCAAAACCAAACTTTTTTGCAGTGAAGTTAAAAGGATGTATCAATAATGCATAGAGCTGAATAGTGCTTTCTGTATTGTGTTGTTGTTGCAGGCATATAAAACCTTAATCCTGTATATTTTTGGGCTCACAGTAAAATATCAAGCGTTCCATGGTATATAATGAAACAATTATTAACAACGCAATTGGTTGATGTTTATGAAAATATAATATTGTCAAAATATTACAGATATTTTTAAGCATAGATTTCATAATAATATTTATAGAATATCGATGGTACAATATAGAATCTATAAAAGGAAGCAGTCCATATCAATACGCATTGAAATTCATTAGTTCAGAAAAATCGAATCAGCTTTGAGCACATTCACATGTGGCCAGTTCTGATAGAAAAATCCAAAAATTCTAGTGCCTATACCATAAAATTTAAACACTGCATACATCAGATGTAATGGCTATAATCGCATGAATCGTACGAATGAACTCGGGAAATAAACATACAGGCGTATCATATTGTTAGCGGAAAGCGGTGTTTGTCAATAATTATGAAAATGATCTTTCTTGGGACAATTATTGTTTTGTCCTAAAACTCTGTAGGATTGATTGAAATAATTAGTCTAGTTATTTTTTTGTGTGTGTTTTTTTTATCGATGTATAAATATTTGGACCCCAGCGCTATTTTTTTTTTGTGATTTACAGTTAAAAGCTTTCTCACTGAGTTTTATCGTCTGATCATATTGCCGTCGCTGATCCATTACTTCTCAAAGCACAACCGCACGGGCCTGCAATATATTAAACCGTCTTATATAATTATCATTAGAACCATACAAAGTTATTTTTACCTCCAAGATTTATTAATTTTTAGTTCTGTCCATTCATCAGTGTGTCAATGTCCGCTTCCAGAGATCTAGTTTCCCTATTCCCTTTTCTAAGGGATGACAAGTAATAAAACAAAACTTTATCCCGAGTTTAGCCTTTACGACGTAATTAAATACTAAACCTTGTAATCCTAATGGAAATAAACTCAATCCGTTCCACACATATTAACTAAACTTTTTGGCCAAGCCTACAGGGATTACGTATCCTTATATTACGACACACCTATGTTATTACATTGTTGTATTACATTTATACAGGAAGCTTCAAGTAAATTAGGACTTAATTAAATCAAGCAACGTATTTTTTCTCGTCTTAGCAGAACTTATTTGTCTAAACATCGCTAACAGGCAAGGTCGTCTATTTATAGATGGACTCTAGAAATAATGAGAGCCATTTTACAGCCCTTTTAGTTTTTGTTAGCTAAGTGGCTCTAAGAATAGTTAGACTTTTGCAACATTTTAGTCTTTGTTTATGCTTTATATCAGTATGCATTATGAAGAACTCTTTTAAATATGTCATAGTATTTTTAACCGACCATCAATTACCTGAATTATTGAATGTTATAACATAAGCGTAGTAATTTCAAATGACAGTACTTAGTCCAATCACGCATATCTATTTCCAGAGTGATAGATTGGATTCTGTTAATGCCATTCAGAAATTCCACTAAATCTGTGACTGTTGTAGTAAAATTGTAAAGATTTACACACGCATATGATTTTCGGAGCATATTTCATAGGAAACAATAATATATGTCAAAGCACAGTTCCTTGAACCTCGGGATAAAGATTTTCCATTCAAGCCAAACGGGAATTAATAGTACAATATTAAAGCATTATTTTTTAGAATATGGAAGTGTGTAATTAATAAGCGTTCAGCGAATATTCCTCGCCAACATTACAACCTCGGGTGCATACATCGCTGGATTTGCCTCCGGTATTTATTTTAACATCAGCTTAAATCCTGACGTACGATTACGACTGCGAGCCACACTGAACGTAAATATTTGTTAAAAAAACGTATAAACAATGTAAATAGATTACTGGATTAGGTCACTGGAGCCAATGAATTGTGATACTATAGCAGGTCATTATTATATTGTATTTTATCGCTTGATTTGTAACTGGCCGTTTATTTTGGTACAAACGTATTATGCGATTATGTTCCATGTAAATAAACGTATTACACATCTACGAATATCCGTTTTTCCTATTCTTCATTGAACACCTTACTAGATTCAAACACTGAAATGAAGTCATTTTTATCAGTTATATTTTTGGCTACAATGAAGAGCTTTCATAATTTCATTAAGTTTATTCGTAAGGAAATAATGGTCACAAATTTAAAGACAACATTTAATGCACAGATAAAACTCTCCAGAGACTTAAACCATTCCTTTTGATGTGAAACTTTTCCTTTGTTTTTCGTCAGTGACAGATTTTCTCTCCATTAGACAAATTGTTTTTAAAAGTTTCCGATTCACGAAGTTAGGCTCGAATAATGAAGGACATTAATCAGAGATGTTGAGATAATCGTGTAAGCTTTAGATCTTTGAGTAGATAAACTTTTAATGATGATTTTTGTGACTTTTATTTTTGAATTAACCTAACTTATTACTACCTTAACAAGCTTATACTAGTAACTGAATATATGTTTTTTAGATTACGTCTAAGTTTCGTTTTCAAAGTTGAATAATGTAAAATTTAGAAGTCTCAAGTTGTTAATAATGTTTTAATGGGTAAGTAAATTTTAAACAAAAATATAAGATAAAGTTTGTTGTGATGTAAAAAAAAAACGTTTTTTTCGATTATTAAAATTTTGCAAAAACATTAACAATTTACATTTAAAATGTATATTTTTTTTGTGCATATACAACGTGTAACATAAATAACGCACATCCACAGACACCCCAAAAAGAATATCCTTTTTTATCCACAATTAATGTATTGAAACATTTTTATAATTTTCTTAGATATTTGTTTTTATTACATATTGTCAGAATAATTTGTACAAATAATTGGCAAAACGAGTGAAATTTGAAAGTGTGAACCGCTGTGAATTGTTAAAGCCTTATTGCATCGACTTAAGGCTCATTTTCGTTTACTTCGAGTGCTTTATGAAAATAGTGTCTACAATTTAATTATTTCTAAATAATTTTTGGTAAAAAAAAATATTCATTTTTATTAATGAAATGGATTCTGTTATCGATTCTGAACAAAGTAGTTTCAGGATGTGCGTTAATTATGTTACACGGTGTAAATACAGAAACGTTTTTCAAACAACTATTTATTTTTTCTATAATTACCTATTGCTGAACGAGACTATTAATAAACCTGTTGAATATTTTGTGTAAGTTTTGTTTTATAAACACAAATAAAATGTATGAACAATTAACATTACTTGTCTTAATAAATTTACCGTTAAATTAATTTTATTTACGACTAACTCATAACGTCTTCCTATTATTTCGATGTTTCATGTTTTATCTTTCCATACAAACAAACTTTAACCAACATCGCGACAAAGCTAATCATAACAACGAATACTGCATCTCAACATCAAACCAACCACAATTTTTCTCCGCTACCCAATAAAGGGAAAAGCAACAATACGTCTAAACATTCCGCCGGCCAATGGTTCTACACAATATGTATCCTTTTCAGATAGCTGACCATTATGCCGGCTAATAAGACTGGGGCTTACCAGACCTCAATTTATAATAAATCGAACAGCGAACGTTATCGTTTGCTTGCACACAATGAAACACCGACTTATCTTCTTCCACAGGGCACCGGAGGTCCAACACCCTAAGGCCATAACCTTGAATGATGACCAACGATTTGTTAAGACCCCGTCCTCGGTCGTTACGACCTCTTTTCAGTTTTTATTCCCCTTATGATGTTTCATTTTATGATTGCCAGCAGTATTAGGTTCGTACGTGACGCTATGAAATATGTTTTTAGTTATTTTTTTGCCACCGATTTCCCTTTTTGAAATAGTATCCTCGTACTTGAGATGAAATATTTGGGCAGGTTTTGCGAATTTACCTTTAAAATATGTGGTTATAAAATTGAACCATGGTTTAAATGGTATTCTTCCTATCTGTTTAAGTGTTTTTATTTAATTAAATATTCGTTTATATGTTTCTAGTAAATACTTAATCAAACCGAATCTTAATTCAGCTCTGACTTCCAAATTAACCTGTAAGACAAATACATTTAATGTTACGAATATATCATATCGCTTGATTAACATAAAATTTATACCCGAAGCCACATATTTACACACAGGTACATAACAAAAGATTTTAGCTAAAACATTGTGTGCTCAAAACGCTGGCGTCGCGTTGTTATAAATCCGTTTTGCTCGTAAAGAAAATTGTGTAATATATCATCGTGTTAACACCATGTGAGAGAACCCGTTTATCAACTCAAGCCTCCTAATAATATCTCTTATGAATGTTATTCCACGTTTTTTAAACAGTCTAATATACCGCGCTTTTTGGGAAAGAAAACAATAACACGTAAACCAGTCTAGAAATATTACATTTTTGGGTACTATTTCGTTTCTACGTTAGAAGCAAAATTATGGTAAAGTAGTAGGTAGTTGAAGTTTATACTTAAAACTAAAGTAAGTTTTATGCGATTTATAGGAAAAATGCTAAATGTTGTTTCCGTTTAATAAAACATAATTATTATGGAAGTACAAATATACCTGCTGTCTTTTAAGAACAGATACATCAGACAAATAGGCCAAAAACGCCTTATACATCGTGACGTTCTACATAATTATTTTAATGATGTTTATAAATTTATTTAGTCTGGGAATATGCAAAAATGCAAGCCGCAGCCGTCTTTCAATTAGAATGACAAATCTCATTCATGAGTTATGAACACATGAGCAGGGTTTTCAAAATTCAATTACAAGTCTCCATGTCTCCCCACTACGTATGTTTTATGAAAACATTTTACAATATTACTACACGTTTCCTTAGGGTACGTGGATAGTAAACGTCTTGTTCTAAGGGGCACGAAAATGAAATTTACATTTGTACAACAAACAGGGGGACTATAAAATACACTTCTTTGCTTTGAATTTAAATTACGTATGTTTTTATTTGGTAATTTAAAAAATCTTTTGTGTTTCTTTATATCCCAGATTGTTTAAGTTCAAACTTGTAATGCAAAGTTATGACTTTAATATTGGAAATTTATAGTCATGTGCAAAGCTTTATTCTTTATTCTAGGTTGGTAAGCAAACGAATTGGTAATAAAAAGTTGACGTCATAAAAAATGTATTGTTTTTTAAAATACAAGAATTATTAAGCGATTATTTTAAGTCATACACTTTTAGAAATGAATTCAGTTAATTTGTAAGATTCAAACTGTTAAATCGTTGACTACTTTCTGTGTTATCTATACTTGGACAAAAGCGAGCTTGATCTCGATTTCTTTTTTTAAGGGCCTCTTTGTTACTGAAGGTTGGGCGTCAATTTCACGAATCACTGCCGATCTTTTCTTGAACGAAACAGCTCTTCAATCTCTTGATAAATCGTAATGAAACTACTTCCAAGAATATTTTTTTCATTCTTCACATTTTATAAAAACGTTTAGTTTCAAGATTTGATTTCGCAAAAATTTTGCCAAGTAAAAATATAATTGAAATTAATTTAGTCTCAAAATTGCTTCCAAATTTAGCTCTTTGAAGGGTCTGAAACAAAAAAGGTTGTTGAAGATATAAAATAATATTTTAGGAAAACAATCTCGAATTTAATACACTAAAGCCCCTGGAGAAACGAGTCCGCCAAAACAAAATATCTAAATAGAGATGTATCGACTAACAAGTATAGACTCGATACGTTCCCTCTTCAATTTGCGACTGCAAAATTGGATTTGATCCTCAACACTATTCGGAAGGTCGTTTATCTCAATTCCGTAGGCACAGACAAAGCGAGAGCATCTATCGGTGAGAACCTGAAATATGTGCGCGTATCATAAATAACTCATCGGTATCCCGTAACTGCTGGATTGGAACCTAAATATCTTATAACTTTTATCGAATATTTGTTGGAAACAACCACTCTAGTGTGCCAAACTCTACCTCGAATAGACGAACATAAATAAACATTTCTCACGATTATTGTATTCTGTTATTTTGTGAAACATTTACCAAACTAATTAAGTAATCATTTTAATTTACTGCTATCCTATTTTTAATTTCATAAAGTAGCCTAATAAAAAAATACCTTTATGCTCTCGAAGGAAAGGTGATGAAATAACATATTAAAGTATATTTTTAATGGCTTGTAATGTATTTTTTCAGAAAACTTGATTCTAAAATCTTAAACGCTAACTTCCACATTCACTAGACCAGTTATGTACTTAGTTACATACATACTTAAACGTTGTAGTTATAAACCAATTAATTATATTATATAGTACTTGTTTGGTTAATGACGGGATTAAATACAATATGCGTGGATGTAAGCAGCAAATAGTTTTATAGAGATTATTATTAGGCTTAAATTATTATGTTTCTCGGTTTTGTTTTATGGACTTGCGCTAACCTAACAATATTAATATCTGAATTTGTGTACTATTATTGATTCAAACACTATGAAAATCTGTGAATTACTGCAAAACTTTCACTATTTATTGTGTTTATTGTTTTCAAGAATACTAAATCGTATCAAGAAAATGAAACATACTTAACTCACCCTACAAGAAGTTTTACTAAACATTCTGTTTCTCTTATCCTTAAAAAAGGTCGCAAATCTTGTGATCTGTTACAAAATAGGTATTTCACGTCGTATAAGAGGACACGCTTGGATCAGCCCGAGTTTAGGGCATTGATCTACGACCGTCCTAAAATGCTGATCAGGCTGAATAATTTGATAAAATGTTGGACCCTGTATCACGTCTACGCAATTTCAATATGCAAAAACCTTTATTAATGCGTAAATATAGCAATATAATATTACATGAGGGTTCGGACTAATGGGATAGTTAGTGTCCAAGATAAATGAATACTAAATTCAATATTATTTTGTGTTTAGATACTATATATATTTTAGAAATATTGTTTCTCGGCGTATGTATTAATTAAACCTAAAACACAATTAAGAAATGTATTCAATTTTTAGCCCATTGTTTTAATATTTTCTGCATAAGGGTCATCACATTTACCACCACCACCAAGAGGTATGCTACGTCACGGTCGTCCGAAATAACAAACCTCATTATTACTTTAATTCATCCTAGTTTGATTTCTACTTTTAAATAAATTGAGAAAATAGTGCTGGATGTCCGAAAAAATACAGAGCAGATGTATGCGATAGAGTACAAACTACACAAAGGTCGACTACTCCAACCCCTGCAAAGATCACCGAACTCCAACTACAAACATCAGAGATACATCAACAGACCACACGCCCTACACCAAAATACACAATACCCTAGGAAAATAACACTATTTATGAACATTTGCATCCCGTGTTTTCTTTCCAAAACATGGAAATTTACCATAACACATACACATCCGTGTATCAAGTGTAGGGTTGCCCCATACGTGGTCTATTGGCTAAGGAAAAAAATACGATAAAAATATAGTAAAGGTTTTGCAAGCTTGCGTGAGGGAAAAATCTCGTACGTGTCCGTAACTTATTATTTTTATCAATACACTTCCTTATGGTAGTGTATTGTGGTAAGTAAATAAAAACATGAAGGCTTTTGACAAGGGCTCTGTGGAAAGTAGTTTACATGCTTGCCTGTAACTTGAGTAAACAGATGTGGAGAATAATAATCATCCTGCCAATATCTTAATATTGATTTAAGAATCGTTAATTTTCAATCTTTTCTTCTAAGTTACGTACAGGTCAAGGTGATTTTTGTTGAGAATTCCTTACCTAGGTAACCCTTGGCAGTGCCATTCTAACACATTCAGTTTGTAAAGATAATAGTGTTCATTTGCAGCGCCACATACTCAGTAACCTACCACTGCGTAAAATGCCACTCCTAAATTTTTAAATCTTCGTTTAAAAGTGATATACATGTCATTGGAATTGTCAATATTATCTCATCACTCAGGCTTACTTTCGTTACGCAGGACCACCACAATATGCGATTGTGCCGATAAATAATATGAAGTAGGTACTTAACAACACAACCAACGATTGTTGATTAATGGTCTGAAACCAAAAGGAAAATTTACTGTGAGAATTAAAAGAAGGCTTTGGCTAATTAAACCATTTAAATTGGGTTAATGCGCACACAAGATAATTGCATCAACATTTATTCAATCGGAAACGAATGAGTGATGTTTCATTATGGCTCGATTCGACGTTCGTTACGATAAAAGGCGGAAATTACGAATACCAACATCCAGAGTGAACGAATGTGAAAGAAATTGGAAATAATCTAAATACGTGTAAATATTTCTAAAATTATTAAGTGACATGTCCTATTAAGGGTTAGCCAATAAGCTAACAGGTGCTTCGATATATACAAAATGAGTATCAATCCCAACTTGTATGTTCGAAATTTTCTCCGTTTAAGTTTTGATTGCTACAAAACTATTGGTTTAAGTAAGTAAGCACTGTTATATATAACAAATCGCAAGGCAATCAAGATATCAATTAAGCAGTGCCCGCGGGGCGCTTCACCGCATAAAAGCCTCGAGCAATGACATGTTTATATTTAATTTCTCAACCGAAATGGAGTCAACATGACTGTATTTCTGAAATTAATTGTAGCCTCCGTTTGTCAGCTCGGCAATAGCATGGCAGTTACATTGATATAGAAAAACTTAATGAGAAATAATAACATTTAGAAATATAGTTTATTTAGTAGTTCTGATTTTACACATCGTCGCAATGTTTTTATATACATTCTTATCAACATATAATAAGCTATGCAAACTATAATGAGTGCTGGCTTTTCATTCTGAAAGTACGGTAACACATTACTTTATTTTTTTTTAAGACACAAAAACATTTAATCACTATTAATCAGTTATATCTATTATATAAAATTCTCGTGTCACTGTTTTCGTTGCCATACTCCTCCGAAACGGCTGGACCGATTCTCTTGAAATTTTGTATATGCATTCAGTAGATCTGAGAATCGGCCAACATCTATTTTTCATCCCAATTTTTTTCTTTTTTTTTCGCGAACGAAGTCGCGGGCAACAGCTAGTTTTATATAAAAATATGTATCTTAGGCTGATCTTCTAAAAATATGACTATTTGCAAATGACAGTCTTAGATATTAGACTTAAATTTAAAATATCTCAGGTCAAGGATAAAACGTCTAATAATTACTAAGGTACTTCTAGCAAATATGAGTCCATGAGTTTTCCAATGCGGTCGACATGGAAATGCCGCGGGCGGTAAATCCGCGCCGCGCCACGTGGCGTCCACGCCACAAAAGTGCTTTTTGATAGACATCCGTACAGCGTACAGTCCCAAACGTTAAATGTCCCGTGTCGGATACAGTAGAGAATTTTTAATTTAGCGGCCGTACTAGATCAATTACTGACAATTTTGTGAATTCATTTGAGGTTCATCTTTGAAATTGATTTAAATATTTGTTTAGGTTTTTTGTATTTATTGTTTGGTTTTAGATCAAAGTAGAATGCTTTATGTCCAGTGTATGTATGCTATTCAATTTGTGAAATGATTAATTCTTCTGTTTTTTAAATTATGTTACTTTGCAATAGATTTTTTTATCTACAATTTAATAAAAAGAGTTTCCTTTATTGCCTAATAACGCATATTTACAATACTTTGTTTATGTGCTTATCATCCGTAAATAAGCTTGTTTAACTTAGCCACTCAAACATACTAATTGTAGCATAACATAAGAAAATAACGCTAAATACCCTTAAACAAGCCCTAATTATTTCATCCAAACTAAAGCATTTCACACTGTTAGTCTACGTAATTTTCCGGTTCAATAACCGGAAAATAAGTTGTAGACTGATTCTGTGTATGAACACGATAATAGTAAAACTCGACTTAGGGAGAAACGGAAATGTCTTTACCCTTATAAATTTGTGGTATTTTCGACGATAACGCGGTATATTTATACTCTTATTATCTAGAATATAGATCATGATAATAAAGTTTATTTTATTAGCTTCGAGTTTCGGAAAGGCATAGCCGATACGTACGAAGCGATGAAGTGAACGAAAAAGTTATCACGTTTATCTGAGTTAACATAAACTGCAATTACCCAGTCACCAAACGTTCTCGGGAAGGAAACGAACGTTTTCTCAGGCCCAAGAACGGGGAAAACGACTGTAGAGAAAAAGCTAAATAGATATTTTATCACTTTTATGGCCCCTTACTTTGAGCTCTGTTTGAATTACAACGCGCTGTGACTTTTTACGTACAAACGTTGTACGTCTGATGTAATTCCTCGTTTTCGTTCAGTCTTCTCGTTCTAATGGGTCGTATCAAAATCAGTGAACACGCTGAGAAAATAATCTGGTTCGATGTAGAGTAGCGACTTATTGATTCTGGGGTACGTTGGCAGATTGCCCGTCTGCATTTCATATTGCTGTTGTAGTAGATGAATATAAACTCTTTTTCTTTTGAAGTATAGTTCCTACTTTGTAATTGGTAACATTTCGAACTGTGTACGAAGTACGAATAGAGGATGACGTTACAGTGATAGTACAAAATAGTATGTTCAGTGTATTCGTAACAATTTTCGTGACACACATAACGTGAAATTTTAAGTTTGACTATATTCTAAGGTCCTATATTTTTAAGGGTTTAATAAATCAAAACTAAAACAAGTTAATTACACGAATTCGACAAGATACAAGCAATGTGTTAAAGCCATGGGTTACCCGTAAAACCTAATATCAACCGTATACATTCACAAAAACAAAACAAAACTGTAGTAAGCCCTGTTAAATACAATCAACAAAAAAAGAAAATTCTATTATTTCACCCACGCTTTACGCATGACTCACCAAGATTTGTTTCAAATTCCTTCCGGCTCCATTTAACCCGGTCAGTAGTTTTGATTTGATAAAAAAAAATATTTTCATATATAACATACAATGTAATGAAATGTGAACGTTGTTTGCATGTGAACTGACCATTTGTAATGTTTGACCGAATGGCGTAATTGGTAATAGGGGGTAGCAAGTGGATTAATTATTATTACTGCTAAGTCACGCACGTAATATGTACCTACAATATTTTTTTGGTTAACATAACACCCTTGATAATTTTCCGCATGCCACTATTTCTAAGAAATACGGACTGGGCATCTAACAAGCCTGAATGAATGCGAAAACTTAGGAGTGCAGTAAGATCACTTAGACGTATTTAATGACTAAAATTATTATTTAACCACGGATCACCTAATTTCTCTTTTACCTACCAGTTAAATGACAAAACTGCAACAAAAACTAATCATTCGCTGGAGTTCCCTGTGACGTGGTAGGTGGCACAAATATTTATAGCACTAAGAACACCTAGATTAGAACTGGATATTCAAAGATTGGACTGCTAATTACCCCACCCACCAAAATTTTGTCCTGAACGGGTATATTCATAGCCCATATCATCATGCAAATGGTAAATAAGGGATTACGTGCTGTCTATAAACTGTCAATTGCAGATTTTCTCAGGAATGCTATGTGCAATGCTCAATGTATTGGTTGCTGATCTGACTATCGTAAATTCGTTCATCCATGTACGGAAATGCAGGCTTATTAGATAACTAAATTATTCATTTATGCGCCTCATTCGTCAGCATGTCATCCCTCAACTATGCTTGGTACAGCATGTCAAATAATAATGAATTATTTATAAAAAGGGCAAATCCTTGGGCCTGTTCGATCGAGTTCGGCCATGTCTCGAAGGGAAAACGACACATCAACGGAACATTGAGTATAATTCTTTCAGGGAGGCTAATCTCCTCGTCTGGTTAATGGTAACTGAAGCCTTTTTGATTAGGGATGTGCGGTCAGCCCGATTACTTCACTAAGCTGACTGTTGGCGTTTATAGTCTGCTGAGTAACGTATGAGACGGGTTTTGAAGACGTTCTCAGTACTCATTGATATGTCGTGTTTAATGCTTTGTATGTAACAGTTGCAATTTTTGTGCTAGGAACATATTATTATCGTTTAGAGACAATATTATTATAAGAGTCAAATAGACGGATTTCTATTAAGGTTTGAAAATCCATGGTTTTATTACTATAGTAACTTATTTACAAGGTTACTTCTGTTAAGCTACTTAAAAATAGAAATATTGGCAATTTTAAAAGATTTATTAATGAACATTAGGAGCAAACTCATTCGTTAGCTAGTCAAACTGGCTGGTACGTCTTAAACAATGTTTCCTCTCCTTCGCAGACTTTGTTACTGTAATTGCCATTTGCGGCGACATGAATAAAACATTTGCTTACTAAGATTCTCCGTATTCGATTGTGGTTAACATATTTCTTGTTTAATGGAGACGAAGAGTTGTAAATAAATTGTCGGTAAAGTATTCCGGGCAGCACTTGGTTTAAGAGTAGAAGATTAAACAGCCAACACGTTATCAGCTTTGCAGCGTTATTTAGATTCTATACTGATTCATGTTTATTCCCTCGAGTTTTATTTTGTGGGTGTTGTTACTGATTGAAAAGGGATGTCGTTTGCAGAATTTGCAATGAAATGTGCTGTGTCTAGAAACCAGTATAGTGTTAATGTGTTAGTAGATGAATTGAAAACAATTGACGATTCTATACATATTTTAACAAGGACTGTTGCAGGAACTATTGAATCTAAACAGGCTCTTAATTTATAATAAATAATATCTGCAATTTCATTAATATCCTACTAATAGCTTCAAAGAATTTCTTATCTTAAAAGGGTGCCAGACCAACACCCTTTATAATTTTATCGATCCCCAATTAGTTTTGACAAATGAAAACGTCAATTACGTAAGTCACGAGACACTACGAAATTAAAGTAATAAATCATTCGAGCGAAATAATCACAACTGTGAAATTTCAAAGGTAAAAATAGAGGAAATTCTGTGACAAATTTCGTTTCCATAATTTGAATTCGTTTCGTTGTAGAGGCAGCTGTCGTTGGCGACACGGCGCGGCGGCGCATCCGCGCGACTTTTGTTGTAAAAATATTATGTCTATGTGTGTTTGTGTTTGAATTTAATTCGAGAATTATATTATGGCCTGCAAGAGAATGATTGGCAATTGTTTTTATTTTATTTTTTTATGTATGAACAGTGTCTTAACAAAACAAAGTCTTAACTAAACATTCATTAATTTACAGTCTAACTCCATTTGTAGTTTTAATTTATCGCAATCAGTCGCGTAACATTTACTGTAAAAAAAATATTTAAGGCAAGCAAGAATAAATATTGTCCGAAGAAATTATACTGGCAATGTACTAACAATGAAACATCAAAACCAGATCAAAACACGATAAACGTTTTTCCATTTGACTGGCATTAACTAAAGCGTAATATAAACATTGATTATTTGGTCCGTGGTTTTAAAATGTCACTTGCAGCCGTGGACTGAATTGCGTGCATTGTATATTACGTTGTTACAGCATCGTTACCCAAACAACTATAAGAAATTAGGGTACAGAGTGTAGGAAACAAGTTGTACCAAAGATTAGTTAGGTAGGTAGGTAACACTAGACTTCATATAGGTTAAGTAACTGTCTGGTATTAGCGAAACTTAAAAGAAAAAAAAACATAATGGCAGCTAGAACACTCCACTGTTAATATTTATATAATTGTAATAGGCGATTAAGAATAAGCGAGTGAGTGTGCGATATTAGTATCTTTGTTGTTTTGTAGTTAAGAGAGAGTATATTTTCAATTTCTCCTTTTAATACTTGGCACATGTAATATTTGACATTTCTAACACGATTGCTGTCGAGATTAAAATATGATTTTTGGAACATTGATATCTTCACAGGGTACAAAGTTACCGTCCCGTATTGGAATTTACTTCAGGATGTTCGATCACAACCTAGAAATGTGATATTTTTTCCACCTTGCTCTTTTACAATATGGTTTACTAACTTTATTTAAAATTGGTCTTTACAAACATTGAAACTGCGACTGAATATAACTCATGAATAAAATAACTACAGAATTATCAAGATCTCTCTCAAATTGAGAATTTTCATCGTCTCAATAGATTGTTTCATTGAAAGGATATACTTAGAATGCGGGGTTGTCCCATACCCACTGTCTTCTCCGAAATGACATAGAGAATACAAATAAGTGTGAAGATACACAAAGAAAGTTTTTATATACTTTTTACTGCTTTGGCGAACAGACATGATTGCCTGAATAAAATATAAATTTTTTTTTCAATGTTTTTTTCTTGAGAGAGTAGCAAACATTATATTCTGTACGCGGAATGGTGGATTAAGATAAATGAGTTAATGCAAAAAAGTGAGTCTTAATGTATATTTTTTAATTTAAAGTATTACTAGTACTTAGTATTTATAACATTTATAAACAGAAAAGAATTCGGTTTATATAATTTAAAAAAGTGATGAGTTGACTAAGCTAACATTTTTATTTACCAATATAGATCTATTTTTCTTCTCAACGAAAGGCACAATTCTATATTTATTAGATCAAACATAAAACAAGATAACTTTCTCTTTTATGATCCTAAATAAAAGAGTGATATTTGGGGCTTACAATAAAATATTTATAAAGATTGTTTAGGTCATTCTTGTTGTATTGACGTAAGTCTGTGACCTGTACCACTGTACTCGTACGGCCAGCAACTATGATTCATCATCGTTTGATTTACAACACTCGTGAATACAATTAAATACAATAACTTAATATTGAGACTGGGGAACAACGAAGCTTAAGCTTAACAGTGATTTTTGCGGTGATAACCTAGTGGTGGCCAACGTGTGGCCCTTGGCTTTATAGTCCAACGGTCACACGTTAGATTACAAAGCCAAAGATCGTATGATCAAATCGCAGCACGCACTAAAGTCTTTTCGAATACATGTCCGTATTACAAAGCAATTTTCATTTGCAAAAACGGTGAAGGAAAACGTGAGTAAAACCAATACACCTGAGCAAAGGTTTAGGTTTCCACGTCAAAAGATTACGAGCGGTTTAAACTCTGACACGAGGTCCTATAACAACCATCATTCTCCTACCCTTATCCCAATTATTATCTGAGGTCGGTGCAGTATGTCTTCTTCTTCCACACGTTCCTATCTGACGTCATCTCGCAAGTCACACTCTTAAAACAACAATGCCTATTTTTTTTATATTTTTGGAATTTCGTATTCATTTGTTCATCGACTTTCGTTGCTGACTGGTACCAATGTACTAGGACTGCACAGCTTTCGAGAGCAAAGGTCGTGTAGTGAAGGAACGAGCATTAATCATAGTTCGCCAGCTAGTATGCCAACTGAGCTTGTTAGTCGGATTAAGTCCAAGTTTTCACGCGATGTTTACCGTTGCTATGCTTGGTTTATGCTTTATTTTTGTATCCTCACGGTTCTATCTTTTGGAAGTAAGCAGAGGTAGACTTAAAAAGTAAAACCATTGTATTCATATTTTTTAATTAAAGTTTGATACGTAATTTAAGAGAAATATGTCAATTGAATACTAAGTTAGCAATATTTTTATAATCTTTCTACACAGTCAGGGTAAAGTGTGTACATAAATATTTTAACAAAGACTTTTTTCTCATTTTCGGCTAAAATAAAACTTCGTTCTTTGAATCTAACACCAGACACATTCAAAATATCCGGTCCTTTAGCTCTCTGGCTACAACAGCCTTTTTTATGCTTCACCAAGTAAATTACACTAAAGAAATGTCCAGCAAAAAAGGTCAACGTAAGAAAATATAATTTTTGCTTAGGACAGCGTAAAAAGCCCAAATAAATCTAGTTTTAAATGCGTCATTAGGCTTGGATGATAGCCAGTCCGGTACTTATTGTTCCATTTCTTTTTCACTTAGGTATATTTTAGTAAAGCGACTCTGTTTGCTCGTCTGTGTAATCTATTCATAATGACTGAAGCGATTGCGGAAAAATACGAGCAGAAATTAATTAAATTCGGACGAGTGACGGCGAGGGATAGGTTAATAAACTAGCAGATTTTTGTTCGAGGATAGTTCGTTGAGCTACGATGAACTAGCAAGATTTGTACATACAAAATTAGATCTTGGAAACTGTCTAGCAAAAAGATTTAATTAAATCTGGAACTTAGATTCTAGTGCACCTTGACTGTTATTTAAACAAACAGCAGTTTAAGTAATGTGCAATCCAGCCATTGATACAAATTTCATAATTGTTCACTATTTATATACGAAAACTGCTAAAACACATAAAACGCTCACTAATTACATAATGGTGAAATCAATAAACAAAATCAGGCCGTTAATTGATAAAACGCCAACTCGAACTATCACAAATTCCATGACATAATCAAATTAATACGTTTTCAGGGCCGGCCGATCCCGCAGGGAGGTCTCGACGGTGGCAATTGACAAATGGACGAAATACCCACTTGATAAATAACCACATACCACGTGTTGTTAATAAAATTAACTGCTGTGATTAATTGTTGACCTAACGTCACCGTGGAGGTTTTTAATCACTGTTTGTGTTTAGTTTACACTAAAAATGGGTGGTAGTTAATTAAAATTGAGTTCTGAGTGACTGTAATGACAGTGTTGCAGCACAGCAAAAAAAAACAATAAATAAAATCCTAAATACGTTAAATGTTGCTCACAGACGACCGTAATAAATATACGAACTACTTGGCTTTCTACCTAATATAAAACAATGATACGATACTCTGATACAGGGCATCACATTTGATTTACACCGCTAAAGGTTATGAAGCTTTTTATATGAAAAAGTTGCGAAATAATCATACATTTTCTGTTTCTCTACAAAGAAAAACAAAAGTCCCCACAGCTGTTGAGAACTGTCTGAGAAAATAAAGATTATTTTGCAAAGAAAATAGAATCGGGATTGAGAAGAGCACACGCAACAATAATAATATATTCATATGTGCCATCGTAATTCTCGAAAATTGAGGTCCTATGAAATGATCAAACGATCATGTTGGCGGCGTCAACTTCTACGGCACCTCCCATACGGTCATCAATAATGTATGAGTTTCAAGCGACAAAGTATGAAGACAAACACTGCGCGACGCTTGTACGGTGGTTCATTTGCACGTGCCAATAGAATTGCACGATGTTCACATGTTGAAGTTATGGCGCGGGTACGGTTCAGCAGATAAGCGAGTTTGCTTTGAAATTGAACCATATCATGTATGACAAGGGTCTTGTAATGGTAATAGTGACAAGCTTATTCATAAAGATTTTTGGTAAGCTAATTTTCGATCCAGTTTAGTTATGATCTCATTTTGCGCCTAGTGCTAGCGACAGTATCATCACAAGGCAGTCTCAAATTGAATTGGTTGCGATCTATTTGCAAACATTTTGATTTGGACGTCCTATACCTGACATATTATTCCTCCTGCAAATGTAAATGTTATTCAAAAGGCTTTAAAAGGAACTTAATAATTTTCGTCGTTGGTTCAATACATTCATAAATAAAATTCAGACTAGATTTCATAAACGAACGCTATCAATTCTCTACAATTTGCAGGTATACTAAAATCGCTACCGCTATCTCTTATAGTCATATCACATCCCCAAAACTTGGTGGCAGAGCAGTCGCGACAGAACGTGCCTTGCATGTCTAATGTAGGGAAGCGGATTGAATGAAAGTATTGTTCAGGAACAGATAAAATGAAAAAAAAGGCGACTACTAGGTAAATGGCACAGTGCCTTTCAAACCCAAGAACAGTTGTCTCCTCACTCAAATTGAATAAGTTTTCCCGCAGTGCTTTGTTATCAGGCATTCTTTTGAGTACTATACCGAAGTGTGCGTATGATATTCTTGTAATATTTTTAAATGAAGATATTCCATTCATTGTATTGCACTTTAAGCAATTTGATGAAGGATAAAGTGATGTGTTTTTGTTTTTGATCCCTGCAGTCATCATTTTTGCGGCTGTCAAAATGTGATAATTTTATGTTTAGAAGACAAAGTGCAAGAAACATTGAATCATCCAACTTTTTCCTGCAATATAAGAAAGGGATTAACTTCGTAGGTGTATTGATCGGTATACCGTACATTATTTCCTGCCCCACGTCCCCTAACCTTCCCTAATGTGAGAGAATAACATCTGCTGCAGTACTTGATAAGTGTGTTAAACATTTCCTAGGAGTATTGACCCTCGATTGATTGGTTTTCAAACGTTTTTACTTAAGTGAGTGTTACGTGAAATTACAGGATACGACCTTTTTTATTTTTTCAATCCATCAAAATAAATGTATTGGATAATATGTAACAATAGTTACTATGGTACAAAAGATTTGGATAATGGATAAGAGTTTTTAACAGTGATTTTTCGTATTCTGACCGTGACAACATTATTGTAAATACCTTACCACATTATTTGAATTTTAGTGTTTATTAAATAGGTTAAGGGCAAATTTGAGCAAAAAAACTTGCTTTATTGTTTTTCTTTTTCATAGTCTTTGATTGCGAACTTTATTAAAACCATGCAACAAAACAGTCAGTAAACTCTTAAAATGTATTCAATCATATAAATAAAATTGGATGTTGTTTTTGCAAAATTATAATAATCGTTGTTTATTACATGTATTTGAATGTATATACGGGTACAGACATGATGAAAAAATATTTTTTACAAATTTTGTCTGCCTGTCTGTTCCCACTAATCTTTAAAAAAAAACATCTTTTATTTCTGAAAATTAAACGGAGTCGCGGGAACAGCTAGTACAAAATAAATTGCTCAAATACATTAATTTTCCGTCTCGATGAAGTTAAAAGGTACTCTATAGATGCGCTGTCAAGGAGCAGCTAATGATTCCTTAAACGTTTAAAGTCAGCCACTAATGTGCCCAGTTTCACCTGTGACCCAGAAAGTTTGCGTTAATTGCAAACACTTCGCCCGCGGGTAATGAAGGCGAAAGTGCATATCACTGTACAATGTACGCGTTTAACAGGGTTGTCAAAAGTTATGGGAAACTTTAAACAAAGTTTTCAGAACAAAATTAATCATGTAGATATCTTTACATAGACTGTATTATGGATATTGTTTATCGTATAAACGCAAGCAGGTTAAAAAGGGTAGTATTTTTATTAAACCAGCCTACAAATCACATATTAACCAAAATTTATTCTGTTATAGTTTCAAAATATTACTTGTCTTTCTAACCTCAAATCGCTATTCAAAAACATTAACCTAACCAAAACTTTTCATGAGAACTTCATATAAAAATCGCATGACTTTTATGGTAGAAATTTAACCTAATGGTATGATTGTGACATAATAAGACATACCTTTTAACCTACCACCAAAAAGCGTTTCGCTAATATATCACCTTGCCCCCGTAATAATTTTCTTTGTTCAGGTGGCAACCCTACCTTACCCGGATGGTTAGGGAGGTAACTTTGCTCGTTATTTATTATTGAGCCGTTGTCCTGTAACGACTTTAATATGTTACGGCTCATTTCAACACTTTTAGTATTTTGTTCACGTTCGCGTAATGACGTATAGTTTTTTGAAAACCCTATCTTTAGGTTAATGGGGCGATAAATACTGCAGCGCAGTAAAATTGCATGAATATAATGTGAGGAGACTGGAGATAAAATTGTCCTATTTCATCATTCACCTGCCCTTATCCTAATTATTATGTCTTCTTCTCCCACACATTCCTTTCTGACGTCATCTCACAAGTAACATTCAGCAGCCATATTATCTTCTTCCCCTATCTCCATCCACATTGATGTTCAGCACTAAAAAAGTTGACCTATTTATTTAATCTTAATTTGAGGTTATTGAAGCTGTTTCATCGTAGTTTTTTTGAAGACCTAATAACGTAAAATATCCCCATGAAGTAGGTAACGACAAACATACGTTACAAGTTTCAGCTTTTTTCTTCAAGCCCTTAATAAATGGCCTGGCGTGCACATTTATTACGTTGCGTGTCACCTAATATGGCATGCGTGTCGTAGGTTTTCTAACCCTGACCTACTTCAAGAGATAAGACTTCCAGTAATCGTATTTCATATCGGGTTTATAGGATATTGAGTGATATGAATAAAACGAACGGATCACCTCAATGCCATCTACTATTTGCTAAAAGAAATATAACTTTTTTTGGAACGTATAATCGCATAACATTTTTTTAAACTTAATAAAAATGTACCTAGTTCAGTTGGAAAATTTACAAACCTTTTAACTGTAAAATACCATTCATTCATTTACTATCATATTTTTTGGGTTCAAACAAAATATCATAAATATACTTGAAATGGTACTCTTTTCTACTCCTTGACTTTAATCTACTATTCGATTTTGTATAGGTATCATTATTACATTGATGTTATATAGGTTCATGTACAAACGGTTGCAGCAATTTCAATCAACTTTTGAATTGAGGCACCTATCACGTTGCATTAATGTAGGTACATAGGTCCTTTTTTATCCGCGAGTAAAACCAGAGCGCATCTAATCCACTATATTAATCAACACATTGAGAGTAGCGAAGCAGTATTTAATCTATCCAGCCTTTTAACGGGTCGTTGTCATCAGGGTACGCGTCAAAACACGATGATATATAAACGAAAACCGTGGCTTCCTGCCAGCTTCGTCTAGTGAGAGACACACGGACGAATCGATCTGTTTGTAATTAGATAAAGTGATTTGTCTAGTGACGAGTTACACGATATAAAATACTAATAACAAAATTTTATAGCGATCCATTTGACGTCTCCGATTCAATTTGAGAGAGTATGCCGTTTAACGTTGTTTGCTCGCTAGATGGCGCTCGTTTTCCTAGAAAAACCTTATTTTGTTTACGTTCTCATTGGTTTTGACTACATGATCGGACTTTATAGTGCGTTATGCAGTAAAGACTCTTTTTGTACTCGTATTACAATCAATCCAAAGTCCTGGCAGGCGATGGTCGTATTATAAGTATTTTTTTCCACTAAAAGAAAAAATTAACGTGAGGTCTAAAAAAATATTCCATGCAAAAAAATGAAAGAAAAGCAGAACTGAATTAACACAAGCATTCTTTTTTTTTAATCCTGTGTTTGGAATTCACAGAAATCCGAATGTGTGTGGTCAAGTTGGTTTTACTAATGTAGTTGTAGTTCTTTTTCTTACCCTGCTAATTTGATTTTCGGGCATAGAACTTTTGCTTAAAGCCTTCTTACTTTTTAGTAGATTTTCTATATTTCAAAACTATGCAGACAAAATTAAATGGCCCTATTTATTTTAAAGTTGAGGTTTTAGTTTTGTGCTTATTTCACTGTCAGACTCCTGACTATAATTCCAAATTTACCAATATTATAATTACCATTGGTTGAAAAATATGGAACAAGAATTAATTTTATAATATTTATATATTTTCATACCTCAGCTTTCATTACAGTTACCATACGTTTGAAATGTTGATTTCAAGACAAAGGAAAATCCTGTTCAATTTATAGGGATCTATAACAAAAAAATTGCAAATATGACATGGGTAAACGTGTTTATTGTTTATCCTTTTCAAGTATTCCAGTTCCCTCACGTTTCTTTTCCAATAGCTGTGTGTCCGTTTATGGATTCAGGCATAAATCCGTTTGCGAAACGCCAGTCCGTACTCCTAGTACGCGAATCGATGCGTAGTTTTGGCGCGCCTAACCCTTGTAACTCATAACGAAATGGCGTATTGCTATCCTTTGTTTGGCATATTGAAAAGTATTTGGACTTAATTTGGGAGGTTTAGCATAGCAGTCAATTAAGAAAAACTTTTTTTTTACAATAAAACTCTCCTATACTATTAACATCTCACCAAATTTACTTACGTAAGTGTACTTCATCCATTTGATTCGTTCACACTTAAAATTCAACATATATCACAAGTAACTGTTGTATTTGTTGTTTATTACGTCAACAAGTTACTTAACCATCAATTCGTAATCTTTAACATTCCCAAAACCGACATAAAAAGCAATTATTTTGTATAATGTGGCTCTCCATAGAGGAAGAACGTGACAACGAGCCAATATTGTTTTTTACCTTTGAAAAACATCGTTAAAGGCAATTAACACGGTATAATAGACGGGACAGGACAGTGCGAACCGGACGAAGGCCGTTACTGTTTATGTTTGACGTTCCGGTTGTGTAGGGTTGATTCTTTTAGCTATCTGTGTGATTCCGTTAATAAAATAGGTGTTTGTATATTATTATGTTTGTTTTAATGTAAGTAATAAGTCTATATGTATTTTAGATTATATAGTGGGCTGTTTAAGACTCTTTAAATTGACTATAATATGTACCATATTTGATTTTAATAACTTTGACTATTTTTTTTTGTTTTTAATCATGCTTATACTTTTTTAACACAATATGTAATGGACTATTAGGGATATTGCACCTACGCTATTATTCAACTTGTCGTTTAAATTATCTTAATCTAAAACGACGAGGCTGCCGAGTCCGCCCTCAATAACATAAAACATAAGTCATATCACGTGATGACACTCATATCTATCTGACAACCCTATCAGCAGCCGGCCCCTGTCCGGTTGCCATTACCATATGGCGGCGGCCGCTTTTATTCAAATCGCCGTTTGTTCCGGTCAACGCCTAAAATAATCTCAAATTGTTCGCTAAATTTAACTTAACAAACGAATTACTTAGTTTTTGAATTAGTGTTGCATAACAACGGAGTGAATGTGTGCACCGGATTAAATAAGTAAGCTGTTTCGTTCGCGGTTTGCAAAACAGGAATCCTACATTTATTCCTTAACAAAGCAGACCAGGCCACATTAACCGACTGGGTTTCAAAGGGTAGGGAAAAACGAGTGAAAAGAAATTTTGGTCGAATGTTACGCTTATGTTAAACACAAAACATACCACGTTTTTTTTGTCGCTACCGTCCTACTTCTATTATTTTGAATGTTACTTTGTAATATTACTTACAAAACTTTGTCAGTAACAAACTGCCTCGTTCACAACTTTGCATATTACATAGAATACTGTTACAACACTGTGAACGAAATTGAAATTCCGCTCCTAGTTTGTTTAAGGTACTATTTTCACTTCATTATAAATGGCGTTTTCTATATTTGATTCAAGGAAGAGCAAATACTCAACTCGTAGGTAACAAAAACATTGGGGAAATAAACTTTTTGATTACGTAGGTAGTTGGTTTTTATTTAAATTGGCGAAGGTAGGAATCAAAAGTAATTAGTAGGAAAAAACATTTCAACAAACTTATTTTTTATTTAAACCTGGCGCTGATGGAGGAAAAGCTACATAATATATAGGTCGTAAAAAATACAATGACCTTTAAAGGATAAACCGAACTAAAAATAGAAGAATGTTTAACCACGCCAAATACTCAGTATCGCAATATCTAACGCTATTTCATTAAAATCAAATTACATTTCCAAGTACTCAGTTACGATAACCTTTTTCCACCATGAAAACCTTGTGGGATTTTTCACTTCGCACATAATATGAGCAAGCAATCGAAACAACACAATGAACTCGAAACTAGCTTCGAAATACGTTTCAAACTTACATACTTATCTAAGACGCATATTTGTAGGCGAATCATCTAAGATAGGCTAATAAAACAGCAATATAAGGGTAATCGGTTGTAAGCCATCGATAAACGAATCGATTTAAGTTCCCCGGAGTGACTCGCAACTCCTGCTAAGTTTAAATTGCTACACAGGAATTTTGCTTTGAAGGACTTGGTGGTGAAACGGGATATTTATGTTAGGATATTCCTTGAAAGAGTTGTATTCACTTGAGTGTTTGGATTCCGATAAAATGGTTTTATAAATATTTGGACTTATTTTTTAATTCAGCTTTTTGACTTAGATTAGACTTTTTTGCGCAAAGTTGTGTTTACAAGACATTAGTGCTTATGCAGTGTTACATATGTAAATTTGATTTTACAGTACACGATACAGAGTAACACACAGAGGGTTTGATCTCTCTATGGGAAATTACATCTGTGTTATTAAACCATTATTTATATCCAATCGGGATATGATAAAGTATGTCTAAATGTGTAATTATTATAAAGCCATTTTACTTTTGTTTCGCCACAAAATATTATCAGTTTAAAAGCTAGCATAAGTTCACTACATTACATATAACACGCAAGTTTGGGTAGTACCACAATATCACAGCGCGCTTTTTGAAAACACTAAAAGAGATCATATTGGAACTTTAACGAACAAGATGGGCAATATCCATGTCTTCTGCATGCATGACTGGCTTTACTTTGCCCTGCAGTATTGGAAATCATAATATTCTACACGTACAATACCCACGTGACTGGGGGTACAAAATCTCAGAATATATAATGTAGATACATACTTTTATACGTATATTCATGTTTAGACACCGAGACAATGTTTAGAAATGTATGTTTGTTTAGGTATACATAACAACCGATGTAGAAAATGCAGCTTAGATACACCCATTTAACTTTAAACGAGTTAGGATATTTCTTTAGGTGAAATTTACCTAATAGTGATTTTTGCTTGCAGAGAAAAGGTTTTTAGTATTGTAAAATTTATAATCTTTGAAAAAAGAAGCAAATAATATTAAACAGCCAACAACAAAACAAATAGGTTTGATCATAATCCAGAACAAAATAGCAACTTAATAAAATTATATATTGTACCGTTTAAGTGTAACAAAAATAAAATATTTATCTACAAGACTCCAGTTTCATGTTTAAAACTTAAAGCAGATCCACTTTAAAAATATACAGGTATCAATTTTAGAGGTTAAAACCAATTTGATCCAAACAAGAACATTCATTCCAACCAGTTTCATATCCAGAAGCGGGCGCCTATCAAATATTTCATAGCAACGTACCTCGAGACAGCAGCGAAGACATCTGGCGGGACAGGCGGGCAGAATTCAATTATATAGAACGATAACATCGCGACAGAGTTCGCATTAAAACAAACAGCGTTTCGCAATAACGCGTCCCGGTTTATGCTCTTTGCATTTACATAGCAAAGTGCACGTGTGGATAAATATTATATTACATTTGTCTATTATTTGAAGGAGCGCGAAACGAGAATCCAAGCTTACCTAAAGCGACGTGACGGTATATTTCACACGTAAGCACTTATTCATACTCGGGGAGAGTAATTTTCCTCGTTCTAATTAAGATACTGCAGTTTTTCCGGTACTGCAGGTGGGCGCATCGCATGGCGTTAATACGGTCCACGCATTTTGTTCTCGGCTTAACACCTTTCGTAAGCTTCATGAAGGAACTTAACAGTAAAGGCGATTTGTTGGCTGTCCGCAGTAAAAGAACTGCAGGACAGGGACTGTCAACTAAACAAATAAAAATAGACTTTAATATGGAATGCGACGAAGGCACCCGGGGTTTGCTGGCGCAACTCTATTGTGCTGCACTCGGTACTTTCCACATTGTGTGAGCTAAGATTGGATTTCTTTAGCAAACCTGAGTGAAATGTGATCTCCCCGCTCATCCCAGATAAGTTGGTTAGCACTTATATAAAGAATATTCCAAGATTTAATGTAATACAAGGTTATAAATTGACTCAATTTTGTAATTTAGTGTCTGCCTTTTGTACTTAAATACAGACTTCTCGAGCTTAATTTAGACTGGAATCATATTTCAGTTACTCTATTATAAAATATATCTTCATAGCTTTGAAATCAAAATAATAAATCTGAACGTAATTCGAAAAAGTAATAACAATAAGAACAAAACAATATGAGAGTTACGCTTTAGGTTTCTATGGAATACATGTAATAGGTTTCCTTTGGCTTATTTTACATTCTCTAACAACATTGATTATGTTACTTATACGTGTGTTAATCATTACAAACTCATTTTAATTATCGGACTTCCAAAAAACATAAAAATTAAAATGCATTACAAATTTTGTCGTCTTTTTAGTAAACAAATTTGAAGTTGTAATGAATTTAAACTATTGCCTTATATTTGCAAACAACTGAACAATAATTATTTTAGGTTCGTAAGTAATTTTACTTAACGAAACCAATCTGTTATCTAAAATTGCTTTTTATTTAGTGACTTAAAACATAAAAAGCAATTACTACTTAACTACAATTATTATCTAATAACATTTTCAAAGTCATTGTTATACTTACATTATTTTATTCTATGTTCTCACGTCACAATATCACTTGATTTATACGCCTTGTTTAAATATTATACATTCAAATCCTTAAAAATGTATTACCCTCAAGTATATTTTAATATTTATTCAATAAATACGGAAAGTTGAATCATGTCTGCGAATCCAATATTCGCCGTTCGAATGTCAACGAACGCTTACATGTTCGTTTATATTCAGATTTATTTCGACATTATTATATGTTTCCATTTGTACGTTAGACTTTCTTTAGAAGGTAAACAACTTTGGAGAAGCGAGAATGTTTGAATTTTAACTTTTGGGCCTTTAAAACATTGGAAACTTCCGCTCTACTTTCTTTTACTTAGATACGTCATGTTTTGGAATTAATCTACATTATTTTAGCTCGATATTTGTCAAATATTTTATGTGAATAAATCAGAGGATTTAATACTTCTCAGAGTAAGACTCTCTATTTTGAAATCAAGATGGTCCACTGCATGACGTAGTCACAATTCACTTCCACAATTGTAACAGTATTAATTTAGAAGATGGTGGTAGGCCCATAGAGTCTTCGTAAATGGTTTCACTGTCTATCTCGTCTTCTGCCTAGCTTTTTCTAACTCTGTTAGGGTCACCTTCCAGTCTCGCTGGAATCAACGAAATACCGCATTTTGTAAAACTTTAGTTGCTTTAAAGTAAACTACTCGTAGTACGTAAGGAACAAATAAAATTAGATATAGGCAATCAAATTTTATTCCTATTCCAAAAACAGATTTTCAATAACATATATTACGGTATCTTGGTTAAACCCTTTACGTTTCACGTCTAATTTAATTAGTCCTTAGTAAGCTGTCAACATTCATAAAAGAGTGTTAGTATCTCACACTAATTTACTTTTAGTACCGCTTAACTCAGCTGTGGCCACAGAACTCACTAATAAAAGTTAATTTCTTCCTTATTTGCCCTTAATATTGACATTCCCAAGATTTATTAACTTTTCTTTCTGTTACTTCCAACGATTGAAATAGAACACTGACATTTTACAGATAATTCGATTTTCGATTTACATTGCTCGTGAAATTTTAAACAGTCGGATATTGTAGGATGTAAGTTAATATGTTGGGAGTAGTGTATTCCGAGTTACGGTATATGGTCGTTGAATTCAAATTAATTTGTGCGTCGCTACGATTTGTAAGTTATGAGCATGTTCATCCCGCCCCCTCGTCGCACGGACGGCGTGCATTTGGGTTACCAAAGAGTATGATGTATAGACAAGTAACTTCATAAAAATGCATTCTTATATTGAAAAAAGGACTTCAAATGACTAACTTTATTCATTTGTTAAAAGCTACAAAGCGTTAAAGATGACACGATTTTTATAGATTTTTTTTCCGGCTAATCACATCATTATTTATTTTATACATAAAATTTTGGTGTCACACGGCTGGCTGTTGAGAATTACTAATTCATAAGAAGTTGCGGGCAACAGCTAGTTGCTAGGTCTTCGATCGACATCCGAATAAAACACCGGTTCTATCTCGTCAGTAAAGCTCGCCGGTGATTCATTGCAATACCGTGGTTTAACATGTAATACCGTCAAATTCGTCACGTAGTATCATTTTTTTACTTGGCTCAATCATTGCTGGTGGGTCTAGTTATTTAATTGTATTGATGAAAGTGCTTTGATTTAAGTTATGCTATGAGTTACAAAGGTTTGAAATCTACACAAAACGTGTTTCATTAATTTTCTTTGAAAGAAGTGTAATTTGAAACTACAGTGAAGCCTAAAATACTTTATTTTTACTCGGATCTAATATAAAGACTGACCTTGTTTTTAAAAATTCTAACGAAGTTTTAACATCTCCTCGTAAAGTGCCACAAATTAAAAAATAACTAAATATATATACAATAAAATATTTTATTTCGTCATTCAACTAACATAAGAAACAAAAGAATCATCGAAGTTCAAAAATCATGAATGTTTTAGTCTTTGCCCTGACGATTGATTTATTTCGTCCCATTTACTAGCGCGTGCGCACGATACAGATATATCATCGTCGACGCTTTGATGCGCCGCTTGAATTATTGACTTTTGTATTTGTTTAATAATTTCTCAGGCTGGTGATTATTATTTTCATTTCAAACGAAATTGGTCATAATTTACTGCCTGTTACTTTGTTGCGGTGTGAAACCTTTTTAAATGTTTTATGCGGTTTTGAAACCTAAAGATAAAAAATGACAGTACTTGAATAAGATTTATTTAGGAGTAGGTATTTTTAAATTTTAATAAATTGGTTACTTCGGGTTTCACTTGTATCTTTTCATACAGATCTGGCGGTTGAATTACGACACTACCAGGGCAATGTTTTATTTAAGTGTTAATGATATTTTAATCTTTAGTTTTACACAAAACATACATTAAAGTATTAGTACAGTAAGATTAATTTTCAGTCAAAAAATCTTGTAACAATATTTTTTGTATGTTTCTGGACGCAGCTTGTCATGCATCATTTCGTTAAATATAACCAAATAGCCATTATAACAGCAGAAAGCTCTTTAACCCTTTACTTCCGAAACTGTTTCCAATAATGTAACCGAAACATCATGCATAACGTTAGTCCCAGTTGTAACTCAAACGACTGTAACTCTACGTCAACGCCCGTCCCCTTTAATCTCCCTTTATGGGTTCAACGTTATAATTTTAACCTGTATTATTTTATATGTAGGACCATTATCATGGATTAAGTTGAATATAGCGTATTATTTATATCTTTCACGTGTGGGTACACATGTTTTTCGGTTTTGTGGTTAATCGTCGACTTAAAGGTAGGTTCGGTGATTTGGGCTGGCTTAACCTTCCTTCGATGTGGGTGTAAAAATGCCTTAAAGGGTTATCGAAAAAAAACCATGTGAAAACCTTAAACCCTTTTCTCTCACTCTTTTTAACACATTTTAGAAATTAAATATTTTATTAACGAAGCTTTTTTGACACTAAATTAATATTTCAGTTGTACGTCATGGTTTGAATGAATAAATCATTAACAAATAACAACATCTTTATTTAAAAGCGACGACAAACAATGTTGTAACTTAATGCAATTAATAATTTAATTTGTCACGGAATATTAACGATATTATAAAACATAATGATTTTAGAACATTCACTTGGATATAATAAATCTAATTATGATCCTGTCACATTTGATCTTGAAAAGGATGAAAATAATTATACTGATACAATATTAATAACGGTGAATGAGGAAGGAATTCTGTCTTTTGACGAGACAAATGTAGTATTAATGAGTCCTTGGCAAAAGGGTGTAGGTTAATGTGGTAATATAGAGAATACGTAATTATGCTTAACTGTTCCCGATCATCTTGATGACGTTTTAATGTCTTGACGCTCACCCTATGATATTTTAAGGCTTATAAAAACCATAAACGCAAGAAAAATTAGTTTGCAAGTTATATTTTGTGTCATAATATTGTGCTGTCTATTTAATAATACTTTGATAAATGATGAATTATTAACAAAAACCTCATTAAACACGATTATCATTTTTGTATTTCAAACCGGTAGATATTTTCTGATTACTTTTACTGAAATTATTTTTACTGTGTGCTCTTGAAAGAAATCAAATAAAATTAAGATTACTTGCAAAAAAACTTACTCTTTCGGAGCATTTTTGCTTGTTCCAATTATGAAATCAAAAACTATATACGTAAAAGTAGTACGTCTTTTTAACTTGAAGTCAGCAAAAACCTTCACCCTGCTCTCTGTCAACCGTACCTATATTATAAAAATCAGTGTAGCAAGCATGTAACCTCTGCGTAGTCATTAACCTATACCGCATGTTGTCCAGTGCGAGCCAACACGCGTGTGACGTTTAATTTTGTACCCCATGATTGATGGTATACCTCGTTCATTTTCATACTTTTGTTACGTCCGCGAATCTAACCTAACTAGAAGACTGTACTGGGTACAGGGAGCTGCGTGCATTGTTGCCAATTGATTTACGACCAATGTTTAGAGGTGTAATGTACTAAACTTGTATTCTTTTTGAACCGCTTTTGTTTTTGTAAATAGAATACGGGACTGTTTTGTTTTGGGTTAATTTTTGTCTGGTCGAGAATAAAATTTACTCTGCTTTCGTATTTGTGTTTTACACGCAATATTTGCTTTTGTTGTTGTCATTTCTATCCTACTTTACTTGTCTTAGCCTCTCTATTCTTTTTCCGTATATCGTTCTAGCTTTTGTTGAAAGAGCAAAATTTATCTCACTTTTTCAGCCTGAGCTTGCCAATTCACAATTTATATGACAAACAAAAGCAATGACACAAGTGTAAATATGTTCTAAATATGCCTGTTAAAGATCCCTTTAGTAATTTTAAAATCAACGCATTATTGTTGATATCTTTCACCTCTTTATTCCAAAAATAACATATAATAAGGTATTTTAACACTTTGTCGCTATGAATCATACCAATACATAAGTAAATGTACCAATATTATATTCAATCGCGACAAGTAAAACAGACAGACAAGACGGGCACGTTTAAGGCTTCTCTATAAACAATATATACGTATTGTGGAAACCGTACAAACACTGTTTGTTTGGCAGACCTACAAAACCACAAATGTACTATTGTGCTTTATGGGTTTGTGTTTATTCGTACCTATTAAATATATAGAACAAACAACAAGGAACTTTTGTTCTAACATTTGTTGGTATTGACGAAATACTGGCTTTAATAAACAAAAAACGATCTTTAATAACGTCAAATTAACGTCTATTGTTCTTCAAATTAACTTAAAAGCAAAATCACTAAAATACGTTCTAACAACTAACTTATAAATATAAGTCTAAGACGGTTAAAGAACTGCTTTAATAGGAGCTCCGTACACCACGTATTACATTGTATTAATTCCAATTGATGCGGGTTTGTCACTCATACATCTATTATACAGTCAATATGTGACGCTATTGAATGGCACAACTTGATATTGACATGACAGGAGGCCATACGGGCTTGCCTGTCCGATGTCTCATTATACTTTGTTATTTGTGTCACCAATCGTAACAAGTTCAAAATAAGTTAAGCAAGAATATAAATATTTATAAAAGTCAACTGATTATGTGAGTTGTACAGTTAATAATGAGAACTTGCAGCACAAATATAAATACAGTAAGGGTTTAAAAATAATAGCATACAGTTCCATGTAAGGACTTATTGTATATCTCTTTCATAAAATCTCATTTCAATTGTTTTGTTGCAAACTAAAACAATTGGCGCTCGACTTTCAAACAAAGCTCGCAGCACGATAGATAGTTTTATTGTGCCAACGCTACTGAATTAACTCAAAGAAAATAGTATCCATTCACATAAACATTTAACCTCATTGAGTCTCTACTTTATTTTGGCAGTAGCCTCAACATCGTATTAAACCAAAAATTACTGTAGCACGTTAAATAAACAGTCGTAACATGAAGCGTTAACCTTAATTCAGAGCTAATGACTAGTTCATTAAACGTTAGCCATGAATTAAACGCCAAAACACTGTTGTTAAGTCGCTTACTGGACTCGGACGTGGGAAAGCAAATAGTGTCCGTTGACATAACTTGCTTAAACAATGTTTATATCAAGCATGCTTGAATGGTGTTTGGATAACCGAGACTCCAAACAATGAGAGAGACATTAGTGACCCAGACTCACATTCAATGAAATACTTAATGTCCTTTCCTTTTCGAAATTAAACAAATTTTCTGCGCAATAAGACAACAAAAAGGTTTTATAACACAACTGTGATTGTATCAAACAATGAAATCGAACAAAATTAAATATGTGATCAAAATAACAATTCCCGAAATTCCGTCTGCAAACGAATTAACTCGGATCTCCATATTTATAGTCGACAATCGCATGCAGATCAAATTGCCGGCTAAATAACATCCAATAATTACTGCACTGTTGTTGCAGCACTAATCGCACAGTCAAATGTGTATCATTCGGACTTTATTCTAGAGAGGCGAGTATGTAATTACGATTTAGCGTCCAAGAAACAGAGGACGTAACACCACCTCTTAACGTAAAATTATTGCAGATGTGGGAGAGAGATGCAATTCTACGTCATGTAGTGCGCCGTCACGCTTCCTCAACTACAATAATACCTCTTTAAGACGTCGCGGTAGGCCGTCAGATCCTCTTAACCTTTCCTCTTTATTGACAGATAAAAGCGACAATTTAGATGAAGGAACAAATGCGTCACCTCTTCGTGGATTAAAGCGTGTGGAAAGTTGAATGAGTTTCGAGTTTTTAGTGATATTTCTGTCGTCAAGTTCTTGGTAACTAATTTTGTTTCGGTATTAGGTAATAAACTAAACTTTATTAATTTATACGTTGACAAAACGGTGTCTGAGACTAGTCAACTAAGACAAATTATAATATTAATTATTCTTGTTTTTTGTGTAAATTGCAAAAAAAAATCTTGAATCCTTTTGTTTAGTAGTTGCCAAAAAGACAAAAAGACTCAGGACTAAAGAGAATGAAGGGAAATCATTTTGAGAGGCCTGATGTAAATATTTGACACGGAACAACGTTCCAATGTTGATTTGATTTCACGATCCGAATCCCCAATTTCGAAGAGAACCACTAAAAATAGTCAAAAATATTCAGGGCGTTAAATGAAAAACGGAAGCAGTAAATTTGTCGTCATTTAAACAGATTAAAAAGAAAATGTAGCGTGATATTGAATGGCGAATTCATTTAAACCTTCCCCGCTTCGCAAAATTTATGGGGACTTTGACGTTCCAGCTTAGAAGATGTCCCGATCTTTTTAGTTTCTTTAAACAATGGACCATGTTATAAAAGTAAGTATATACTAAAGCAACATTTTAAGAATAAATTGCTTGTTTCAAAACAAGCAACCGATAAGAATGTTTTGAAAATTCAGTGTCTTGAAATTATTTTACTTCTAAATCATAAAAAGAGAGATTGTTTGGACATTTTTAAAGATTAATTTAGTATATTTTGACTAAGTGATATAGCAGATTTCAAACAATGTCTTGACTTTTAATGGTCCTAAAAATGAAATAAAAAACGAAGGTTCTTTGTTAAGCACACAATACTGCTTTTCAAGACGTTTTCCAGTCATTTAAAAGATTGGTATAAAATAAATATTGTAAATACCTTCCGTTAAATGTTTTTTCTAATAAGAACATAAAATGTGATGTTTTATAGAAAGCAAAATTCTATGTGTATTATCTTAAACCTCGATGTTTATATCATTGAGGCGCAGGACATTTTCACTTCAATATTTTATAAAGTCAGATTGGAACGCGTATAAAATGAATGACATTATAAACAATACTAAATGTGACATTTCAAGACAAAATTCACAAATTGCTTGACTATAATATAATTACCTTATTATCGTATATTTCGTGATGTTGTGACATCCTCAGGCCACAGTTTAAACATATAGAAATATTACGCATTGTAAATTACACGTGCAGAAATAAATATGCCTTAAGGCCAAACATCTTAATTCATATTTAACTTCGAACATTTTACTTATAACTTTATTACACTTGTCATAACTAACTGCTACTCGTTTTCGAGTACTCGTGTTCGTAAACATTTCAGTACCGGCCACCTACCATCACCTCCTTAAGTTAAATTACTGCAGATGTGGAAGCGTGACAACGTATTACACTATGTAGAGCGGCGTCTCTCTCCCACTCATGTAAAAATATTCCGTTTAGTTATGGTGGTAGGCCCTCTGATCCGTCGTTCTGTCGTCTTACTTTTTGATCTTTGATTTTTTTCTTCAAAGAATACCTAATGTTGGTTTACGCTGTCTGTTGCCGCGTGGGACGATTTTCTTTTATTTATTACTAAGAATCTGAAGATACTTTTATCGATTAAGATAAAAGTCTAAAGGTTTATGGTAATAGTTATTGGTGGTACTTGTGAAAGTTTTAAAATAGACAATATGAAGGGACAATTTAGCGTTAGAATTAAGAAAAAAAAAACATTTGATATAATAAGGAACTTGTAAGTACTATCACGCTTTAATATGATTTGCCAAATGTGCTACATTTGGCAAAACGATTAGCCCCATTTTACTTATAAAATTTTAAATCCACCCCCGCAAAATTACACTAAATTGCCATAATGCGTAAACCGAATTGCGAACATGAACTATAAAATAGTTTCTATTCTACTTTCACCGTAAATAATTCATTATGACAAGCAGATGCGTTTCAACGTAGCTGTATTAGCACGATTGCAGTCAACGTGAAGAATGGGAACGTGACGTCAACAATAGATCGAATAACTATTGTCAGGGTTCCATTGGGAAGTAATAAGTATTTGTGTTTAATACCCGTCTGTACAAGTGAATCACGTTCTGCAAATAATATTAGGAACAAATTGTGTTGAGCAGTTTTATTTATAGATATTTTAATTCTAGTCTAATTATTTTATTAGATGCTGTTTTAGTTTATTTATTATGGAATACGTCATTATTTTACGCTACTTTTAGACATGTGTTCATTTGAGATGCTTACGGCTTCTTTAATCATGCTATAGTACAACTTTCATCTACTCTAGGTATTGGCTAATTTCTGCATTTTAATTGGTAAGCATTGCCATCAGGCAACATTTTTTACTTTACATTATAACGAAATGCACCCTCAATTGTTTTTCTCGTTTCATTTTTATTGAATAAAATAGGCATCCAGTATAGCGAGAATATCTTCGACCAGTTTGGTTTGCACGTCGTTTACAGAGAATGCTGGCACAATAGCATAATATTTAACTGTAACTGTCCGCTCTTACAGCTATTTTAAGACTTACTGTGCCCACCCTCTTTAGAAAGCAAGTATTTATGTTACGAAAATTCCGATTTATGATTTTCGGTGGCTCCTATACAACGTTTATAATTTTATGTTTGGATTATACTTTGGTATCGTAAAAAGGTTTTACGATTCTATAAATGTGTTCAAGTATTCAGTCTTTTTTTAGCCAACCATTATGAAACAATGAGCTGAATGTAGAGCACGCGGCCTGGGTGATATGTAATTGTAAAATATAAACAAGAGAATGTCTTAAAACAATTTCTAGATATAAAAAGATAAGTTTAAAGCATTAATTTATAATACCTACTTTAGAAAGTTTCGAATTTGGTAAAAACGTAGAAACAAAATTCTAAGTAGGTATGGTGGTCATCAGTCTCTTCCCATATAGAGAAGGAACAAGCATCAATCACTACAAAGGCTATTTATATTCGTAAAAAATAATTTTAATCATATTTCTTTTTCATTATATTCTTTGAAGTTGAATGTCTTACTAATTTAAATCATGCTCATCCATTTAACTTTTTTATCAATTAAGCGTGTATATGTACGTAATTTATTAACCGATTAGTATTTCAAATAATCATTAATATTAATCGCTTTTCCAATATCTAATCAAACGTGGATTCAAATGAACTGGCAACGTTCGGTAACCAAATTAGAAATCGAATAATTTTACATAAACCGTTTATATCGTGATCGTAAATATTTATTCCGTGATAAGATAACACAAAGAATCAAAGCACTATCTTAGTAAAGTTCTTGTTTTCTTAACCTGATGGAATTCCAATCACAGTGCTAGACTAGCGCAAGATTTAAACTTATCATTTCCCTTTAAATAATGGGTCAATTATCGCTTGCAACTTATCGGACTGCACCTATCAAATACTAAAGTTGTCGAGTAAAAATTTCGGTGGTTTGATTGTCAACCTTATCATCTTGAAATTCAAGTTTATTTTCGCTCGTGAGATCTATAACAAGGTAAAGAATGGCCTGACCAGAGTACATTATCTACTTAGTTTAGTTTCGATCGACACAAAACTTTATAACTCGGGCCATAAGATTTATTGTAATGAAATCGTAAGGATAGCATTTTCCTGTTCGTGAGTTATAGATTGCTGTGCGAATCGTAAATAGTACGGTTTGGTTTAATAAATTCTTTGGGTCCCTTGATCGTAAAGCTGAACCTGATTTGCGGAGGTTAATATGTCTCCAAAGTTGTATTTAATGATAATTTCAAAGTTTTAAGTACCGCCATAAAGTGATGTGACGACAATGAAGGATTGTTCGCGATCTCGATTTACCAATTTGACTTGTCGTACCGATGTTATGACAAGCCTAAATTAAATCTTGTCAGTAGGGTCTACAGGAATTACCATGTAATTGAAAGTAATAAAGTTTCAATCAAACTCGTGTTAAGTTCTAAGAATCCTTATCACGATGATTATCCTTTTACAGTTTGTAGTTTACCATAAGCCATTTACAGAATATGGTAAGTAAATCTTGTTATTGAAATTCCTACATCAAATTTCCTAAATTGAATGCTTTATATCCCAATTTTACAGTACTTTCTCTATACCGAAATATCTGATCTCAAAAACATTGTTCAAGAAAAATAGTACAGAAAGTTTATTACTGCTAGTTAAATTAAAAACATTGTTTTCACCCAATTTATTTCGACTTTATATCAACATAAACATCCTTTTATCTCAATCTAGAAATAATCCAGAAAAAATAATAAAACTTTTCAACAATAGCGTCTAATGAAGTAACCCACAATATTGCAACGATAAATTTCGTGGGAGCCAGTTTACGGTCGTCTAATTCGTGTGTAACTTTATTCAAGCTGTCAGATTGAATCCGAAACTAGACTGCACAAATCACAGCTTTATTAGATTCTACAAAATTTATCGCTTCGGCGACTGCTAAAGGAGACGGATCGTGTTTCTCAGAGCTCTGTGAAACGCTGCATCGTTCACTTTTCAATCCCGTTTCCAAATATCAAATGTTTCTATTTCTGCCGATTTAAATTTGAATTTGTACAATTGAAGACGTTTCAGAAAGTTGCCAGTATTTTGACATTGACTCAACAGCTTTTTTCTTGCAACGTTGATTGAGTATTTATCTGTAAATCAAACATTATTACAAATCAATGTATTTCGAATTACTCTTAAAACTTTTTCTAAAACAACAGGTTATGTATATTTCGCCGCAACTTATTAAAAATATTGAACTGATATTTAATTAAATGTCACTGAAGCGTACTCAATATCTGACAACTACTACCAATAAAACGAAACCAGATGCAAACTTGAACGCAATTATGTTTAACAAGAAAAAGTCGTATCTTATCTGTTTTAACTGCCAATTTACAACCTGATTTTGGTATGGATGTCAGAATCAATTTAACATGACAGTGATTTATGATACCATGTTAAACATGTTTTTGAAAAATATCATATTATCTACTTAATCTGACGTTAAAAAGCTACATTCAAAATTTGGAAAGTACTAAACGAAGCACATACTTAAGGCAACACAATATACCTTACGTACAAGCATGCGATGATAAAAGTCGTTCAAATGTATGAAATTGACACCTATTTTCGACATGTCACGTGACGTGTATAAAAGTAACTTGTCTAAGTAGCAGCACCTTTCTAAATTTGTCGCGTACGACACCTTCTAATTGCCCCAAAATGAACTCACGTGTGACACCATCAATAACATTATCTGACGGCAATTTGTTCCCACATGACACTCGATACTAAAGCCACGTCTTCTCAAATCAAAGTATAAACGTACTGTAATATTTTCTAAAGACAAACGAAATATTACTGGAACACCCTCTTGTCGTCACGTACATATAACATTCTTCATGCTATGTGACGTTTGTTACATCTCACCGAAACTAAAATGTCTCAACAGCGACACGACACACGCTTGGTTACAGTCTAGTGTTCTCTTGAATTTTTATTTCTTGAAAGTAATAACGGTTGTAAGATTTTGAAATACAGAACTACTTTATACATAGCTAATTTGATCTTTGTGTAACCTATCAGTAAGTTATAATTAGAGTGTGGACTTGTTGATTTCGTCGTTCATTAACTCGTTTTATTTTCGCGGGTATTGAAATAAGATTCCCTTAAATTTTTGAAAGATATCATTAGTTAACGTAATTCGTTGTCGAAGCTCTTTAATTTCTAGGATTCACCATTTTATACAAGTAATACAACAAATATTTACTAAAGTTTATGACATTTATATTTTTCCAAAACACTACATTGGATCGTGAAAATAAGCATGAAGGTAAATATTAAAAAGGTTTCACAAAGTAACAAAGGCCCTCGTATTGTGTAAATTAGGTAAGTTTTTTTCTAAAGACCTTTAGTCCTGTTTTAATGAATAGGTAATAAAGTCTAAAGTTGTGTCGTGAAACATTCATGACACGAATTTTAACAAACGGTAATTTAATTTGTTATTTTTTTGCTTTAGCCTTTTACATTGTTACCTCGTTTTAATTATTTACCCTAACAGTTTTATTGGCCTACATTTATTTTCTAAATGCGTCTAAAACGCGCCATTTCATGATGATTCCCAAATCAGTGCTTTGCCGGTTATTTAGTAGGCCATAAAGTTCTAAACGCGGTAGTCTCGGACTACCGTTTGCCGTAAAACATTGTCTTATAATGAAAAGACGCTCATTCGGATAAAATAGGTATGCATTAATATAATTACTCTTTAACGTTTCACATTGACACGTTTCTTTATGCCCGGAGTAAACGGTAATAAAAACGCTTTTACGACATCACACTATAGACCTCGACAGGATTTATGTTTTGAAAATTTATTGACGGCCCAATTGAATTTATTGTCAAAACTAAAAGTTTTATTGCAAAAATTTACATGCGTGTATTTGCGAGATGGAGAGTTTTTAACGAGCTCTTTGTTATTTATTACTTACTATACTAGGTATTTTGGTACTTCGTGAGCTTTGACAATTACGGATAACAAACTTTTTAGAGTTATGTTAAATTAAAACCTAGTTTTAGGATTCGTACATTATGCTAGCTCTGTATATGACTTAAAGCAATAATTCAACAAAAAAAAGTACTATCATAATAATGTTATAAAGGATTTTTTTTTGTGAATCTGTGTATATTTGTACGATTGATACTAGTTTCAAATTTGCCTATACCCTGGTTTAACACATAGGTTTCTTCGATTTTATTAATAATCTACGTAAATATTAGTAAAGTAGCATATGCATAACCCTGTTTGCAATAAATCTGTTTCCAAAAAGTTTTTAACACAAACATTTAATTCAACAAAATCGGAAAAGGTTTACACAAAAACCCGCTCGTTTCTTTTAACTGCGATGGCGCCGATGGATATCTTTTGTTACGTAATTTGGCCAAGTAAGGCCTGTTATAAACTATGCATTAATTAGCCCACTGGAACTCGACAAAAGAACGTATTAACACAAGCAGTAACAAAGCGTGCGAGTTAAACCGTGTTTGTTAACCCGACGCTGGGCTGAATCCAGCCTCATTGAATTAAGTGGTCAAAGTGGGGCCGCGGACGCCGCGGTCGCACGTGTGCAGAATGCCTTATAACTAGGGTTACCACTAGATTGAGGGATGTGAAATATTCCGTATCTATGAATTTTTTAAAAGATATGTAGCTTGAAAAATAAATAGATACATTTATGAATCGTCAGTATGATTAAAGATGTTCTGGTTTTTAATACTTTACTTACTAGTATTTCATTTGCAGTTGGATTCTTGTTAAAATGTTCATATTGTCATGGATGCCGCCATTAAGGTATCATTATATTTAGGTTTTCATTTCCCTTGTTGAACGTATTTGAGTAGGTATGTACTATTACAGAGAAGGTACATAATCTAAATCTTAGAATTAATCAAAGGCTCAAGAGCTCGGCATATGTTCCCCGGGACAAGGATCTCAGTAATGGTTGTGGTTTTCCCCAAAGGCGGTACATTGTATGATACTAGCTGATCGATATATTACTGTATTAATTTCTCTAAGGATATGTACTAAGTCTAGCCTAAAATACAAACCTAGAAATATAAAAAAGTACTTTTTATATTTTATGAGTACTAGACAACTGATAAATATTCTTATTTAGATAAATTTCACCTAGACACAGAACAAATGATCGTACTCATCCCACTCATTTGTCCTAGGTGGAAATCGAACCCACGACCTCTGGTATAGCAGTCAGGCCCAGTAACCACTAGACCAACATGCCTGTAAATATATAAATAACAAGTAAAATTACCTGAAATAAAAGAATATTAAATTAGTAATTTACATAGTCACCCTACTTTCAGCGCACCAGTAAAAAAGTTTGTTTCGATGGCCGTTCTGTCCATGGTCGTTAGCTTGGCGGCTTTGTAAGGAATATGCGATTAGCAGCACTAGCTAAAGATTTGTTGGCGAGTTTGAGTTAGTACACCATACCAGTGTAAAATAGGTTTATTTTTGGCGTTTTATTTCTTTTGGATTTTTGTTTTGCGACCGTGACGTAGGTACAGATTTCTTTAGACTCTTGTTGTGTTTTCAGTATAGTTGTAAATGTTTTAAATCCTATGTTCCTTGATTTTAGTAGTTCAAGTAGAGTAACAAGTAAACGTTCAATATACTTAAATCCATTTCTTGATAAAAATGTGTGTTAATTCTGACGCAGGATAAACAATAAAGCAAACTAAATGTTTTTGCATGTTTATGTGCTTAGATTATATAATTAATCTAGAGCAAATAAATTTTTAACGATATTCCATACATTATTTAACATGTGTTAAGCTTTTAACTTATTACTATGTGCTAGGTAAGTAAAGAAACGTTCATATTCTCGCGGGAGAGTACGTGAGTGCTTATCTAAGATACATTAGCCTGGAATCCATTATAACGTGAACGTAATAAATATTGCTCTAAATAAACCTCTTATTAATTTATCTATTTATAATTTACGGACACAAAAAAATCAAAAGGACACAATATTATATTAGGAAGTGCAAAAGTACTGGCATATACTGGTATTTAATATAAGTAAGTGAATTTTAGTAACGTGGTTGCAGTTTTAGGCTTTACTTTTAAGTATGTCATTTTAATTTAATTTTCTATTGTTCAGATGATGATGAAATGATCATATTATAACAATGTTAGCGGAGGTAAATGTCGTGGATACCTGGATTTCAAATATTGGATTCTGAAATTGCCAATTCGCAAGTCAGCTAACGTTATGATCGATGATGATTCTCTATAGGTATAGGAAGAGGTCTTTACCTGGTACGAGATCATTTACTGGTTAAGTTGGAGTGAGTTGAATAATTCTTACTTTTGTTTTTTATTAGCGAAATGGAATAATTTATTCTGTAAATTGGATTTTATCTTTTGTTTTTCAGCATGCTGGTGTCTACATTTCCTATCTGACTACGATGAGAAGTACTTACACGAGTATAATAATGAAACTATTTTATTAATATTCTCGTTTTAACTACCATATTCAAGCGCTCTTAGTACAATATTGTGATTAGCTTTTAAACTTTAAACATGTCAACATAGAGCTCTTTTCACAAAGGAACAAAGCAAGCAACAGTTCGCTAGATAGTTCATTTATTCTAGAGAGTATCATCTGTTGAATGAAGCATTATTAAAACGTGTTCTCAGCGAGAATGCAAACAATCTGTATTAGTTGCTTTGAGCTTGTGTTATTGTTCATATTGTTAGCAACGCTTTTGACACTAGATACATTTAAAGGAGAGCTAGTTAAATTTGAATATTAAAGAGAGCATAGAGACTGCGCAAAATAATACCAACAACAAAATTTCTACTAACTTTTTTTTCATAGATCATACTGCAGATCAGGGTAGCCAAAATACTGATACCTACTTAATTGAATCTGGTAAGACTGAAAATAGAACACAACAGCTTGGAAAACGACTAATTATAGCTTTATGAATTTATGCTCTACCTCTATGATAACAAGCAGAGTAACAAACCACGCGTCCTATAATGAGCTTACATCCGAAAGTCCACAACATGAACCAACAATACTCGAGTCAAGGATATCCATCATCGCGACCATTGCAGTAATTACACGAGAGTGTTTCAGTTTCATATACCAAACGAAACCAGTGTTATTCTAAATGAAATACACGAAATTAAACACTAATGTTAGCTCTGCGCGCGCTAGCTTTTAGTTGATATCTCAACTAGTTCACGTGTAGCGAAATAAGTTTCAGACACATTCATGGATTACATTAACTTTGTATACAAACACAACTTTGAATCAAAATAGAGATTCGCGTGTGAGTCGTATAAATTATTTATGTGCCATGTATATGCTTGTTGTCTGACACTTGAAATGATTATGAAGTTCCACACAGTTTGCGACACCCACCACATAAAATGATGATTATATTTTTGTATTATTGCTATTATTCCTATTGTAATGATTTACACGATTATCGAAACGATAATTATATGTGGTTAGGGTTTTTTTTTATTTTAAAAGAACGGCTGCCGCGCCAAGGTTTCACAGATATTCAATTAACACGCCCAAAAACACCCAGATTTAGAACAAGCATCTGTGGATCGCACAAATACTTGTCTTACGCGGGGATCAAACCCACGACACGTCGTGCACAGTGGCGATTAGCTTGGTGACCTATACCGCTCGGCTATCCGTAAGTATTTTTCTTTTTAAACAAATTATTTTCGAAAGAAATAAGTACATAGTAAATCCTATTCCTCATCTTTAATTACTTGAAACTCAGTGCTTGATATTTTACTTAAGGAAAATGTTTCCTTAAAAACACATTGCTAGATTCCTAGTCAGTAATCCGAGATACCGCTACTTTTGCAAAACATCTTGAGCAGAAATGCGGTTTCGGTTGCAGCTTGGTTACTGAGAAAGACAGTACTGTCTGGCTTTATTAAACTTGAATACCGGAGGAAAATTCGTAAGAAATATTTGCAATGAAGCTCAAAAGTAATTTTACAAATTTTGATGTTTTTTTATGCTCGCTACTTAGGTATATCAATCTACTTAAGAGTAATTATAACATTTCGCCTTGATTGAAGTTCGTTGTTTTGTTTCCAACCATTTACTGTCAGCGTAATATATATCAACTGTTTATTAGAATTTACTACACAATAAAACCCCGATTCAACTCGCCAAAAATGACGTGGTATAGAAAGAATTCAATGTAGATCATTAACTTCTTTCTATACCACGTCATTTTTGCACATTAACGTGAACATTAGCATAAACAAAACACTATTACATTGAGATTACAACATTGCACATTGCACAGCATAATACAAAATTAAAACATTGAAGCTACAACATTATCCAACTTAAATATAAACTAAACCCAAACATCAAAACAAACGTACGTAACATAGGAAACATTTAATTGTCACTACACAACAATTTACAGGTGTCGTGGTTAATTCCGATACCGTGGGACAGTACAAGCCCGGTGTGGTAATCAATCAAGCTGTCCGAACTCAGAATACAATTATGAACTTAGTCGGTGTCACTGCTGTAGAGTCGGCCCGATGTGATTAATTAGTGTTGTGTATAAAATTGTGGATGTTGGATGTTTAAAGCGATTTCTTTGTTTTGTATCGGTTGCTACGTGTAGTTTGATAGTTTTAGCAATTGGAAAATTTAGGTGAGGTTCAGAAAATATTTTAGTAGGTCAATTTTTGTTGTAGGTTCATGTAATTATTTTTTGTAAGATCTAAAAGGAATAGAACAAATAACAAAGTCGCAATCCATATAAATGATGTTTCCAAGAAATTGAACTCTATCAATTGTCAATGAAGCAATAAAATCGCAAAAAGGTACCTAAACGTTTCCCTCTTAGAAACAACTTTATTTGTAAGGAAAATCTGTATTAAATGACATAAGCATGTTACACAAAATGTTCTAATCTTATTTCAGCACATTTTCTAAGAAAAATAGAACGATATTTAAGCTTCAATGCGATTGGCGGCGATGGCTTTATAAAGATTGGTACTCACGTACTTTTCGCTTCAATTCCTGCAATAATACTGTTCGGAGTGTTTTTGGGTAAGAAGCCTGTACGCGATATTTTTCGCAATACAAATCCGTGTAGACCTATCTTAACTACTAAAAGGCGCTTCAATAACAAGGTTTGCGAACAAACTCTGGTAGGTAACACTAACTTGATATTGGCTGGTCCAATATACAGCGGGATATACATTGTGTGGGAACACACGATTGAACGAAGACTTAGCGCGGACTGGATATGATCGAGATTAAATTCCTTTTCAAGTATTAATCTACGTACATTTTGCTTCAACTCCGTAACTATTTCTAGGAGAAATTACTTTGACAAAGTATAACAAGAAAGAATTATAAAAGAATTAACCCTAGCATTACGACAACGCCTCAAACTTTTTACATTTTGTCTCCTGTGGTCCTGTGTAATTACAATCTCCCTTTTCTCTTTAAGAGACTTTGGCTATCAAAAGTTGATAAGGCAAGGAGCCTGTTTAATTTAATTGAAAAAAGTTGTCAAAGAGAGTTCCAATTTAAAAGGAATGTATTATTTAATTGCTACAAGATTTATATTGCGAAGGCGTATAGCTAGTTATTAAGTGTTGGGTTTTTACAATGAATTTGATTTTAATTAGCTTGGACAGTGGATTATATTGTTTTTAATATACAAATAATGCAAACGTGAAATTTGTATATTATTTATAAAGAAGTTGGTTGTCTGCGTATTCAGAATTAATATTGTGGTCATTTATCATACGTTATATTGCATGTTTCAAATTATCTATGTTAACATGAACTTATTCCGTAAAGTTTATCTTCGTTTCCTGATTGATTGAATTTTCATACAATATTTACACGTATACCATGATTGCAAACTGGTTATATTGTTAGCTGACTACGTAAAGACAAAATATGTGTTTGCCTGAGGCTTTCAAACGCTGTTTGCGTGCGCTTTGTTATATTCTATTTATCAATGCTATTACATTTATATTACGGTTCGTAAACGATTTAATTCGATGTATTGATCTTGCTAAAATAGAGTGGTTGTTCATTTTAGTTTTTAAATGATTCATAATAATATCAAAACAGGAGATTTAGAGTTTTGGAAGTGTGTTATCGCTCTTTTACAGCTTCAATAACATGACGTATACTTTAAGAAATGGTTGTAGGTTCTCAGGATAGGTACCTACCTATTAAAATTTTAAAAATATGATTAATATATTATTATATTATACATTATATTATCATCTAGTTTTTGTCCAGAGGTATCTGTTTAATACTACTACATATTCCAGTGTGTACACTATTCGGTATAACATCCAATTTTCAGCAGATGGATACGGTATACGGTAACCTGGGGTTCAAGCTTGCTATGTTATCTGAAAGGTAACAAATAGCTTGTCTCTCAAAACTCATGCATGCAGATTGCATGAAATCCCTGAGTGAATGCTGTTTCACGCTTTCCCAAACGAATTCCACTGAATTGAATCACTTGATATCACTGTTAACATTTCAATATTGTTTCTATCAATAACGTAGTAGCAATAAACATACCTCTAAACTAGTTACATTTTTAATACGATACAGTTAAAAACTTAACGTAAAATTTTAAAGCTTAATGGAAAATTAAAAATTATATCACAACAAAAATATTGTTACACTATTATTAATTAAAAGTTGTAGCGAAAATAAAGTAAAATTATTAACCCTCTTCCAAATATTGACAATAATCCAGACAATAACCATAAGTTTGTAGTTACACATCGGTTCGGAACATCGCAATTGCAAACAAAATTTAATTGGTAACCCCAACAGACTTAGTCTAGCCGTCTACTGGTTTACTACCCTTGTGTGTACTGTGGTCTACACCAAAACACAAACGCTGTAAACTGGACCTTTGGAAACATAAAACTGAACAATAAAAGTGGAATTACTTTACTCAGAAGGGGTTAATGCGTTATTTCTAAGGTTTAAAATGTAACCCCTGTACGAGGATTTTGTTGCCGCATCGTTTGTTGAACGACTAGGTAAGATTTTTATGGTGAACCTGTTATTTTTGTCATACTAAGTAAGGATTATTTTTTGTTACAATTTACTACATCATCATTCCCCTGTCCTTATCTCTATTATTATTTGTCGGTCGGGGTCGGTGCAGCATGATTTCTTCTTTCACTCCATCCTATCTGACGTCATCTCGCAAGTAACACTCTTTGCAGCCATATCATCTTTCACACAATCCACCCATCGTTTCTTTAGTCGTCCTCTTCCCTAATATCCATTCACTATTATATCCAGCTACAATTTACTACAATAATTTACTAAACATAATTTATACACACTTTTTCCTGGTCCAAGAAAATCTCCAAAAACAACACAACATTAACGAAAATTCTTCCAAAACTAAAGTGTACGCTCTCTACCGTCACATATCGTTTCCAATTACTCAAATATCTTTGTAAATGTATGTTTTTATGACGCGAGCAACGCTGAGTCGTCGGTATCGTTCCCGCCAGAAACAATATTTTAGCGGTTTAAAAGTATAAAGAGAAACGTGAGCCGTGTGTACGTACCCTGTGTGCAGAACGAAGGCTGAGACAACCGACTTTTATTGAGTAATTGTTACCTATATCCTTCTTTAGCGTTTCATAACGGAATATAAATATTATGTGGGAAAAAGTTTTAATAAATATGGCTAGATTAAATGGTTAGTAACTATAGTTATGGTAATGTAACTTAAGTGATCACGGGGATTTTGTCTGTTGTTCATCAGATAAAAACAAAATGCCGTAAAGTTGCCATCTTAAAATTTACAATTTGATGCTAACTCCAATGATTCAATACTGTTAATTAAATATTATTTTTATATGTATTTGACATAGGCTTATATTCTATATTCGATATTCTCGTGTCATATCGAAAAAAAAACTAAACGTTTAACGTATTATACAATCATTTAAACTCCAGGCAGGTTTTATCACATTCTTATTCTGTTAGTTAATTTATTACCGGAGCTTTATTGTCCAAGTGCTAAACCTAAATAAGCCGGTCATAAAACAGCGCAATTGAATATGAACTTTTATTTGTGGGTTTTCTTTGAATTTATGGAAGTTAGAAAATTCACAGAAAACCTATGTTCACGAAGGTTAATAAAAGTATAATGCAATTTTAATCGTAGCCACACGAACTGGTGTGAATTAAATTGGAATTTCGAAACAGGGAATCAATCTTACTAGCTTTAACAGAAAGGAAAGAATTGTAGGATCCTATAATGTAAGTTTGTAGTAAGAACTTAATGGAATTATGAAGCTACGTTCAATCCCAGACTTACTTAGGTGCTTTAATACTTTGATAGAGAAATAACGTTTTCTTCACTAAAGAGTGAATGTACGGGTAGGTACTTGTCTAGACTAACGTTTTGTTAAAAACGAAGGAATAATTAATTTTGTTTACATAAAAAAATAATTTTATTTTATTTGTGTTCGAGTCGAAGAATAATTGCTAATTACGAGATTAATAATACATTACAGTTATGTCATACGTTTGTAGACGACTAATTTGATGATTTGCAATTATTTAAATAGCTTCCTCAAGAATTGTTGCTGACGTTAATGAGTAACGTAAACATTTTATAGCGCTTTTAGTTTATTGTTCAAAAATAAATCAACAAATTCGTACTAAAATAAATTAGCCTTTACCAAATACTTTCTTGAATACACCTTAGACCCAACAAATAAAGTTGAAAATTGAATAACTCCTTTTGACTGATTCGTTTACCGTACATTCATTACCTACACTTAAATACCTTCGAGCGTTTTCTAATGAAGCATCAGTATGGAATGTTAACAGCTACTAATGTGGTAAACGACCAACTTAGCAAGAACCATGCACCTTCCTCTTTAGCTTACCCGGAAGACGTCTTGGTACTGTTGAGAGGATCATGTTACATTGGCAGAGTTCAATGGCATAGCAGTATTTCACTTCGAGATAAAACAATGGTAAATATTAAAACACTGCCTGATTTTTTACGCCCAATGCCCTGATTTATTTTTAAAGCCATTATAAATCGATGCATTGAAACGATTCATTGGTATTCTTTAATAACATGTATCGAGTCTGAACGGATCGCTTATGAATTTTTCATGTATGTTGATTCGGCTTTGTCTTTCGTCATTGAAAAATTGCGGTCGCGTTTTTTAATTAATATTCCGATTTATTGAAGTTCGCTCTCAATGGGAACAAATTAAAACCGCATTTATTATGCATTAGATTTTTGTAATTTTAGTCGAAATGTTGATGTTGTATTTTAAGGTTTATATTTACAGTCGATGACTTAATAAATTATATATTTCTTTGATAGTAAAGTAATTATGAAATCTCGTAGTATTACATTAATATACACGTTTAATTAATGAAATTTGGAGATTTAACATAAAATAGATTAAATGCTACCGTATTTTAGGACTATATATATATATACTTCCCAACCGATTTCGGCTATGGTGACCGCTTACAATTAGTATTTACAGAGGAGCAGAGGTGATCAGCCCTTCTGTGTGCCCTTGAATGGCGGCAGTACCCTATTTTAGGACTAACGCATATTTAACTACCAAATTATATTCAAATCTTAAGCCATAAAAGTCTTACCTGAGAAACAAACTTCCCAATATCGCTACATTGAAAATTTTGTATGTAAAAATACTGGTGGGATCAGTGAAGATATTATCAAAGTAATATCCATGATCTTTTCGTACAGTAATGTACAGTTATCTTTAATTTACGATAATAATTTAGATTTGCTGAATACCTGCGTACTGATTTGCCCTAAAAAGAAACCTAAACTTTAACTCAGTTTAATATATTCCTACTAAATGTTTGCAGAAACGTGCTAATATTTTACTGGTTCATTAAGATGTTGTTAATGACGCCTAGGCTAGAATAAACTGAATAATATCAGATTTATTTTATTTAAGTCAAATCACATTTAGTGATGTACATAATAATTCACATTTATACATGTGAAACAAGTAATTATGGATTAATATTTTATTTGTGATTGAAGCCTAACAAAATTTATGTAAATATCTCGTAATATAAAAATTGATTTAATGACTATCAAGAAAGTGAGACACACAATATTAGCTATGTAAGCAGCGTTACAGTGTACCGTCAGTCTCGCCTTATATCTTACCACGACTCCACCAAGCGACCGCAGATCACTGCGCTCCGTGCCCGATGTTACATCCACCACACGTCACATTAAATATAAATTATATTATTTTTACATACATCTATGTATACATATATTTTGGAAAATATATTGCAGACACAATGTTTCCTATTACAACAATTATACTAAGTACTAAATGATACTTTAAAGTGAAGAGAAAAATATGTGTGACTAAATCAGAGGTTAAACTTTAAGTAAAAATGTAAAAAGTAATTTAAGTAAAAATAAATATTGTAATAGAAAAGAACAAAAGGAAGGATCAATGAACATAATTATTATGTCAATACAAGCTGCAAGTGTACTAGCAATGCGGTCAATAGTGTTCGAATTAATTAACGTACGCAATTAAGTAAAGCCCAAGTACTGTATACTGTCACACTGAAAGCTACTGTCAATTAGTAAGTTACCTGTCATCGTATCGGTGTTATCTAAGCTGCCGGCTCAATAAAATATCATCCAATTGCAATATCCAACATTGGGAACGATAGTTAATCAATAGTGTAATGTTGGGGCCACGAAGTAAGAGATAACGTTTAATGAGTGTTTAAATGAAATTATATGGGTATGTAATTTTAATTTGTTCTCAAATATTTTGTCTTTTTAGAACTTTTTTCTGTTTGTTATGCACAAATATGTGAAAACTGAAATATAGAGATTTTTGTCCTCCTGATTCCTGAATTAGTTAAGTACTTTTGTGATTACTTTATTTTATCTTTACTTTATATTACCTTTGATCAAATTACCATAATTATTAATTATTTATACTCAATACTCAATACTTAAGTTTTGAAATTCTGAAATCCGCAAAAAAATACCTATCGCTAATGTTATAGCCAAACGGGGAACAATCGTCGTATTCACGCAGAGGGACGTTATCACGTTCCGTGTCCCAACGGGCTGAGGGCCGGTAGCGAGGGTAGACAGGTTCGACTAATGATGCTAGCATGCACACGTTTTTATGTTAGCTATGTTGTTATGGTGGCCAAAGCTGTCGAGGATACTGCTAGGTATACGTGCAGTATACGTGAGTATACGTGATCTGTAATGTTCGTAATACAATGGTTATGTTTGCACGAATGCGAATTAACTCGTGTGTGGGTCATTTGCGAATGATTTTGCAAAGATTTTTCTCTCATCCGCGTGTAATAGTTCTATTACACGCGGAGGTTATATTTTGTTGTCGTTTATGACTGTTTGCGACGAATAAAATAACTATGCCAATACTAAAAGATGTAGAATTTACTCCCTTACTTGTATTCAAAAGCGCAGTAGTAGAATACACTTTGAACCTGTAAAATATTAAAGCATGCTTGTAGGCACCGAACTCGTGCAAACATTGAGTAATCTGTCGGTATCAAAATCCAGACTTGTACGATTGTAAAAAATAACAAGTGAATATCGAAATCTAATAACGAATTGGTAGTTCATTAAAATCTTGACTGCACGGATAGGCAAGTGGTATAGATCACCACGCTAATAAATTACACTGATCGCAACGTGTCGCGGGTTCGATCCCCGCATAGGACAAGAATTTGTGCGTTCCACAAATGCTTAATCTGAGTCTTGGTGTCTCTGTGCATGTGAATTTAATGTCTGTGAAAGACCCCAAGATACAAGAATTAAATTCCTTAGTACGGGAGTCGTTTTTAAATAAAATAGAAACCTTAATTTTTTGTTAAACTGAGTTATAAGTTTTATCTAAAAAATGTTCAGTATTTACATACTTTTACTTATAGAGTTGTTTATACCAGCTCCCTAATACCTAGTTCAAGGTTGGATGTTGGACCGTTTCCCCTAAGTTTACCGATGACAGCAATGGCGATCGGAGTGCGATAGTTCACCTCCGTGTAATCCTGTGGGGATATAGCGAGGAGATTTATGTATGATGCGTTGTTTACTTTATACCAAAATATTTTGTATTTCTGAATGTTTTGATGCATTTTTGGTACTTTAGTGCTGCGCTGAATTTAAAACGTGAGGACGGAATAAGGTTATGTATCTTTATTATTCTTTTGTTTTATATTATTCTGTTGTTTGACGGCTGCTGAAACACAAAATTGATGTAGATTTCATTGGTGATATTACGGATATTATTATAGAGAATTGATCATTTGTAAGTTCGGAATACGATTATATACGTACATTCAGTTGGACAGCTTACAAGTGACATACTGCTAAATCTTATTATTGAATCTTCTTTGTCTTTTTAAATAGATCTTCTGGTCGTTCATTGAAATAAGACGTATAAATCGCATACAGTAACATATAAGCTGCTGCAACTAAGTATAATCCCTACAGGACAGTATTATAATATTATGATAGAATTGACCATGTTTCTAACATGGCCAATTGTACAGCAGTGTCATGTCATCAGTCTTAATTTAATTACGAGTTTATGCGCATTCAATTCCAACGTTCCAATGATTAGGCATTTAATGAAATTATGATCACATTTATGTACTATTTAAAGTGAAACGGAATTTATTATTTTCCAATAAATTTAGTAACGATATTAATTTATTGTAATGTACTTCCCTTTATTAGGTACATTACAATAAATTGATGCGTTAAATCTATTTACGCAAATATGTGAAACCAGATTATAGATCTACTAGCGACTCGGCCCAGCTTCGCACGGGGTAATACCTACTGATATATAACACATATAACCCGTTCGCTTGAAACAATCTATTAAAAAAAAACGCATCAAAACCCAGTACTAAGTATAAAGAAGTATAAAGAACTAGACTGGTTAATTAAAAAGACGATAAAGTTAAACATAAAGAGAAGAAAATTAAGATGTTACGGTTACCAAGGAAATAAAATAATGAAGCATTGAGTTTAACGTAAAATTTTAATGTTAGTGGACAGTTAAGAGGCCTTAGGCTCGACCTACTGTTCATTATGGTCTATAAAACAAAGCGAAATTATAAAATTTTGTGGAAATTGCAAGGTTTGCGATAGAGCCTTAGGGCCGAACTACCGAAGACTCGGAGACTGACATACTGGTCAAAAAGCTGGCGTACTGAAGAATAAATACTACATTTCATAGAAAAAAAAATGTTGTGAAATTCTCAGTTAGGTTCTGGAGTGTATAAATCATTACAAACATTTACCGAATAAAACAACTGAAGGTGGAAGAATTAGGCTTGCCATAACCGGGTACAAAGTTGTTGCCTACTTAGGTACAAAATTGCATCCTGTTCATTTTGATTCTGTAAATAAAAGTATTTCAAATATTTTGAAACCTTACACTTGCAATTAAATTCTTTTTATTCATTGAATCAAAAACAAAAATCAAAACATTTTTAATTCAAGTAATCCTTCTCGGGCACTTTCGAAACGTACTGATACTCTAGCGCGATTCCAGAATGTCGTTCTTATGGAGAAGAACCGGCAAGCCACGTTCATGTGAAAATATGCGACAGCAAAACAATTAAAAAGTTTTATGGATTTAAGAAATCTGATTCCAAGAGCATGTTTTACAGTGTAATCAAAATGTTTTAAGAAACGTTAATACAAAACTGTTTGTAGGTCGCCAGTAAATTCCCCGAATTAATTTAGGGTTATCCTCAAAAAGGACAGTTACCTAACGAATTAACCTTTTCTTATTAGCAGTAATGTTGTTAACGCACGCTGAAACATTATTCACTTAGCTCTTTACGTAATTCAATAGGAGATTATTTTGATAATGTTCTTTAAACCAAAACCTTTATTTTCGTGATTAATTTTATCTTCGAAAACATTTTATTTGGCTACAAATCTGTTACGAAAATGATGGTAAAAGTGCACAATTTATGTGAACTAAGACTCAATTTAGTTACGAGACTCACAATAATTATAGATCCTTCTAAGGTAATACACGAACAGTAACAAAACAAGCTTTACACAATTTACAGCTGTAAGTAACATAACAGTGCCTTTATCAAAGTGTTCCGATCTAAGTCAATGTTTGTCCGGAGATAATACGAGGTTGAAAATCTCGCGAGTTGTTGTTGAAAGCCGCATTCAAGGCTTAAATAACACGCTGTCAACCATAAAATATAAGTGGCTATCAAACCGCTTGAATTACACAAAGACTTCTTGCTTCCGTCGTGGTTTTTCACAACCTATCGTGAAACTGGGAAGGGATGCCGTAAAATCATTATGAGCAGAAGAAATTACTTCTTGTGTTGCCGAAAGGTATGTCAATAAACGGTTAAATGTTTGCCAAATATTATTTTTATTAATTTTAGTCATTAAAATAGTGGCCTTAACTAAATAAAACTATGTGAGTAATAAACGAGACAATATTAACTTTCTCGACTAAGAAAAATATAATAATATCCAGGGAAATAACAAACTTACTTGGAAGTATGAAATATGAAGTTACAAAATGATATTCTATTAGTATCGTAACAATGTACCAAGCAACAAAACAACTGAACGAGTAGTAGCAATTACATAAAGTGACAGAACGATCAATAATTTAATAGAACAACGTTTCACAAACCAATCGAATCGTATATCTATATAACCTTAAATCAACGCGAATTGATAAAAATGATCGGATATGTATCGACGGCCTCGACGGGTCCCTATTATGGAAGCATAGAGGCTAGAATACTCCCATTGAACGAGGGGGCCAGACATCATTAGGTTAATTGAATTGACGATAGTATCGCAGGATGGATAAAGCTTATCACAAGTATCGCTGTCACGACGAGATCAATCGTCTGCCTCGTTACTGAGTCTAACGATAGCAATCAGAATAAGGACGTTTTTTTGCCTTTTTTAAGAGTTTTTAATTCTATTTAGGTGTTATTTCGAGGAAATTGTTTTTGAACGTTTGATTTAAATGAGATTTGTCAGTTTACGGAAAACAAAGACAATGATTTGTGTGTTTGTGCTACTTAGTAAAATATATAGAAAAAAAGTTATTTAATTGAAATAGTTTATTACTATATTTACTTTCTCTACAATTTCTTTTTTCGTCTTTTTATATTTATTTAAATAAAAAAACTGTTACACAAAAGGCTAATGTAAAACGAAATTCTTCCAAAGCTGTTTAACAAAATTCTCACCTACCTACTTCTAATACACTTGTATTGTGTGACCCAAATTCCTGAACAGAACAGGCAGCGACGGTGCAAGAGGACGGGCTTTAAGGCGATCAGACTGCCTGCCTAGTGATGCTATATATGGAATTACTTCCTTACCTGGTACAGATGCCTTACAACGATTATCACTGAACAACTGTACTGATAGGCAGTTGCTACGATAGTATTTTAAATCAAAGAAAATAAATTACTTAAAGTAGGTAATTATGTAAAATTTTGTTTTCATTTGAAGGCTCACTAGTTGTATTGGCATTTACAACTAAGGCAAAAATGTCTTTCTAAACAACAAAAAATGTCCATGTTAGGCATGTATGAGAGAGAGAGGAATAATATTTATTTACTCCAGTGTAATAGCACGTGCAAAAATTTAAATTGTTGAAGCAAAATGTAAGTACATACAAAGATTGGATGAAATTTTTTTAAACCTTAACCAGGTTATATTGAGGCCGGCTTTCAGTGTTTCCGAAATCTGTAAAAAATGTTTTAATACTTTGTTAAATATCCAAAATAATACTTTAAAATCCATTACCAACTTTTCAGAATTAAGCCAAAAACCTTTCCTCTTGTTGGTATCGTTTAATCCGTAAATAAAAGCTATGCGGATCCATAACATAACAGTTAGAAGATGAAGTTATGTGTAATCTTTGCGCTCATTTCATTTTATGGGATAATGCCGCTTGAGTTTGCAGAATTTCTGTTTAAATTCAACAATTTTCAAACACGTCGAACATTTCTAATGTAAGAGGAGATAAGATTGCTTTGGCAGGATTAGTTAACTCAATGTTACTCGCTCAGTGTGTTTTTCGGATTTGTTTTTTTTTAGTAAGTTCTTGATTCTAAACATTGTTGTAGGCCAAATAATGTTATCGGGAAATGAAATCTCCAGGTTTGCCAAAAATATTCGACAAATTTTATTATCGTCTGTCATTCGGTAATAATGTCTAAATTGATTTCAAAAAAAGAAAGAAATCTGGACATTGTAAAAAAAATTTCGATAAATTTTGATTCCGTCCTCTTCCTATTCGTATAAAGTACAAATTAATTTCTAAAAATAAAAGAAAGATCTTGAAATCTGGATGCCTTTCACATTTTTGAGAAGGCACCGAATATAAAATGTGGTTTGTCGGCTGCCCGTATTAACCATCGTGAGAGGCCCTGAAAGCAGTACCTTCGTCAAGTGGGGCAACTCTTGACGTTGCAAGAAATCTTTTCAATTTGATCCGAGACCCTGATCAGACCTATATTAAGTCTCTAGTGCCTGATTTGCATGAAACTTATTAAAAATAAAGTCGTAAGATCCCTCGACCTCGATATGAAGAATAAATTATTCAGTGGCGACTAGATTTATTGCGGTTTTGTTTCATTTAATATAATTCATTAAGGAAATTTTCTTCAATAATTATTTTCTTGTCCCGTGAAAAGCAATTAAGGCTTGTGTTTTGGAAGTTTGTCGCAGACATTTTGGTGTTTTTGTGAGCTCATGTTCTGAGGACAAATACTTATCTTTATTCACGAGAAATCTTAGAATTTCCGGGACGGAGTATTCAAAATTACACAAAGCGTTTACCGCTACCATGTCTGAAAATTTGATAATCTCAACACGGTTACTTTTGGAGCACATCCTTATCGCACAGATAAGTTTGAAGCGAACACAAATTTTGTTCAACATAAAGGAAGCCGGGTGTCGCTCGAGGACACAATGTAGCGGAGATATGTTCGAAGTTAGAGTCTAGATCCACTATGAATATCCGTACGCAATCACTTGGAAGTTGGAAGGAAAATCTTTACACTTATAATGACTTGAAGTACTATGTTTTCGACAACTTTCTACACGTTTTAAACGAAATATTAGTTAAAATGTTGCAAACCATAAAAAACTCGTCTCATCACTAGGCTTGCACCGTAAATTTAAAAGCTTCCATACGTGGGCCTGTAGGGCACCCCTCCATTACCATAAAATTACGTGATATCACTTTCTTTTGATGTGTCGTAAAAAATAAATACGTGAGTTGCACAGTAAACTTTTTTATGAATACCCCTTGTGGAGTAGTTAATTAATTTTTATTAAATTTTAGAACTAATTATGGTGTGAACCTAATGGGTTTAATTTTTTAGCTTAAACTTTGAGCAGTTATTAATACTTAGATCATAATTATTTTAGTAGAGCTTTTAATAATCTATTTATACATATTTGAAACACTACGAATTATTGTGTGCATATTTTTCTGTTCAATACATTTTTCTCTGTATATTAATATTCGGTATCACGTCATACTCCAATCCATCATTTTCGACGTCGTGTTTATCAACAAAAGTAGTAATTTGTCAGCGGCGTAACAAATGCAAATATAGGACGACGGGTGCGCACGCGCTCCGCAAAGGGCCCATGTGGGGCGTGCGCATCTAAATGTGCGTTTAATATTGTCACCGGCATATGTTTCACATTTGACGTATCTGAGTACGAGGATTGTTGATATTACTATTGTTCGATATATTGTATGTAGTTTAACTGATCTTTTTCTATAAGATTTTTCAAGGTTTATGGACAACATAATGTTTGTGCAGCTTTTTGTAGTTTAGGTATCGATGTTTAATTCCTTGTAAATACTGAAGGAAAAGATAAGTTTTTTGAATTGAAAATATGCGCATAATGAGTCCATAGATTGACTTTCACCAAAAATTTTATGTTTATTTGTAGTTTACTTTTTTGAATTTGGCAATTTTATACACATTTTATTATAAAGAAATAACTAAAAGACTTCGGTCCCGCACTATTAGTTCATATCAGTTAGCCTCAGAATAGAAATTGCGCTTGATTAATGGCTAACAACTTCTTGTATTTACATAAACTTTGAACAATGGTAGAGCTTGCGTATCTCGTTAAGAACTACTAACAACCAGTTAAGAACTTTACTCTTACATAATAAACAATTACACCATTATTAAAATGCAGGAATAACGGTAAAGCAAGAAATATATCGTATCTAGGGCACTTAGCTATTTATTAAGCATTTAAATAAAAAACGTTTCTAATAAACAAATGTCAGTATATATCAGTCTTACAAAAAAAAGCTAAAATACTGTACCTTAGTGCTTATTCACCACTTCAATAATATTACTGAAAGAAGTGGAAGTGGGATGAGCTTCTCATGTATGAAAACACATTAAAATGTTTATTCCACATACAAAGACATCAATCCAAAATGTTAGCCTAATAAATTCTGTTATAATTATGATTTTGATATTTATCAATGACTAAATAGTAGGTCGCGTGTCCTCACTTTACGGGAATTGTGACCAGATAATAATATTTTATCCGTTTTTGATGTGAAATCGTTAGACGAGCAGATTATAGCTTATAATAAACATTTATGGGAATAGGTCAACAGTTTTCGAGGGTAAAAACGATATTACAAAGAGGGAGTTGAATATTTTTAGATTTCCCTTTAAAAAACGTCCTTTTTTGTGATATTGGTATTTGAAGATAGCTTGAGCTAAAACTTTCTATATTAATGTCAGTAAAGAGAAAACAAATGGACCTGTGATTCATTAATTTCGTATTTTAACAACTTATTTACCAACTTGATAAAAAGGATTAAGATTAAAACCAAATAAATAATTCATGAATTCATTACTACAAAATCGCGTACTTAACTACTTATAAGCTACCACAAAATCGCATAACTGACATCTAGATTTAAATTCACTATCTCTTGAATACCGTTAAAACCAACAATAATCATGAAATAACATTCAAGATTGAAGGAAAATAGTTTTTCTTGAGTTCAGTCCCAGTAAACGTTCGATTCCCGCATCGGGAATAATATTTGAACAGCGAACGTATTTGTTTAGGGATCGTATATTTGTATGACTGATTTGAGTATCTTTGAGATTTTGAAAACTTTAATTTACATTTTGTAATTACATGAAATACTAACATTAGTTAAATTTCTTTGGAGTACTTTTGATTTATCGATGTATTTTTTCCGTTTTTCGAGTATTAAGATTTTATATTTATTGGATCAGCATAATTATTTTATTTTTATGCATAATGACTGTGTTGTTTTTTGCAGCTTCAAGAGTAAATATACATAAGTAAACATATCTGTTCAAAACTCAATACAAAAAACAAATAAAATGTACACTTATCTTTTAGATCAATAGATCACGACAAAATACATATTATTACCATTCAACGAACCCCTAGTGAAGGACTTATCATACACAATATCTTTTAATATCTTTTATTATACTGTCAGCACTCCCCTTTTATCCCTCTAGAAAAACAATAAAATTCATACAAACACTAGCCGTCTGTTTCCGTATAAAACCCAATATATTCTTGAAAACGGGATTTATGTCAATGAAGTCGAAAATCGTCCCCTCGGCAGCGCATATCAACACGTCAATATATCAGATCGGGCCCGCCATTAGTCAGCCATTCCTATTTATAGGACAAATACGTTGTCCAATCGACGAGCCCCGATATACGTAGGTTTGAGCACATTCGGTGCATTCGTACTCACTAGGTAGTTTTACATTCTGTAAGAAACTATTTTTTATCTAAAAATGATGTTTGATACCATACAATAAATAGGCCCGGTAGAGTGCAATTGTTTCTTTTGCAGGACTTTTGTTTATTTATTTCAACATTGTAATAGTGACGTAATATTAATTATTTTGCAAGGGTCTAGTAAGGGGGGGTGCCAGGTTTTGACCAGTTACGGGACAATTTAGGATGAAAAGGGACCGATAATAATTATAAAATGAGTTATTATCTTAATAACGTACAAATCATCATGATACAGCTAAATCTACTCTAACATCACCCCTTAGCAAATAAACAAAGATTTATATCTTCCCTAATTTCTTGTTATCGGCATCCCAAATACTCTCAGTTTAGCAAAACATAACACTAAGTTGGCAACAGCTATTAACACGTGCCCAGTGCATTAATCTAACATCTAAAGTAATCCACTATACCGAGATACGGTATCGGGAATGTAGGCGTGCCGGACTATTGGCAAAGCTGGTGAAATTAGGACAGTTCCATAATGGAAGATGTGTTGTTGTTGTTTTGGCATATACACACATTACAAGGGGTATTTTATGTAAAATACAGTTTGCAGCTGAATTCGGTAAGACTGTAAGGCAAGCTAAAATTTGTTTGGGAAAAATCTAGGCAGAAGATTAAATAATATTCCATACGGTATTCAGCTAAATCGTGTGATGTAGAATGCCAAGTCCAATTTAGCATGAGAAAGAAGGAAAACTTAGATATCACTAGTTATAGAGAGTCTTGAACGTTGGTAAACTTTCCCTGGTTATCATGTTTGTTCTTCAAGTTCGAAATCTAAGCCACAAATAACATTTCTGTTAACAGTTCTGTTTACTTAGGTAAACGTAGTTTAAAGTGGGTTAACGGCAATGCAGTTGAAGTGCAACTCGTGACCACAAGACCATTCACTCTGACCCTTTAAACTGTGAGCTAAAAGACGGACTTAAGTCCCGAACAAAACTAAAGTACTTAGGTATGTGCATTGCTTTATACTTGATCCAATTACTTTAAGATTAAAACCATCTTAGTATTAATATTTAGGTCTACAAAGCTTATAGATAAATTACATCTCTCCAAGCGCTGACGGTGATTGAATATGCTCGCAAATGTATTGAACTGACAAGTCAAAGTCACGGCACTTGTCAAAAAGAAGTGTCATTCCCATACATTTAAAGTTTTCTATTCGTGACTACGGTAATACAAAGTAACATTGTCTATAAATATTCGTGCGCTTTAAAGACAAAATTTTAAAACGTTATTTTAGTTCAAACATTTCTGAAAAGCTGAGTGACCGACCTTATATATTCACGTGGCCTAATTAAAATGAGGAAAATTAGACGATTGTTCAGGTTCGTTACTTTCAAAATACAGTCCCGATTTCCAAATGACATCGGCACTAAATACTTCACACAAAAGTAATATTGTTAGATAAGAACAGTATAGTGAATCTGGTGTTCTATACAATAATTATATTCACGAGAAATACAATCAACAATAATAAGATTATGAATAATTCCTTATGTTACTAAATCTAATACGTTCTGAACCGCAATACATTGACATCGTTAATAATGGAGATGGGTGATTCTGATAACATAACGCGATAATTGATCACAATTCATAGAAAAGCCGTTACTCTGTTTAGATTTAGGCCGCTTGTTATTTATGATATTAATAATAAACATTGTGCCACGCACGAATATGCGGTTAGGAGAATAATTAATACAATCGCAACAGCACAATAAATTACTATTAAACATTGCAACGACACATTAGTACTATTTATCTTTAAATTTATCTGCTCTGCAATTTACATTCTATACGTACAAAGAAACAGAAATCAAAAAGCCGTATTAGAATATTTTATAAATATTGAAATTTGATTTGATGTGAAGAATAACCCTGCTTGTCGGCAAAATCAATAAACAATTAATGTTACCTTCATATTGAATTCGATGTGCTCCGTAAAACAAGTTGCCACTCAGACTTTTTGCTACAAATTGAAATAAAAGTGATTGTTTTCCCCCTGAATATTCATATCAAGATAGTATATCAAAGTACAATACAATTAGTGTAATAAATGTACATAAACCTTGCTTTTAATGTTATTTCTTTCGCACAGATTATAATTAAGTCACAAAATTTACCTAATATTTAAAATAAAATAACGTTACTCTTCCTACACTTATTTTAAGAAAATCTAAAACTATAGTTTTAGCACTAGATAACTACACTACCAAAAACGATCAAATATTTTAACCCTATCATCGAATTTTAACTTCTAAACAATCCAAAATTAATTACTTTAATAAATTGTAAACTCGTAAAAGCCAATCAATTCCCGATCATTTGTATAACAGAGAAACAAATGCCAAAAACCGACAAGTCGCAATTACAACCCCTAAGATTAATCAAGGAACGCCCAAGTAAGCGTTTAACCAGTCCAAATTGCTGTAAAAGGTACACCAACATTGTGATCAATTAAGTTGATAGCCGATTGAGTACCCCACTTTGCTATACCTACGTACGTAGGTATCGTATGTGACCGCAAGAACCCCAAATTCCTGGCGAGGTACGAACGGAACTTTAATTGTCTCGGTAGCTAGATGAAGTTTAACTACAGTTTTTGTTGCAAATACATGGGCTTATAGTCTCATTGTTAGTAGTTATTTTAAGTGGGAATAGACTGTTACTAGCAGTTTAAGTTGTTTAAATTAAATTTATATTAAAATTTGCTTATTATCCTGGTGCTACTTTTTGTCGTGTTTTATAATGTAGGTACCTGCTAAGCTGTAAAGTTTTTTTTTTATATTTTGTGATCTATTGACAAATGTGCTACTACATGTCATAACATTTAAAATTCGCGACAATCTGCAAGCTAAGCAGTGTTTGTTTCTCTTTCAATATTTATATCTGATCAAAAGTGGTCAACGTTCATATTTTCCATATTCATAGCCAGCAAACAAAACATAACTAGTACAAGAACAATGGCGTTACAATAAATACAATCCTCGTATTCATAGGTAGTTAATTTTCTCGTTCATATTATTTCTCACGCAGGGACAGAGTCCTAAATACACAATCAGTTATCGTTGCTCTCAGATTCATTACTAGTTGCTCTCTCATGGCTTCTCATTGCCAGTGGAATAACTGCCTCGGGATATTGCATGTTGGTTCAGAATTTCTGAACATTATTATACTGTCTGGAAACAAGGTCAGAAAGAATTATAGTGTCAGTAGTTTGATAATACGTTCTGATTTACAAACTTGAACGTTTTGTAAAGTAATTTACGGGGAATTGAATTAATTACCAATTTTTAGCTTTCTTTCAACTTTTTACCTTTATATCTTAGTATTGATTGCTTTAGGTTAATTTTTTTGCATCGAAACGAGAACTCATTTTTTTTGGAACGTTATTGGTATTCAGTACAATTAAAGGTCAGAATGTTTGTACCGAGGGTTCTTGCTCACATTTTTATATTAATAGAAAATTCCCGATCCGTTCTACTGCTGCATTAAAGTGGCAAGTCACACAATGCCTTCAAACATTAAGGGGAACTAGTAGCCGCGGCGCCAATTACTCTCAGCAACACCAACAGTCTAGGGGCGCAAGAAAATAAACCATAACATTCATAAAGGGATAGTGTCGTACATACAATCGGTGCCAATAAAACAGCAAGGCCGACACCCCACGCAATAAGCAAAGGCGAAATAGCGCGGAAACGTTAGGGGAAACAGTATTAATACTTATGGTTAATTGTGCCGGGGTTACGGAGCCATAAGATGATGCTGGATTGAAGTATGTTAATCGAAATAGATAGGCCTCTTTTGTTTGGCTGGTATTGATCGAGATAACACACAAAATATGTAGCAGTGTATGGTCTCTTTACATAGTCAATGATATCAGCCGGTGCAGTCTGGGTGTTAACGGCATGTTATCTTATATGATGGCTTGAATTACAATGTGTAATGTACAAATTCAGCGATCCTAATTTTGATAGAATCTAGGATAAGGTTATTTTTAGACATATTGTAGCGGATATGGTCCCAACAAAATGGAGATTACCGTTTAAAAAAAAAGATTTCGTTCTGATTGATGAGTGTTTCAAGTTCTTACAGCGAAGTTTTAGCGCTCATCCATCGGAGGGTCTGTGCTTCCCTTAAAGACGTGTCCGGACTGGAGAATGACTCTCCGAGGTGAGATGCGCACAGTTCATTACAAATACTCCGAGTAACTTAAAAAATACAGTTTCGTATTATCGTTTTAAAATACGTCACAATAGGATAAGGGGACAAAAGCGGCGGTGTAGGGATGTGTAGATTTCAGCTGACAATAGAACTTATCGTACAATTTTATGGAGAGGCAAGACTACGTTATTTTAGGAGGGTGTTGGGACTAAATCCGTGCCTGTGTGGTATTGTGTTCAGAATACCTCTGGATCGGATTGTAGCTTGTAGGTACGGGTGGAACATGGTCGCATGGATACCAAACATTCACTGCTATAACCGACTTCTAGTTTATCGCATGAATATTGAGGCCTTAAGACTTGGTTTTGGCGATAGAGTGCCAATACCGCAGTGCGTTTGTATATTTTATACCATAGAAGAATGATAGAAAGGAATAAACAAAAGAAGATCTACATTTTAAACCTCACTAATTACATATAAGTATGCTCCTCATTGAGCTTGTATTTCAAATGAATACTTAACTGTTATATCACATCAATACTTCACCTCACGTATACATAGCATTAGCGTTTACACATATAAATGACCTATCATTAATTAAGTCTATCTTTTCCCACAACTCTTGAATCTTCAATATTATTCCTCGCCCCAAAGTTTATACAATGCGTTTCAATTTCTTAGAAGATGCACTATCGTATAGACACGAGGGGGGCCTGACAATGTGTTGAATTAGTTGTCTACGTGAGTCTCATCTATACAGATTGTATTAGATATAGGACGTGAGTAGCACTCGTAATAGTAAAAGCAAGTGGTAGTTCATTAGTAGTAGATGAGTCATTATTAATAAAACTAAAATACTGTTATTTGTGAAAGAAAACTGATGATCCTCTTTGAGTAACTTTGTATTGAACATTTGCAGGAAAGGTGATACAATTCTATGGTTTTAATTGCAGTAGTCATTCGATAGAGGTTTGGTAATGTTACGCTACTATCGAATAGATTGGGAGATTGTCGACATGTTAGGCGATTCTAGTGAAACAATAGTGCTTGGTCGATAATTAATCAGCAACCATTCCAATACACGTGCTATTAATAATGTACAGTCACGTACTTATATTGTTCTCAACAATGATTTAAGAAACAAATAAGTCTAATTTAGAACATTTCCTAAGACAGCTTCAATTCTAGCTCCATCTATTTTCTCATCAACTTTTTTATCTCTCCTTTGATCACAAAACGCAATTCCATTCCATTTATATAGTGAAATTGAAAAAGAATATTTTCCCCTTAAATGTCAGGGGTAGTTACGTACACACGTAATGCGTATAAAATAGACCTCTCTGTCTCGTGAACAATATCCATTAGGAAATTTTTATCTTCGAGAGTTATAAATGATATGGACCCCTCTTTAGAAGCCACCAAAAAAACGCCACCGGAAAGTTGTATTTAAACAAACTACATTACTTTATAATGATCAATTCAGCCGACAATAATTCGAGTTATGTATGATAATTTGATCAGGTGGTACGTAAAGGGGAGACCCTACTAACGCCCTCACGGTTATTAGGCGAACTAATGGCGACTTAAGCAAAACAACTCCCGATATTGCACCATAAAAAGGTCCATTGAAATGGGTACGCACCCCTTCGATTATTTTAAATTTTCCATTGTAAAGCACATTTGTCGGAACAAAAGAACAATGTGGAGCCATATACGCGTACAAAAATTTAAATCTGTCGTGATTATTTTCCTTTTAAATTGTTAATTAATGTTGGCCGATTTCCAATCACCTTTTAAAAGGTAATTTCGAATAATCTTTAAATACGTTTTTACTTTCACTTTAATAAGCTGCGAAGAGCTGAACACTTCCGCGATTATAATAAACATACAGTAAGTTGTTTTTTTATTAATTAAAAACACTTTCCAGATATAACCTGATTTGCCTTGGACATGGTTATAAAAATATGAATTCTCTTCCACAATAATTAGGAAGGTAATTATTGACTTTGGCAATAATTATCGACTTTATGGGGTATCCATAAAGTTGATACGGGATTTGCTTTCACACGGTGTACTGTTCTTACTTCGAATATTGATTATATTCGAAGTGTGATAAAAACAGTTATTTTCTTTTACTCATTTACAAACTAAAATAAAGTTTTTTTATCATATTGCTGCTAAATATAAGGAAAACGGTAAGTATTACAAAGTATACGGTTTATATTACAAACGTGGTAAATAATCTTAATATTCACGAGTCAATCAGATCGGCAATAAATAAAGCAATAAATTAACCGTTCATAATCATTATTTCTGTCATAACTTTGAGTTCTTAGTAATCAGTTCAAAAAACGTAGTTAACAAGTCCGTGCTAATTTTAAGAACAGTTGTTTTGTGGAATTTTGTTAAAGGTCAAACCGAAATAAGTAAAACAGCTTGTAAAATCGTGAACGTTGTCAATTAAGAAACTTCCGAATTCCAGCAATTGCAAACAGTCTATTTTAAACACGACACCAAAAATCACGCATCTTGTAGTTATTCACTGGAAGAAAAATGCAACAGTTCCATTTACGTCTAAAGAACGATAGCGGAGGATAAATATGCGACATTTATCAATACGGTAAAATATGCTAAGTGTCGCGTATAGAAGTATCGCTGCGTCCCTACTTCCTGGCTTGAAGGCGTCTGTAATAATGGATTACGAGTCTAGACGCGAGACAAAGCCGCTTCGAGCCCTTAGAGTTGACAGGTACACAGTGATAAGAGGAGCGGGTAGCGGAGCGGGCAGCGATTTGCCGTAACTGTTAATTTCTCCCTATTTAATCTTGTAAGTAAATGTGAGTCGTACAGGCTACGTGTTAATTACAACATTTTTTTGGAATCATTACGCCAGATTTGTACAAAAATAATATTTACCAAAATACATTTCCTTACTAATTTTTGTGGAATTCCAGTATAATTAACCTATAATCAAGAAAAATAAGCTCCCAAACATTGAAAAAAACATACACAAAAGAAATAATTACCCAAGACACGCTCTATTTAGGAAATTATACGTCCAAAACAAAATTACCGCGTAACCGCCGACGTTTAGCACTTAAATCGTAAAACTAAAAATTAACCTAATACAAAAGCAATTCGAAGACTTTAAAATACCTGTTTTCCGTGTCGGGTATCCATGCCGCTCGTTAACTTTTATACGTATCGTGTGCGAACAATTGTTATTTTGGGCACATTTTAGTGGCGGTATTTTATTCGCTGTTTTATAACCACTACATTCCGACCCTTTGTTACGCTATGCGTGCAGCGGGCGACCGACCCAAGATTGATGGTAGGTTCACATGACATGGTTCGCCCTGAACGGAGCTACCCTTTTGATGACTTCACTAACGGTTATTTATGGCGAGGATTTACTCTGATCCCCATTTTAAATCCGCGCTCTCAAAAATTTAAAGCCGTTTTTAAACAGTCGTTTTTAGTTTATTAGGGTTTGTTTGTTGATCGTTAGTTTATCTTAGCTCAATTTTAGGTCGTTTTGTTGAATATTTTATAGAACATACTCATGTTTTATTTTCCTTATATTGTTATAGTGAACTTGGTATTTTTTTTCTTTATCTGACAAGAATTTTAGATCTTTTTAGAAATAATCCACTATTTTACTTAAAAATAATACCAACTTTTGCTAACATTTCGCAGCAATACGCAGTTTACAAAGCTAACCAGTTCATTATAAATATTTCATTGCGTTGGAAAATATAAGTTATTAACAGAACAAACTTAGAACACCTAGCACATACAGTTTGAAAATTTTAAATTACAAAGAAACTAAGCTTCAGACTTGCAAACAAGTTAGTTTGTTACAAAACAATCGTAGAGTTAAATTACTCGTATAACCACTTTGTTATGCAACTGCGTTTGTGGTTAAAGTTTAAAAAACAACAGATAGTCAGTCAGATTTGTGTCCTTTCTCGTTGTAATAAGCTCTTTTACTTAAGTCGAATGATAAGTAAAGTGTAGATAACATTCTACTTTGTCACTTCAAAATTGAACATCCTAATAATTATAGTACCGATACTTTTTTAGGATTACTGGATAAAATGCTGCGATCGTGGATTTTTGCACCAAAATATATTTAAGATTTCTATGGGATAAAGCTTACGCACAGTTATGGGTAACATACAGGTGTATTTATTAGTGACAATATTTACATTAATGATTATGGTATAAAACCTCATTAAGAGATTAAAAAAATCGAAACTTTTTCTATTTCTCCTCATTAATTTATTTAGCCTTTCAAACAAGCCTAAGACTACCTAGTATAACTTGTTCTGTATTATGTAAATGTTAATCAAGGTAGTTAAACATTAGATAAGGGAAACCCGTCAAGTTGTGGAAACATGATAGAAGATAAGGTTTTTACAAGATGGATGGTCATTGAACACGGTGCAAAGACTAGCTGAATGTCTGTATTTATGTTTAATGAATACAATATCATCAAAGCTGTTATTGCATTTATTTTGTTCAAAACGTGTTTTTCTCAATAGTATTAAGTAAGTGGTTTTCAAATTTCTTTTCTTCAATTTCGCCTATAATTGGCAGTCTAGTTCAATACAGAACGTGGTCTAGGTTGTTCCTAACAAAGTTTTCTTGTATTTTCCAGTTACAGATACGTGTGTATGTGTTTTACTGTGAGCAATTTTATTCAATTGTTTTCATTCGTAAATATGTGAACATAAAAGAATTTACCACTGCATAAATTGTAACATAATACCAGATTAAAAATAAAATATGTCAAACAATTTTATCGATACAAAACCACTCAAGCCTACACACACTAAAATTCATATCTGGAAACCCTCCAAAACTGACAATCGAAAATTAAAAAACAATCCGTGGTTCCATGTTTAAATTCATTGGATTTAAACGGTTGGCACGGGGCTGTGACGGCCAGTGACAGGCGCGCGACCAATGCGATAAGTCCACGATGACATAGCACGCGCCCTTTCGTTATGGGAGCTAAAAATAAATTAATATTATTAAAACATTCAGTATTGGTTATAAAACAAATTAATATACCCATTTAAATATTTGATATCAATGCAGATTTTGGTTCATCGCAAAAAGTAATTTATGCATAGAATTTTATTTCAAAGAATTTGTAAAATAATGGAGTTATTTGCGTAGAACATGAATAAGTTAACTTTTGTTTGAAGGGTAACGTTAACAAAGAGAAAAGCAATCTTTTACTGAAACAATATTAAATATTATGAGTGCTTACGGGCAGATATGTCTATGAATACAGATCTAAATTTATCAACCCTACGAACAACCACAATAATGTCAAGAGCATTAAAATTTTTATATCCGACCGACGCCTGTTCATTGCAGTCATGCCATGTTCCAAAATTATTGATATCACATCAGGACCACCCTTCCAAATTATAGTGCCAGTACTGTCTAGACCGCAGGGCGGATTGGACGTGTGTACGTGAACAGCATGCTTTCACAGCTCGTTTGGCCAACAGAATTGGCGTGTTATAGGACGGAGGCGATTTCAGATTGCCCACGTAGCAAGACAAAGTGTAGCTATTGTTATTGACAGCCGCCGCCGAGATTTCTTGGCGATGGTTAAAATTTTCAGTTGTGTCCATTGGAGTAAAATCTTCTGACAGCATTTGGAGCTAGTGATAAAAGTATTAGTGTATTGAAAGTCCACCATTCATTGCACCTATTGTTTATTTTTATAAACAGAAATATGTACGATGCAAAAAAATTTTTTCGTGGGTTTGTTTTCACCCCTCAAAGTGGAAAGGGACATTAAATCCTTACATACCCTAAAGAATCAACTTATCTCATTCAGATCTATGTCAGGAAACCGCAATTTTAAGCACCCCTTTTGCATTCCGGTATTAAAAGTCTACACTTGCAGGTATAAAACCACTCAGTTAGGAAAAGCAAAAGATTAACGCAACAACTTAGAGATAAAAAGTAAAAACACAAGCCGATTGTGGTGCGAATCAGCTTAGTCTCCCTCCGTTTTTTTCCGTAGATATGTATAGGGATATAAAAAGTATTTTAAGGGGCAGGTCCCGTCGCCTATAAAAACCAGAGAACGAAAAATTACGGAGTAATGAGAATTTCTTTTGTTCGTACGTGATAAAAAGTTTTAGTGGAAGCATCATATTTTGCATAGCGTTTGAAGTGAAGCGTACTGCCGCATGCAAAACCATTTTAATAAATTGTATGATTTATATTCATGTCTCTTTAATTAATTCTAGGCAGTCATCAGATCAAGTCACCTAAAAAACATTTTATAGCCATTTGATTTACTTTGTTTTATATCTCGTTTTCCTGTAAATTGTTACAAAAAATGATCCAATATTTCAAAACAGTTTAGATCATTAGTGAAAATCACCTTAAACAATTGTCAGGTAGGTACACTATTGATCGTGGTGTACCGGTATAAAGCAACGGACCGTGTGTTGTTGAGACACTCTCGAAAGCAAGGGCATTAGTACACCCATTCATCATGCGATATCATAATAATTGACAAACACCAAGACTATGTCAGTGGATAGCTTAGTAATATTAAGAGAAGCCAAATTTTGAAAAACCAAATAATAAAAAGAAGAAAATTTAAAAATCTTATTCAATTTTGAATAACCTTACAAAAAGAGAGAACCCATTCTGAATTGGTTTTACAACTGAATTAAAACGAAACATTTTTTCCATTAAATACAAGATTACTTCAGTATTAAACACATCGACCCAAAAGGATTTAGTGTACTTATCGTTGGATCCCTTCGGCAAATGTAAAGAGATTCTGTCAAAAATAAACCATCTCCTTAGTGGAGTAGATTTGGTGTCGAATAGTTGCCGTATAAAATAAATCTTTAAGCTCACAGACAGGTACCATTTGGTTAGTCGAAGCTGCATTGCGTTTATGTGGTTTAGTGAGATTTTATTTGAGATTTTGGATCAGTATTATTGTTTAGGTTTTGAAAGTAAAGTTGGAATTTGTTTTGGCTAAGAAAGGTGATTTGAGTAGGTTTTTGTTCCACAATTTTCTAGAATGTACAACGTGCTACCGATAATTTGTGAACATTCAGTAGTTTTAATTAAAATGTAGGCTGAATAAGAGCAGGGGCACTCGATGCGTTGCGGTGCTAGAGCGGTGCTTCTGCGTCGTCTTACATACTATATGTAGCATGTAACACGGTGCACTGCAGTGACGCACACCGGATTAGCAACCACCGAGACGAGGTGAAGACGGGTGAATGCGTTGCGACGCCAGAGTAGCACCGCTCCAACCACTTCGACCCCTACGCTGCTGGGGCACTGGCGACGTCGCTGCGACATGGCAACGTTACGGCGCCGCACCGCTCGTGTGGTCACCGATAAGGTAGAACCTTTGCGGTGCGACGCCAGTAACAAGGATTTGTTTAGATACTCTTTATACTTCCTACTGATGTCAGAGTATTTTAAAGTCTTCGTAGCTCAAAACTACACAAACGCATATCAAAACTTTAGTGAAGAGGTCGTATATCAAGAACGACAGTGTCGCGTTCCAACTTCCGTGATTATCGCGATTTTAACGAACGTATACATTTTAGAACTATTTTTATAAGAATTCTGCACGACTTATTAAAAAAAAAAGGCACAGCAGTGTTGCAAAACGGAAGGCCAGATGTTCTATAAATTGTAAGTTTCTTTGTTCTTCGCGGAAAATTTCCGAACTGTACAGCGTAGTCGGCGTTCATTATTGCTTGGAAATATTTACTAAACTTTACTATTCACTCCACATGGGAGACGGTATTGTTAGGCGGTGTGTTCACTTGACTTGTACCTTGTTGTACCTAATAGGAAATAAGAAGTTAATATTTATGTGCTTTCACTTGTTTAAGGTGCGTACCAAAAGAGTACATTGTTATTTATTATTATTTTTTTTACCTAAATCGAGAGGTAAATTTTATAGAAAACTAGCTGTTGCCGCGACTTCGTTCGCGAAAACAAAAAAAAAATGGAATGAAAAAGTAGATGTTGGCCGATTCTCAGACCTACTGGATGCATAATATATACAAAATTTCAAGAGAATCGGTCCAGCCGTTTCGGAGGAGTATGGCAACGAAAACTGTGACACGAGAATTTTATATATTAGATGTTAGCACAATCTATAAAAATAAATTTATTATTATTAAATACCTTCTCTGTATGATAATAATTTACAATATTGTTTATTTTTAAGTTTCCTGCTACAAAACAAAAATTAGCAACTCATAGTAGACAGAAAAATATTGGCCAGTGTAAACCCTGCTCAATAACTTCCAGACTTTTGCAAGTTATAAAACTTTGATTTCGTAAAGCACATGCTTTTAGATAATATTACCTTCAAGCCGCTGCATTTTAAACAAAACTAATTTAGTTACAGAAACTGCAGTAGTAACTATCGTATTACTGGACAGCGCTTTAGCAGCTGTAAGTAAGAGGATTGCGTTAGACACCGGCAGTATATTTATATCCCTTTGTGAAAACAGACGTATTCAACCCATTAGCGCGTGTGACTCGCGAACTATTCGTATTAATTAAATTTAATTGTGTAGAAACAGAACACGAGACACTCAAGTAAATGTTGAAAGTAAATAAGGATACTTAATTTTCATCGTCAAGTTGAAGAATTTGCTAACCTGAAAATGTTTAATTGGTTGGTTATTTTAACAAGTTATGTACCTACTTCATTCTGCCGTAAACTTATAAAATTATAAACGAGGTAGCGTTATCTGAAATCATCGAAGACAAGACAGTATTAGGTATATGATAGTTTTCTGTATTGCGATAAAAATAGAATTTTGCTACCAATATCATCGCAATACATCTTTCATTCAGAAGTTTTTATTTTTATTATTAACTGTAACAGCAAAACGGACCTAATAGATATCCTCGTAAACTTTCCAATGGCTATCCAAGAGCTCTCTAACTTAACCAAGAAGTACTTATTTATTTCAATTTATTGCTCAACAGTTAAAGGGTGAAAGCCAATATAAACTCCATTCGTTATTACTCCATCTTCACGTAAAATATATTATATCTTGAGAAGATAATCTGTCGAATATTTTAAGTCGCATTTAGGGGATCAAAACTCAATTAGTATTGTTAAGGGGAATAGGCACGCGACATCTGGCTGCGAACACTGATGACAACTTAGCGCCTTAGGGAATGAGAGAACGATTCAAATATAACTTTGTTTTCAATAGAAAGCGCATTAGCTATGTGTTTGTGTATTGATTTAAGTTAAAAGTTTTGTGATTCGAAGATCAAATTGGCTACTATTGCCGTTTAAATTGATTGTCAAAAACAAATTTACCTGCCGATAATTGATATACAAAACATAAATTCTATAGGGAAATAATTATAGACTTCTAACAAGATCCTCATTGTACCGGTGAATTTTAGCAAGAGTTTCTAAAGTCGGAAATCGATCCGGTGTAATACAACATTTTGTTTTATAGCTTGTCAAAATGTTATTAACCTGGAAATAACTAGGCACTTACATTCCCTTATTATCATAGAAAATTCCACGTGAATATATAGGTACCTACTTATGCTTAGACTCTCCGGCATTCATATTTTTTACCCTGTAACCACTCAATTACTGAACAAAGTAAGCATAACTTCTTGATGTAAACTTCTACGAGAAAACAAGATACCACAAAATTCGTGACTTGAATAAGAGAAAATCTTTCTCTCATTCGCGACTTCGTCGTCAAATGAGCAATAACTTATTTAACCCATCATCACACCTTTATATTCCACATAATTAGTTAAATTATTTACACAGAAAGAGCTCACATTTCAACTCATCGCGTTTTATGTTTTTCCTGTCTGTTACCACACACGAAGCCAAGTGTATTTTTGATCTGACATAAAAATAACTGTATTTACTTAAGCTCAAATGGAAAATAAATTCTACGGCCATAAAACGCTTAGGGAAAATAATATGCTGTTTGTTTTTCCTGGTCTAGTAGAGTGATGTATTCTGATTTTTTGGAACACAATCTAATGTAAAGTATTGATATCAAAGTAACTGAAGAATGGAAAAATATACTGAGAAAATTTAAGTTATACTCTACATCTTCATTTAAAATTCAGCATCTAATCTGTTTTGCCTAGACTGATTAATAAAGATAGTTTTAGGACGCAATATAAATTAAACTTCTTAAAAATATTAAAGCGAATGTAAAATATAAGCAATCAAAAGTATCACACAAAAGTGTTAAAAAGCAGAAGCGTTACCTTACCATTTTCGTTTAATTTTATCGCACAGCACTCGAAGACGTTCATCAAACTTACCGTCACACACTATCGAAACTCATATCCAGGTTCCGATACACAGTCAGAACACATTAGTAGAGCAGTGTAAACCGTCGGAAAATTGGACTTCGTACGGTATGCTTTATTCATGGCATCGCCATGTAACGTTCTGCAATTGTATTTCGGTGCATTTTGGGATACAAATTGGAATTTTGATGAGGAATTTACTTGACACTTTGATATTGTAATACGGAAATTTGAACGATTATTTTGATAAAGCAGTGACACACGAATTACTTCAAATCGTAATTTAATGTGTGGGGCTTGTGCAATTATGAGCACGTTTAACTGAAGCATGTTCGTTACGAAAAGCTAGCTTATATTTTAGTAATATGAATTTATATTATATAAGTGAGGGAATATAAACTTTATTAAGCTAGAACACCTCATTGCAAATACGTGTTTAATATTAATTGCAGCGTATAAAAGCCAGGTAACGGAAATAATAAAATTTACCCATTTTAACATTGCACATCTCTGTTTAACATCTGCCTCAAATTACAGCAGTCATAAAATACGGTTGAGGAAAAAGGTTAATCTTAGCTATTAAGTAGTCGACGGACTAGCCACTGAACTCCTCAAACTGCAACACTAACCGCTTTAATCACTCGTTAAATGTAGTTTAGGTTATTGTAAACCCGATGATATGGAGTGTAGTAAGATTGAAGAGTTTAATGCTTTAAATTCGTTAATAAATGTAAGAATTAATTATCAAAGGTGTTAAATTTCCTGTGTTCAACAAATTTTTGTAGAAAATATTAATAAAATGATGGTTTTGCTATAAAATCTTCATATTTCTAAGTCTCTTATCAATATCACAAAATGTTTAACCAATTACGGTTTTAAACAAAACTACAGCATTCAAAACTAAAGCTCAAACAATATTTCCTGAAGTAAACCGAATCATAAACTACATTACAAAACAGAGTGCACAAAACAGAACGAAACACAAAAATGTTACCTCAAAAATTGTCAACGCCCTAAGGTTTGCCCTCATATATCACGAGGATTTATTTTCACCTTTGCTCCTTTCTCGATTTCTACGTAACGCCTTAATTCAATATTAAATTTTGCTCTTTCCCCGTTTTCATACACGAACAGATGTCTTTACGCGTTTCGTTTTTCATATTTCACATGCACATTACATTATGGATGTAAAAGACATGTCGAGCGTAGTATCTTAGAATATTGAGCGTACGCAATGAAGTTGTTTCGAATTAATATTTAATGTGCGAAAATGTGAATGTCTTTTACTGTTTTGTAGTGTCTCGGAAATGAAATGTTTTGAAATGCAGATTTGATGAGTCGGCATTGCGTAACTTTAATATTACCCAATGCGTTATATACTGAAATTGTATGGGACTTTCTATGTTAAGTTATGTTTGAATCTTCTATCCATTTTAAGTTTTTGCTGTTCTAAACCAAACTTTCATTCTGGTAGGCATAGGTAAGCATTTTTTGAATTCATTAGACTACCTAAGCACTAAAACCAAACCAGTCATTGATTTCCCCTTAAATTCCAGTAAATTTACGTAATTTTATTTTCCTTATTTATATTTTACGTTATTTATATTTGAAGCATATCCATTAAATTCCCTATCTTTAGCATTTCCTTTAGCAGACTCGAGAGTTGATTACGCATCGCTATCTCTTTGCTTCATCTCTAAGCTGTTAAATGATAAAGAACCCTTTGCGGGGTATTGTTAAGACCTGAATTTGCTTAGCATGTTATAAATAAGCAAGTTTTTAGGAGACGGCGGTTTGGTCACAATAGTATCTACCAAAAAGCGAGAATTAGGTCGGATGCTACTAATATCTTTGCAGAAAAAATATTGCTATAATTATATTTATCAAATTATGTTTTCTAAAAAAAAATAGGACCTTAAATTCATACTCAATACAGGCGATCAGAAATATAGATATCTAATAATAAAATACTTGTTCATTATTAGGAAGCGACAAAGTAAAAAAGGTATGTAGTTCAATTAAATGTCGCAACCATGTAACAGGATATGTCTGATCTGATCTACTGCAAACATGATTTACAACTATTACTACGCCATTACCAGTGTTGCATTTAGATTTAAACGTTGATCTAACATTCATTTTGATACGAATTGTATGGGCGCCTGCATAATACTGAATAAGCTACTGTATTTTAGGTCATTATTGTGGTACCCACCAGAAACTGAATATCCAGATAGTTTCATACAATGTAAAACCATTTCGCCTAAAGAGGACATAGCATTATCGATTTTAATTAAAATAACAATAAAAGCTAACAAAATATTTATAATCCAATTAGTAATAAGGATAAAATTTCCAATTTTCTACATGAATGCATCGCAAACACAAGACAAATAAATCTATAAGACATTATCACTTACCAAATAATATAAACAATTACGCTGTTAAACAATCTATCGCTTCAGTAATTCTTAGATCTAAATTCGAAATAACGTTGTCCAGTATAGAAAGACCTATGCAGTTCCCCCACAATTGTTTGGATAAGTGTTAAGCTGCGGTTCTAGTTATGGTAGTAGGTGTGTGGCAAGGAGTGCCGTATTGTATCTCTCATTATATCGTTCCGGTTGAATGTGACACTATCGCACACCGGGCCTGTCAGTAAACAATCAATGTTTGGAAAAATCAACGATAAGGACGGTTTGAAATACTCTGATTGACGCAGCGATAGCGTAATGTGTAAGGATTGTTTGTGCTTGTTATCTAAAAATGCAGTCTGTTCAAGAGACTTTCACTTGTTTTGTAACACTAGGTATTAGACAGATCCAATTATAGATACTGCTCATAGGTTTTGCTAATACTGGTGTATCCGGATTCGTCATCTTGTCACTCAACAACATTTTTTGCTATACGGTATCGGGTATGGCATATTATTATAAAGATCTCAAACGTCACAATTTTACAATATAAGATGCATAATCGCAGTGACGGTCCTAAAAAAAAGTGGTAGGCAACAGCTTTTATTCATAAAATTCCTTTGTATTATGAACTTCTTGGTGAGTTCGGGCATAAGTCATCTTGTCCTCCCCCTTCACTCGACATTCTGCATCCATAAAAGTTACCTTATTGGGCAACCGCAAAGTCACATTTCGGGAGCCATTAGTCTAAGACCCGCATTCTCAAATTACTTCCTGAGGTACGTGAATGGCCGAACCGCCTCTGACGACACTTGCAATTTGTCTACCCCGAGGTTGCAACAGATGTCTCCAAAATTACAAATTATTCGCCAAACAAAGTTATCGTGAGAAATATGCAACCGTTACTAGGCAACCAGTGACGTCGTCCTTAGTGGAACAGTTTGTTTGGACGGTTCCCAGGTCAGCCAAAGTGTTATTGAGTGTTCCTGTTTCGAAAGTACTCAATATCTGTAGTAGGCCCCTCTACAATGTAACATGCTGTGATAATGCTATCTGACTCACCATTTTATAAGAAAAGCAAGGACTAGAAATATTAGAAAATAAAATCAAAATTTTACAATGTATTAAACAACGTATGTATTAAGCGAAAGTTTACTTTCATACACTTTAAAATGAAATCAATTTGTTACCCTAAGTCGGCCTAAGTCAATAAACATTAAAACACCCAAAGCGTAAAATTCAATATTGAAAAAAGGCAGTGCATTTTAATCAAAATGGCATTAGTATAATCTTATAGGAATGTGCGTGTATTGGACACACTGTCAATTTTGTCAACGCGCTTTATACGTACGTTAGCTTAGGTACTTTTTTTACCTACGCCAGTTAAAGTCAATAAGTAATCGTCTGTAGTATTTTTAGTTATTGAAAATGATAATTACATGAAACTACTGTAAAAGAAATCCATATGAATAAGCTTTTTGTAATAAATGTTAGCCGTGTTAAGAAATCGCAGTACCTTTAATTCGATATCAATCTTCTGTACATAACCAATTTATTTTATTGGATTAACTCTATGACGTGTTATAAATAAAAAAATGCGTTTGATTTGCTCGTCGTAATGTTTGTCAGTGTGTATCAATCATAGCTAAAGGGTACCACGTGGTTCGCTATAGCCAAACCATTAAATAGGGTCAGAGCAATCCTTGGCTTTAAACTTTAGATGAAATAGAATTTATGTTTATTTGTAAGTTTCATCATATTATATGTGTAGTATGTAATAGTTCTTTGCCTGTTTCTATTTTTTCCTTAGGTATACCATAAATTTAGTATTTGTTTTAGATGCAAAGTTAATCCAACGAAAACATAATTGTGTGTTAATTACAGTTACTAAAGCATAAATGTGCTTTTAATTATAGCGCTTCATTTTACTCGTCATCATTCCATAATACCGCAAATTAAAATCCGATAAAACAGTAGTAATAATAAAATATTGAAATTCTCTTGACATTTTTGTACCGAATTAAAATTACAGCCTTTTTACCATTGAGCAATGCTCAAAAAATTTAATTAAAAATATTCATTAAAAAATCTTTGTTCGTACATATCGGCTTTTCGAAGGGGGGTTTGATCAGAGTTACAAATTCAATTTAGCCCGCCCGAGCCCGATTGGGGACGATATCGGAATAATTTGCATAGTTATTATAAACATGGGTCAGTCCTGCATAAACTGTGCTCGATGACAGCTACCGCCTCTCCGATGCAAATAATGTACACGAATTAGGGTGAATGGATGTGACTATGTGCCTATAGAGGTGTTTGCTGCCATGTTCGTGTGCTGCAAAATGTATGGTGTGATTTTAATAAGCCTGTGTGCTCAGTATTGATGTTACCTATATGAAATTTAAGTCTAGATTTCGATGCAATTATTGAGATGATGATAATCTGTGAGCGCAATGATATTTCAAGACAATATGGTGATAAGCCAATATTTCCTCTTCTTTTCATATTTGGGATTTTCTACAAATTTTATGTTAACAAAGTGACTTTTAAATGTGGCGTATGAACATGGGTTTTAAAATTCCGAACAATTTATTTTCTAAACTTGTTTGGCGTGTGTGTATGTATGCTTTTAGCTAAACACAAACGTTTTGCCTACCTTTTTCACGCGAATACCTGCATAGCTTGGACTGTGCACTATTCATTGTCTATATTGCCAGACCATTGTGAAGTTTTGAAATCGAGATTGAATAGGCGTTTGAAAGACGTGTTAGAGCCAGTGCTATAACCGCCTGCAATCTGGTTGAACTCGTATTTTTTGATATTTTTTGTCGATTTTAGTTTATCAAACTATTTTGCGTGTGGTGTCCGGATATAAAGAATAGCTCCACCCCATATCCTCCACTGGGTGTCGTAAAAGGCGACTAATGGTCCCTAAGACCTAGTGCACAGTACCGAGCACCTTGGGTCACCCGAATGGTGGCGGGTAAACCACCAACAATCGCATTCCCAAAGAGGGTTAGTGCCAGGCAGGCGGCCGACTATAAAACCATAGCCAAATCCATTAGCAACATGTTTATAAAAAAAAAACATGTTGCGCTGACCCCAAGTAAAATGGGATAAGGGCAGGAAGATGATGAAACTATTTTGCGTAGCTCAAAAACAAACAATGGGAAAGTATTCTTACACTATTTATCGCTAACTTTAAAAGGATCGATTAACCTACGTGACAATGTTAAATTGTCAAAAATGATGTGTAGCGTCAGTCACTTTTCATAATCACATATTATTATTAATGTAAATACGTTTTATGACACATCTATTATGACTATGTTCTAAGCATAAAGGGTGCTTTAGCCGCACTCCAGGTAAACGTGCCCAATTTAAGTTGAGCCGCAATGATGCTTTCAATCGCTTCTTAGTCCTTTGTAATCCCATGGAAGGCGGGGTGCTAAGGATCTTGTTCGTTGGTTGCGGCTTACACCAAAGGCTTAGAATATAGAGTAATTGGAGGGAGCCTCAGTCTTTGTATATTATAATCAAATGCATTCATATGATTGAAATGATAATGAGAAGAGTTTGGCGTGTACTAAGATAGGTATTACTACTCCCCAAGCTATTAGCTTTATGGGTAACTTACTGTAACAAACGCATTTACCAGTTGTTATAAATTTAATGATACTCTAAACAAAGATCTAATAATCTAATCTAAAATAATCTTTCCAGTTAGACAGCGTATTTATATTTAAAAATATGTAATTTCATTAAATAATTTCATATTTTCAACATACCGACATGACTTATCAGCTTACCTAAAACTTTCAGCCCTAATATCGGTCTCAAAACTTTTAATAAGTAAAAGGTATGTAAGTAAAGTAACTTTCTTAATAAGTAAAAGTTGCTAAAATTTACGATAAGTCACTATGGATATTATAGGCACAGATAGATACGCGATGAGTGAATGGTTTATCTTTTTTATCTTCAAAATACAGAACCTTCTTAGTGACTGACCCTTTTTTCCATAGTTTGTCGTGGATCGGTCAATAAGCCAATCTGTTTATCGCTGAACGCCTAAGATAAGAGACCATTCCGTCCTTTGGCCATAAGACTATGGCATGATTTTGGATGTCAATTATTTTACCCCTGCCATGGAAGCCATGCCCTTTGGATTTAGGTCAAGATCCTCCCTAAATATTACATCCATGGCTTCGGATATGGGGCCAATGTGCAGCTACTGTGGGTCACACAAACTCTATCTCTTGCCGATTACATTTATCTTAATTATTAGTAATACTATCCTTTTGGTGATCGATTTACGATTTACCTTTCGGGTAAATATTATACTTTCTTATTTATTCAAAAATACCACAAACGTACGGAGAAGGGATTAACAAAATTATTAACCAATTATGAATTTATATACGTCGTTATAATATTTGAGTGAAATAGACGACCTAAATGCCGTCAGTCGAAAGCTGTCAGTCCATGCAAATTGCAAATTCGCGTTCGAAAATGGATTAGTGTCAATTTGTGTGATAGTGGGAATAGCGATCAGGATTTGTCTATTATTTTTTCTAAATAAAATTTATATTATGTGTCAGTCGTTTGTTTATCAATAATTGAGCCAGTTATAATTACTGAATTTAAGCTTTATCTGGCATTGTATTTACTAATATGCTCTATGCTTTCGTACACATAATATTAGAGTATGCTCTTTAATTATAAAAGCTGTTATTTGTAAGTGTTGAAAAACCTACAATAACGTAAAAGTTAATGTTAAGTAAGTTCGAATACCTTTTCGTTTATACACTCAAAGTTCACGGCTAACAAACTTCACACAATTTGATGTTAATAAAAAAGTAGTTTTGAAGTAACAATACAGTCAAAATTTTGTCACAACAATAAAAAAGTATTCCAACAAGCTGTTGTTTGAGGTGAATTATTCATAACATTAATACAAATAAAACCACGTACATTTTTCGCCTTTGTTACGATTTCTTTACAAACGAGCACGCTGTAAATAATTTAACTTATCAGATCGGGCCACGTTGATATAAAAACACGAATAAAATATGTACACACGTATTCGTTCAAATCTAATCAAATCGATCGATGAGAATGAATGAACAATATAAGATGGTAAACCCTAAAAAGCTGAACCAAACTAAAAATAAAGACTATTGTGTGTGTTTTGGTTCACGACTTTAATTTTATTTATTTTTATTAATGTAACTTTTATGTTAGCTGAATTATTTGAAACTAAATGTCGAAGACCTTCAGTTAATAATTGTTTAGTCCGAGTACTTAAATTATTTATAGCTCTTTTAAACTTGATAGCACCAATCAAAATAATACCTAATAAAAAACTTCGTTTAAAAAAATCCGTATACAAAGAGTATCTAAATTTCCTACAGCTGTAAGTCTGGGCTAAGCTTAAACCGACTGATCGATAAGCCGGAAAGTCCAAAGTGTATAAACAGCGTCTACCAAATCCAACACCTAGTTTGCTTGTAGAAAAAGAAACAAGGATTTATTTATTCCAAGATCTATTTGATCTGTTTTTTATGGTCTTATTTACTTACCTACTACAAATATATTTGCGGTAGTTTCCTTTAACATAATAATATAGGATCTATAGAATTTATATTTTTTTTAAATTTCACTCTGAATATTTTATTTATATTCCTCTCCAAAAAGGTAAAGGTGAAATTAGGTAAAAGTACTGTCAGATACAAACTTAAAGTTCTACAAATCATTTTCCCGAAACGGTTAAATCAAGTAAAGGGCAAATTACTCCGAATCCGAAAACGAGGATAAACCCGATTCTTATCGTCGATTAGATCTCTTGCCTACCTATACATAGACACATTGTCGTGTAAATTGGAGATTTACGCACGCAATAAATCAGTCAAGGGATCGTGTGTAAGCCCGCCAATACGTTACGTCGACCAACCGCTGTCCCCTACTGCACTACCTTTGTAAAAATAACTATATCAAACGCGCTGTGACGGGTTGCGGGAATAAAAATGGTTGAAAGGTAAATTTGCGGATCGTGAGTTATGGCGTTTCTGTTTGAAAATTTGTGGAGATGTTACCCGGTTTGGACGCGTAATAACGAACGGTCGTGACCTTGTAAAGTTGGGCAGACGCTGTCTAATACGCAGATTATTGAAAATTTTTTTAATGCTATACGAAGCAATTTTGTTACGGATACCTATTTAATTATTGAGAAACTGTTAATTATAATCATTACATTTTTGTCTGCAAGTAAATTAAAAAATATAATTATTATTATTAAAGGACATAGCTGTAGATAGACTGTTAAGATTAAAATTTTCATTTCTTATTTTACTTAAATCTTAATCTCCCGAAACTTTTAACAATATTTGATAAACAGAACTAGCGTATCTGTTGGTTGCGATCTACGTTATGCAACATTGTCAACACAACTCCTTGACGTTTGGCACTTGTCCCGTATATTTATTCCTGAGGAAATCAATAAATTCGCATGTTCGGGGCACAGTATGGTTCCATCATATTGTGCGGATAACTGTAAGCAAATAACAATTTTGTCAGAAGTGTGACGTTTATGACGTTTCGTGTTTATCTCGTTGATATTATACGGTTTTGATATGTTAGTGTATTATATTAAATATTTCACGACTTTCAAATAACGCCATCTAGCCTCAAACTTAGCAGAGTTTTGAGTACTAGACGACTGATAAACATAGTTATATACTTCTACATATTCTATTATACAGAATAAATGATCGTGCTCATCGCACAAAAATATGTTCTGGGTGGGGATTGAACCCACAACCTCTGGTATAGCACTCTGGATCACTAACCACTAGACCAAGAGGCTCGTCGTGTTGAATGAAGGTTGTTTCTAGTAGGTACCATCAACAATCAATTGGATTGGATTGGATACTGGATATAGGCATAATGGTACACCACAAACCAGGTTTATTGCTCTTCTTAGTGATGATGACCATCGTGGTGTTCTGGTAAATCCTATACTCCACGTCCACGGTCTAACAAAACCCCGGTCGTTTTTTCCTCCCCCTTCCCTCGCCAAAGGTATATTGCTCTATAGGTCCTGTCAAAAAAATATAACATTATTTGATATATTCTTGTTACTATCCACTCGGCACTTTTATTCTTACAAGTAATTAGTTTTAGAGTGACGTACTAAACAGCTACACTTGCGAGATCAACGAGACGGTTCATAAATCTCCGACGTTATAAGGGCACGTACACATCTCCCGTTGCGACGCTCTGCCGAACATTGCCGAGCACAGCGAACATGAAGAATTACAGAGAGCGAACGACTTGAGCAAAACCAACTTGGCTTGAGAATAACACAGATTAAACCAGTTCCCGCCCATGTGTACTTACCTTAATCGTCTACCTAATGCCTTGTTGTAACTACTAATTACTAATTAGACATGGTGAATATTAAATTGTCAATATTTGATTTATTATCACGTTATTACTGAAATGTAATTTATTATAGTATAATGACTATAAATATGCGTATTAATGTGAAATATTGTCGAAGTAATAAATTGCTATTATTAACAGGTAAGCTAAACATTAAATTTCGATTAGCGCAATATGTTAGCTTTCAATGGTTTGTCAGTTTAGTAGTCGTAGGATGTTTACACTATTGATTTTACGACTAGACATCTATTATTAAGGTTTTATTAAATACATTCATTTTCATGGAATCTTTGTAGCCTTTCTTTGGAAACCAACCTTAGTTTCTTTCAACATATCACAATGTTGGCAGTCACCTCATGTTAGGTACTTTTTGATAGTCACAAAGATTAAATTAATAGATGTTATGTCACAAACATCGACATCTTATTTATATAAATGTAATTTTTTTAACCATGATTAATAAATTGCCCAAAAAAAAAATGTTTATCTACACAGATTTATTCACTCATTTTTTATCGTCTAACTCTTTTCGCCTAATCCATGTTCAACATAAAGCAAAAATATGCCAACTTAACCCTATGTTGCCCCAGCCTCTTTGCGTTGTCAACCACTTAAGATTCCAAGCAATGCATAAAATAACATTCCCAAACCCTAAGGGGTTGCAACGCCTTCCCTTTATCTCAATATGAGAGAAAAGCAAATGTGTGTTAATAAATATACGCCATTTATTTGTATGCCAGCTATTTGATTTATAAGAAAACTTTATAAAAGGCTGTCACGAACTTGCAAGAGTTCAGATAAAAATATTGAGAAAGTTCATCGACCTGTCATATGTTACGGTCTACAAAATAAAAGTACAGGGAAGAGCACTCCCAAACTCATTACGGTTTGAAAGCATATCGCTACGTTTTACTTATTAAGTTTAGTATTCGCGGGCTAAAGAAAATATATTCTTAGAGGTAGCTTCTGTTTATTTGTCCTGTTTTAGATTGAATTTGATGAGCATAAAACCTTTTGCTATAAAAGTTTTAGTTTAAATCAATATGCTGATCTTAAAAAGATAACATCGATATTAAAAATTAATTGGAAATATTGTCTAACTATTTTTTTCTACGTATAAAATTTGAGTTTTATGGATAATTATTTTCTTGTATAAAATAATAGTCAATTTGAAATGAAAACCGCGTGGGACAGCAGTATTACATGATAGCAATGCATTAGCAGCTATTAAACGAGTTTTGTAGCAGCAATATTAACTTTTCATTATCCCAACTCGTATAATATTGAGCATAAATAATGCATCGGGCGCATTTTAACGATAATTACTTCATAATGAGTGCCACAATTATTATTTATTATTCCATAAGAGTGTCCAACGGCCATGAATCGCGTGACAATTCACGATATTTTAAGCTTCATGATACACAGAAGTATTACACTTATTAAAGATTGTTGGAATTGTAATTATAAATATGTAGAAATCATTGCAATTCGCGATTTCATTAAAATAAATTGTAAATTGAAGCTATCAGCGAATATATGACTAGCAAGAGAACTGTTTTAAATTTAAAACATGTCAATATTGTCTTCTAATTTGAATATGTTTGACGAAATAAAAGAGTAAGACAAATTTCTTATTAATGCTAATGCAATAAGACTTTCGTTCGAAATTATAGCTTTACATAATATGCATTCAGAATAATTTATTTTGATAAAGAATAGCATTAAACTTCAATGAACCGAAATAATATTATTTCTGGCATGTTTAAACAAAAAACAATCTCATTATCTGTGTGTCACATAATATATTATTTAATATGCTGTAAATATCGTGATCGTGACATTGCTGTGGCCCCTTCTGTCCAAAGCTACTTTCAAAGGTTTCCGTTTTCTCATTTTTTTATTGGTAATAACATGTTAAATATTTGAATACAATGTAGTAAACATTATGACTTCAAATACATTGTTTTTAAAACTTTGAATGTATCTGTTAGTAAAGTCGTAGAAATTCATAAACAAGGCCAATAGTATTTTATTGTGATTTTAATTTAATAAAATACTGATTAAAGATACATAAACATTATATTGTAAATTCTTTTTATACCGTTATTTTCATTAATTGGACAAATAAATACGGACCACAAAAAAGCAAGACAACAAAGTCAGTGAAAATGAATCTTATATAACTTGACACAGTCCATATGCCTTTTAAACTCGAGATTTTTATTAAAACCACCCGAACACTCATTATGAACTTTATCCAACTGTTACAAGGTACAATTTTGAAAAGCACGTTTTAGTAGGATTCTTGACTTGCTCGCATATTTGCATAAAAATTATGATCATCAAAGAGGCTTGACCAATTTAAGAATAAGGTCTCCCCAAAGAAATTTCGCCCACACATTTTTATTTTTTGTTTGTAATCGGATATTTGTACGAGTCGTCCTGTCCGTTTGTCCGTTAAGAATTTATGTCATTCGCTTTCAAATTACATTGCGTACGGGTTTGTTTCTTAAAGATCGTGAGCTTAAGAAAAATATCTTTTGTATTGTGACAGGCGCTGTATCGTAATCTTATTTTGGTATTCAAGTTAAATGCATATTTTAGACTTCTTTTTTTGTTATTATAATATATTATAAGCGTGGCAGGTTCCAGTTTCCTTCTTAGTACATTTTACTGTCTAAAACAAAGTAAAACTTATTGTAATACATTAAATACCGCCTTGTATGGAAATGCAACACATTTTAAGAACTTCGTTACAGAAAAAAGTTCACACTGAATTACTGCACTGCATTAGTTCCATTTCTTTGAAATCAAAGAAATTACAGTTCAGTGTACTCATTTGTAGAAATCAATAAGAATTGTACAGTACAGTCGTACTAACTAATAAGGCCGTTCACTTGCCATGTTACATACAGTCATTTGTTTTATGGTATTTAGGTATCGGTAATAGATTCTTACCCGTATAAAGTTAAGAAACTGATAGATTGGCGGCACAATTACTAACTATTTTTTCAAGTAGTACTCAATTAACTGCTTACGTATTATAATAAAATAATAATACTAGCCAATAACGCTGGGTATAGGCCTCTTCATATATTTGGAAGGTTTGAGCATTCATCACCACAGCTTACTGCGGATTGGCGATTTCAGAATTACATATTAAAATCCATGTTGCCTCATGATGCTCCTTTACCTTATCTTAATAGATCCATATCTTTCCTATCTAGTCTAACACAATGTCTGGCGTTCGAATTTAAGCTTAATTGAATCCTAATTCCTAATCCAATAGCTTGAAGAACATTTGTCATTCCTCATAATTTAACCACTCCTCACTTGATAAATTCAAATACTCCATTAGAAAAGGATTAGCGAAGTTGCATGGCAATCGCGTACGACTGGTTAATCGCTCATGCTAAATAAATTCAATTCCAATTTTTCACTTCATTTCGTGAGGTATTCTAATTTCGATCAAAGCGTTTAATACAGATTTTTTAATCTTTAATTTATTTTAAATCCGTTGTGAATAAAATCGTATTTGGACACAGGGCTAAACTGATAAGCTTGTTTCTGATAAGCCAGTGATCAGACTGGAGTTATGGGATTATGTGATCAAACTGGGTTTTTTATACACTAACTTAATGAAGTAGTTCATAGTACCCAATTAAAAATAATGAGCCGATAAAATGCTTATCATTTTTACTTTTACAAATAGTACCGTTTCCACTAAATGTTACAACAACCAAAATTAAACATTATCCTTTTTCTTAAATTTCACGGAAAGACAAATTACTAGAGCTTGGGCAAAATGAACGAAAAATCAACGAATAAAACACATTTTATAACAAACGATTGCGACACTAATAACATAAGGTTTTCCTTAAGGAGGTTTTAATCCAATTAGAACTTTGAGACAAAACACGAAGAGGCAGCGGCAAAGATTATTTGGAGATAAAACAATTGCTTCAAAGTCTGTAGATGTAAAACCCTAATTTTACGAAGTCTCTACACTTAGAAAATCTCACATATTCTTCTGTTAATTAATTTTAGAGATATTATGTACAAATTAATATTAAAAAACTCACCAAATAATGCTACATTTACCAAGGATGCTTTTGTAATTCTGCTATTTCCAAAATAAATTTCTTAAATTTTGTACTTCATTTTCTATTTTCTCCAATTTAAGTTCCTGAAAACACTAAACATTAACAACGAAACCATTATAATCTGAAGTAATTACAAAGCAGTACCGAGTACGCATAATATAATCACATCTGCGCCCTAATCATTGCATTTGGTAGACAATCGTGTCGTAAAGTACGGAGACATCAATTATTCAACGACGATTCATTTCGAGATGCTCCTTTTGAGTTTGCCTCGCTCGTATCCATTGAATCATAAGGAATTCTGCAATTAGTTGAATGTAATTAGAAATTGAAAGAGATTGCTCGAACATTCATTGTTGTATGTTTGAAAGGCTTATCTAGATTTACATGAATTCTATTTATCTATGTACTTAACATAATAAATTTAATACTGTTTTTTGAGTACCTATATAAGAAATAAATATTCTAATTATCTCGTGCAAATGCTTTGTTATAATAGGCTCATAAATGTATATTTAAGACTGTATATCTTAGTCTATCGATGAATTTGCATGAATAAGTAACTACTTAGCACCTGATGTTGCCAGCTTCTCGAAAATGTCTCAAACTACCGAAGACGTTTGGCAGTGAACAGGATTCACAAATTAGATTTCAGTGTTTGCTACGAACATAGCATTGTATTATTGTCAACGATACCTGTTCTAAAACTGTAACCAGCTATTTGGAACTTTGACGTGAATCTGCATCTGATATTCGATTGAGTTCAATTATAGGTAGGTTTAATTCGAATCGATATTGAGCGTATTGGACATTTTTAATAATGCGAAGGTCCATCGGATCCAGTGATCGAGTTACCAATTTATTAATCGAATGGATCGCTAAACTTGTTTCTCGGCTTGTCCGCTGAATACTTCGTTGACAGTTGTTCGATAATTGAACTGGGAACAATTAGCCATGGAGTGGTTAATATCCGTGGCGCTGTCACTACACGATTGGGTCCCTTGGCAATGGACTCTCAACAATGTCGAGTGTAAATCGATTCCTCGTTGGGATGTGACAAGAGATTTTGAATTGTCACCGGACCTTTGACGTCACGATCGTGTGTGAAAAAGTACGTGCGCCCGACTCTTAAACCGCTAATACCAGATCAGCCAACTGTTTGAAGTGTACAATGTAACAGAATTGAAATGAGCTAACTTAGAAAAATGTTAGATATTATTATACTTTCTACGGTAACCAATAAGTAAAAGAAGCTTTATAATATATTCAGTAAAAGCTAATAATCTTTTTTTACATAAAAATACACTACATTTCAAATTTCAAATTTTCCTCTGTAAATCTACCTACATTATTTCTACGCGAATATGGACTTGCACAACGTTAACAAAAAGTAATAAGGATTTATCTGCAAGTCTTAACTTGCTCAATTTTTCATAACTAAAGCCACTGGACTACCGTGACCTAATAGAAAGTCTCACGTAACAGACATTTGTAAAAACCCTTTTTGGATTATTTTTGTTCGAGCATTTTATCTTATTGGTTTGCTGACGTTTTATTTTTTTGAGTCATTTAAAGATTGTCCGTTGTTTCCTGTTTTTGATCATACAGTATCAGATTGAGAAAGCATATTTGGATGACAAATAAATTTTGTAACAACTGACCGACCAAAGCATATAAAACTAGTAGAAAACAAACTGCAGAGGCATAATATGATTTAGTGATTCTTATATAGGTATTCTAACGATGCACTCATAGTTTAAAAATGAATAATCATAACCAATATTTGACGAACCTTTTTGTGATCATGTAACTTACAACATCTAGCTCGTAAATAGCCTTGTACTAAAATTCAAGACAAAACATAGAACTTAAAATCGCCCATAAAGTTTCTACATGAAAAAGCGTTACTAAAAACTTGGCACAGTCGAAAAACCACTAATCCGCATAACCAAGCTAAATGTCCCAAACTAAAAAGTAAAACTTCACTGTTAAACATAAGCTCGCATGTACGAAGCGTTACGTGAACAATGAATAGTCCTCGTTTTCTGCACGCCCGGTGAATGCCGTCGAGTTGCGAAAAAATACAAACAATAAAAGACCAGCGGAGGATACGAGAGACGAGTTTTCGCCGCCCTTGCCATAAAATTAAATGGGTAGAGGGCTTTTTGTAGAACGGTTCGCGAACGCGACTTCGGTCTCAGAGTTCGGAAAAATGTGTCGGGTTAAAACTCCTCTGAGGGTTGGCTGACGTTCGAGAGGTTTGTTGAGTAAGGACTTATGTGACGTTGTCAGTTGTTGTGGTTTGTCCCCGCTTTCTGCTCAGTTGGGATCTGTGAATAAAATAAAAAACAAGAAGTATCGTTTTCCTCTTTTTCCCATGGATATTCAAATTCAGGAACGGTCAAGTTAGTGCCTTTTTAAACAGAGCGTTTTGTTTTGTATGGATACGATTCATTCTCAATGAATAGCTTTATATTTATTAACACCCTATATTATTATAAAGTGCCTGCGTTGTCTATGAGCTGCATAAGTGGTAACGTGACTAAGTAATGTCTTTTGAAATTAAAATTGGATATGGAAAGTTTTGGTATATTACCTTTTAATTTAAGTGCATTTTAAATACGTTCATCGACGAGAACTCCTCAATAATTGAAAACCAATTTTTGTTGAAAATATGGATACCGGTGGCCAAAATTATCGGGTACACCGTGACTTACCGAAGTAAACATCGATTAGCGAGATAACTGGCCGGCTACGGAAATTATACGCCGAGGGACCACCTGCAAGGATGTCGGCAATAAGCGCGTGTAATCACATGTCTGGACTTAATTCCTTCGGCAAACATTCGGTGCGTGCGCTTTGCTTCTCCCTACTAAATAATACAGGTACTTTCGCCCTTCAAACAGGTTTCTGGGCGGTTCTAGCGTGATTTAACAGCGCAAAGGCGTGGGAATGTCGCCCTGTTTTTATGTCAAATCAAGGCATTCTTCTCATAAAGGATATTATTCTATTTTTATTTGAATTAATTCAAGCTTCGTTTTTTTCTTGTGATCCTTCCTTTTTTGGTGATTTTGATTAAAGAGTATAATATATAATTACAAAAAATATTACTAATAGGTATGCTTTTTACAACTTTTTGTTGATTTATAATTTTGCAGTAAAAAACAAAATGTACATGGGCGGCAAAGAAAAATGCATAGCTACTCATTACAAAACCGCCAGACGGCAACTTCCTGTTAGGTCCAGGTTAATTACAAAAACTACCGCAAGGATTTTGACAAGCTTTTCATTGCGTTTATTTAGGAAAGTCTGTGTGACGTCATATTATTCTACAGGCGTGTTTCTGCACGGGTTGCTAGATTATTTATGAGAGAAAGAGAGTATACGAACTAGAGATGGGTAGACCATTAAAAATCCAGTGTATACACGTCCTAAGGTCACTGAACTTCGTTGCAATCCTTTTGACCGGACTAACTGGACATGACTGGACATGCTCGACAAGTGATATTTGGAAATAATTATTTTGTTTCACTATTTATTTTTTTAACCATTAATAATAATTTGATACAATAAAGATAAAAAATAATTAAATAAAAAATTACGTTACTCTCGTTCAAAAGTAATTTCAATTCATATTTTCATGATACAAGTCCCTAAATCAGTTTTTATTTACAACTGCGTACCTAATTATTTACCTCCGCAGCAAAATCACGAGAACTACTCGTAAATTAAATTTATAATTAGAAAATAAATCATATTTTATGTAATGAGTTCTAAATAAATCACAAGTTTACTTTAGGTTCATGGACTGGAAAATCCAATATGTACTTAAGTACTTATTTATATTGAGCTATGTTTACGCAGAAATTATGGCACTTGGAATACATTAACATTCCGTTTAGACCACCTATGAGTGCGCGGTCAAATCTGCAATTACCAGGACCTTGCCGACTTAGGTGCTTACATACGGCTGGTTTGTCCACTGAGCTTGTTCTTTGCATCATTTTCGTTCTGCTGAGGTTGATCTCAAGTTTTTTTTTTATTTTGATAGACATTTTCCAAGAAATCTGGTGAAAACATATGTCAACGTAATTCGAACGACAACGAATTTGTTGGATTTTTTAGATCCTCGTTAATGAAATCGTTCGAAATGAGTTTTCTGAAGAATGACAAAACAATTGCTTGACATTCTAGATGAAAAAGTGATAATTGATAATAATAGCTCTTTTAATTCACGGGATAACTTCAAGAATAGAAACCCGGTCTTTTTGAAATATTATCGTTAGTATGCGGCTAGGTACAACACTATTGGTACCTGCAGTCTAATAAAACAGGACGAAAATCACTCGCAGTGTCTGTGTGTGTCGACAGACAGGCATATTCAAGGTTTCTTTTTACCAACTAATGCGATCCTTAGTTAAACTTGCTGGTACAAGTGGAGAGTCGTGTTGCGTGCCTTTCTCTCATCTTGTAATTTTTAAGTGCGTTGTAAACCCGTACGTATATGAGTACTCGCTTGTAATACCAATGATTGTGAGAAGTTTTAGGATTTTTTAGTATTGAGTTATCAAGTTTTATTTTAAGGTATGTAGTCAATTGAATATTAGGAGGAATCAAATTTGAAAAATAAGCCAGTAGCTGTTTTCTTTTTAATAAAGAAGGCTTTGACAAAACAACTCTTCATAATTGTCACCAAAAATATAGAATCAAAATTCTTTCTTAAATGACTATGAACATTGTACACTTATCTTTAGAGTCTTATTTGCAACGAAGCATTATGCAAATAAACAAATCCTGTTACAAGCGGATACTACAGTTAATAACTAACTTAAATTAGTAATTATGTTGCTAAAAGGTATACTCTAGCCATTTCACAACGTATAACATTTAATATACCTATTCACTACGAACGATGAGTTTTCTGAGAAGTTTGAATTAATTTAAACCTCTAAAGGCTTATACTAACCTGAAGCTAGGTACCTATTAGCGGGGATAGAATATCGTAAAACGCTATTAATGCCTTATGTCGATAGCAAGAGCCGTTAGGATGTGAAGTAAGATTGCACTATGAAAATCAGGGTAACAAATGGATTAAGTTCGAATTAATAGTCGCAGCCCTAACATACTCGTATCCTTACTCAATAGTACGCAATTATAATCTAGGGTTGTCACTTATGAGTACTAGCTGGGTTTGATTACCAAGAGATGAAATCTATGGGGACGGAAAGACTTTCGGTAAAGAGGTAATAAGATAATTAATGTTTCTATCTTGAGGTCCAGTTTCAGATGCATTTATATTTTTGTTATAACACTATAATAAGACTGCAAAATGTGTAAAATTGTAACGCAGATAAACATGTTATTCCACCCTTTGATATCATTACATGGATACAACTTTTTCAAACAGAAATAAAATCACTTAAAATTGACAGGGCTTTAACCACTGTGACACAATTTTCCCGAAATGAACACAGTTTTAATGAAAATACACTTTTTGAAAGTACGTTTGGCATAAATGTGGTAGTTTGCACTTGATAAATTGGCTCAAATTGCCTTTCAAATAGCTCTACATTCTCAGTGTGAATCCGGCTTAATAGTCAGTACTGGACTAAGTATTTAAAATAACGACCATTTCGCTTAGTTTTACAAGCCCGACTGCAGATACTGAGGGACACTTAGAGTAATGTGTACTTATAGTAAAACTTTTATCTAAATAAATATAATTTTAGTATTTAGAGATCGCTCTTAGTGATAAGACCATTATGGCACCATGTAACTTTTACGTTTGTCAAATCTGTTTCTCATGTGGTGTGCAGTAAAAAATATTCTGTATATCTATCTGTTTTTTTTTAATTAAAGGGACAAATTTTAACAAATTGTTTACTAGCACTTAGCAATATGTTAAGCTGACCAATAAAAAAATATTCAATTAATCCTAATATTATTTGTTACATTAGTATGTAACAAATAATATTAGGATTCTGCACATTAAAATTAAGCTCATAAAATGGCGAACAGAATCTAAATAATGATAACCTTCACACTTGGCTGATGAAGTCGCGGGACACAGTCTAAGGTTTAAATTTCTAGCATTAGTAATGTGCACATCATGTTCTTCTCCTTACGAATTACATTTTGGAATCGCACAATTAGAGTCAGTAACGTTTTGAAGGTGCCTGAGAAGGCCTACTTAATATAAAAAAACTTTTGATTTGGAATACTGCAGTGTGATATTAAATGTCAGACTTTTATCATTTCATATGATGTGTCCCAGTAGAGGATTGTAGGTACGCATTTGCTTAATTGACTTGGATACGTTCCACGTAGGTCGTTACAATAAAAGTGATAACAAGTGTTAGGTTCATTTAGTTCATTGTTTTAGAGATAACATTATTATGACTGCGAGCTATGAAAGCGGGGCAATGTGGATAAAAATAAAAATTGTTTTTAATCTTATAGAATAAATAGTGTCTTTGCACAGTCAGCAGTAGTTTGAAGAATTAAAATAAGCTCACTTACCGAAAAATATGTACCTGCTCGGGTCATGTTTAATAAAAGGTGAATAACTGCAAAAAGCATTAGATATTCCACACTCTACTTAATATATCACATAATCTCTTTTATATTTTTTTTATGTATAAAACTTGTACATTTTGCAGCGTATTTGCAATTCGTCTGGCTGTTTAAAAGGGCAGACTATGCTGGTGGTCTGGCCGTGTGAAAATTAAAAGTTAATTACAGTGCACATACCTCGCTCAGGTAAACATGTCTGAACACCCGTGTTGTGCCCCAGACTAAATAACCACTATATTACTGTAACCTGATATCCAGTTAGATAATAAGCGAGTGTTTAACACTGAAAGGGATTTTATACTCTGTGTCATTGTTAGAAAATGATCGTAAACATGTATATTGTGGTTTAAAATAAATGGTAAGTAGACAATTATTTAAAATTGATTTCTACATTTACAAATTAATATTCTTTAGTTCTAGGGAATTTAGTTCTACATAGAGGGATTTTACAAATAAACAAATCACAAACAAAACAAAACAACATCAAGAGATTCGGAAAGACATTTTGGCTTGAACAGATATTGTTATGTAGTTCTCGCTAAAGCCTAAGCGGGGATTAAATCTGTAGTATTTTGCACTTTGGTAGGTACATACGGTGATGGTTTAGATATCATTCAACTATCCGATATTCTTTTATATAAGTGGCGTATATTTGAGGGGAAATTCAAACGTAATATTGATTTCAAGACCTATTGATAACTTTACTGGTATATGGAGTGCCAGTGTGAGTTATCAAGCTAATTTGCCGAGTTGAGTAACGACCCGCTGCGATATAAATAGGCGTCATTAGTTGAGTACTATGTAATCACAAATTGTGACTGATTGCAATTGTTGCGAGGAACTACACCTAAAGAGCGATAGCATTGTTTTTGTTTACTTTCATTTTTATGTTGTTTGAATACTGTGAATGGGCTAGAACTGGGATATATGGCAGAAAATGAGGTAGGACCTGCTTGCTTACCTGCATCTATAAGAGTATTTGTAACGTACAAGCTTGGTAAATAAACAACGGGTCAAATCACATTAGATACTAGGTAGTTTAATTATGTCGTGGACATACATAAAGTATGAGTATTTAATACTTTTCGAATAAATTATTGTACGTGTCTGTGCAAACAATTGTACTCACACCCACACAATAGGTACATAGTAAATACTTACGTGGTCCAGTGGTGGCCAACTTACCTGCCTATCACTTTACCGTTTCATTACAACAATAAAGATACTACTAAGATCACGCCGTTATTGTCGGTACAGATGTTTTGTACGATAATAATGTTGGAAACAGATAGTTAGTGGTCTTGAAACCTAATGGTAGGATAACTTTTTGAGGGTGTGTATTGCCTCATCAGAGGCGTTCGGGCGGTTTAAACTCTGACCCCAGGTTGTAAACCAACCATACCATAAGAAGAAAAAGATACGTTTTATGGTTGACTTTGATCACTTTTTCTCAATTCAGTCATTTAGCAGTTCATGTAGTACAATACAAACATAAAACAGTTGTTAATATTCATTTTGATTGAATAAAATTTCTTGTGACAAGTACCAGTACACGCTTATCTGAATAAGAGCAATGACAGACAAAGCTTCGTATACACGTGAAGTGCTCACGAGATCCACAAGACCCGCGCACTTTCCATTAGCGATAATATTGCACGCACACCCTTTATTCCTTAGTAGAAAGCGATATGCGCGTAAAGTGTCGCGACCGAATTCGCGTGTTGGAATGCGTGCGAACCACGCGCGTGCATCTTAAATCGTGCACTTCGACGCGTGGAGATATCAAAAATATATTGTGTAGAGTAGCAGTTTGTAATAGATATTAGAATGGGTAGAGTTAAGCTATTGACAAAAGAATGTTGATTTGTTTTTGTTCTTTTTTTGATTACCGCTACTGGAATTTTGATGACATGAATTTGCAAGTACTGGATACCGTGCACCTGTTTAAAATTAGTCACCAATTAAGACTTGAATTTTTCGAGACAGCGACGAAATAAAACGAAATTTATTTCACCCTTTACGAAGCATAATTTTATTAATTTAATAACCCTTCAAAACAGTTACTGATATTTTGTAAATAAATAAAATGGCGGGCCATCCGAAATTTACGACAAAGTGAATGCCTTTAATTTCAAATTTTACTGTTTGTGTTCTCTGTTCCCGTCATACAGTTTGCATTCGGACGTTTATGGACACCGTAAATTTTGCGCTAGTCGTAACTTGGTTCCTGTGCCTTCAGTATTATAAATGTATGTTCTATGCAGTACAGTACAATTGAAGTGGATTTGAGACTTGACACTTTAATACTTTAATAGTTCCTGTATAAATTAGCTTGATATTACTAAAAATATTGAGTATCTATTAAACACTATTGCACTGCCATCCTCTATTTAGTTTCCGAAACTATATTCGCTTGTCTGACTAAAACAATGCACAGGAAGAAAAAAAATAGCTAAAAATTAATTTGAATTTACAAAGTTTTTAAATACAAAATAAACCTACACTAAGTAAATTTACTTTTAATTCTTGAAAAAGATAACACAGTACCTATATATCACAAGTTATTACAATAAAACATCTAATTACATTTATTACCCACCCTAACTGAGATAGCCACTAAAGTTCTTCAAAGGAAAATAGAAAGTCTAGTTCTTCAGTTCCGCTACAAGATTTATATTCCGTGAGAAATAAAAAATATTCTCTGCCGCTTGATATAAGGTTCCCAGTGTGGTATAATAAGTCATCGGGTTGTATAATTGCGCGTAGAGTCGGTACACTGACTGCAAATCGCAGCGATTCATCTACGTTTGCGGTCGCAAAAATGGACACTTGTTACTGTCAAGTTCACATCTGTATATCTAGTTGTAGAGATCTCTAATTAATGTCTGGATGAGTTAGAATTATTGCTTTTTGTACCGGGTTTTATATTAAAGTTACTTGCTAACTTATAGATGATGCGATTTGAACTGTACTTGTTTCTTTCTTACGTTTTATTGAATATCTTTAGAACCTCTATGTCGGATCCTTGTTGTAACATAACATAACATTAATGTATATTCAATTAAAGTACCTACACATCAATTCCGAAAAACAATATACTGATAAATGTAAAAAGTACTGTTTTAGTAAGAGTTGTTTATAGTTGTTATTACTTTGTGCTGCGTTTAAATGCATAATTTCAACACAATATATTAAGTTATGCTTGCAAGACACCCATAGCCATAAACTGTTACATAATGTGCAAGAGTAATTGAGCCGACTATTGTCATCACATTGTGTTGAATAACTGTGTGCCAACGAATATAATGTTTATTTATACGTTCCGTTGTAGAATAGTTCATATGAATGCCAACTAGTGGATACGCACTTCAACATTGATGTACTGTCGATATTTATTCACAAGCTTCACAGTACCGTGAATCTGCTTGTTATCTCTAAATAAATTCAATACACCATCTGTTTACGCACCTTAACATCTATTCCAATAACATAGAGCTTAAAGTCGTATGTGTAAAAAATATTAAAGGCGAAATCAATTTTAACGACTCTACAAATCGATAATGCATTGGCCACGCAGAAATACTGATTTGCAATTTATTGAAGCAAATACTATGACACAGATTAAGTACTTCTCATTAGTAAGTGAGATAAGATATGAAAGCTCGCCGTATTGGGTAAACAAGTTTTGTTTTATGACATTTCTTAATAGATATGGGTGTATCAAGATGTTTGAGTGAGTAGTTTTATGATAGCTTGGGGCTTGTAGAATTTAGAATGATTTATTGAACAACCAGTATTTGCTTATTGCGAGTAAACTTGTAAGGCGATGTCCGCCTACAATGTTCTCGAAATTACATTTAAAGTTACATTGAAACAAGAGCGTATCTGTCTCAATCTTGTTGGTATGTTGCAGAACTACAGTTTAAAATAATTTGTTCTAAATTGCAATTGAATTGCACACTCAGCTATTTCTCTAAGTATTCAGAAGTGAAGTCTTGGTTTTAGCCCGCTTTCAAACTTGAGTAAATTCAATGAAATAGGTTGCCCCGTTATGTTCCTAGGAAATATGTTACGACCGGACTATGAGTCAGTGGAAATATATAGTTTTATTATATCAATAAAATCGAATTTCTAAATGTCATCTATAACTTCTATATTAAATGAAATGCACTAAAATTAGGTTGAGAGATATCTCTACAGATACTTCTAATCGTTTCCACATTTTAACATTCAACTGAATTTAAATTCATAGACTGATAATTGGATTATATCAATCCTGTTATTTATTCAGACAAGTTATTTCTTATGTATTCATTTGTATGATTTAGTAACAAAGATTTATAGTCAGGAATAACTTATCTAATAAAGCTGATATTGCAGATATACGAACCTGGGACCGTACTAGCACACCTTAAAGTAGGACCATTGGATTTGTGGAAGAGGGATATCGCTCTACTCCATGTAGAGTGTTGTCTCGCTTTCACAACTTATACAGTTTTACTGTAAGAGGTTGTAGTGGGTCTTGACTTGGCCAGGCGCTAAGTGTAGTATATTGTTATTGGATTATTTATAGCTGCCTGTTCTTGATTCGTGTATACTTAATTGAGTTCTGTTAAGATTACGGAAATCTACGTTGAATATTCTAGTGGATTGTCATAAAATATGATGCCTTGTTATCACTCTGTAGTCAAAGAGAGTAAAGGGATAACTTGTCTTTGAAGATAATTATTAATTTATCTGCTTAACATTATTATTTCTCTTGGATTAATAATAAAATCAAACCTTATCCCTCAAGATATCATTAGAATATATTTTCTACGTGAGTGACATAAGGTTTTGTAGGCCTTTTAAAATGATAAATAAAATGCAAGAAATATTTTTCGGATTTATTTATTTAGAATCCATGTTTGTAAACAGATTAGTTAACTTACACATAAGATCTGTTTAAAAAAATGCTACAAAAAGTACGCACCGTTAATGATGTATGGCTAACGGAACTAAAAGAAATGTGAATTATACAGCTTAATCATTATTATCATCACAAGTATTAAAAACAACTCTATAACCACAAAACCTATGGATAAATTCACATCTACCTGAGCATTGTCAACGTAAATTTGATTATAAATAAATTATCTTTTTAATTAACATTGATTTTTTTAATAAAGAATTAATTTCATTGCATATACAATTCAAAAGAAATATATTCTATCTACAATATACAAGTAACAAACATTTAACTATGTACATTCAATAGTTCGGACTAGTTCACGATTGTATTCGAAAAGTGTGTAAGAAATACTTTTTTTACAAAATTTACACGTGTAACCACGGACAGTCGGGAATGCCCAATTTTGACACGAATGGCTGAGCCTACGAAAAACGAAATAGATAAATAATTTCCAGATTTAATTCTCACAATTAATTTCTTTATAAGCGACCTGATTTGAATAGGAGGAGGAAGGAATCCTTAATTTTTACATGAATCAATTGTTACAAATATCGATTGTAATCTTTACATTTATACAGCTATACATGAAACCGTTCATATTCAAGACAGATCCACCTTATCGAAGAGTATTAAAGTAAATCCACATTTGTACGTACAATATGAGAAAGGTAATATTATTACAATAGGTGAACGGGAAACTTCTGTGACGTAACCGGAGAAACCTAATATTGTTTTGTTTCATCGGTAGTTTGACAGTGGTTAGAATTTTACGAGAGCCCAGTCACAAGTGCGAAGATCGTAAAATACGTCAAATTGCTTTACCATGACACGGTAGATAGCGGGGTGAAATTCAAAATTTCACAGATTCACTACATTATCTGTACATACGGCTTACCGCATAACGCTCTCTTAAACAATTACAAAAACTTTTTTATCAACATACATATAGTAATTAACCTATCTATTATGTATTTACAGTTATTGCTATAAATGTTGCGCTTCCAACGCCCCGGTTCTTACTCGAGTGGCATATTGCCTCCGCTAATATTACCTAAATACAGTCATAAATACAGTCATGAAAGCGTTTTAAATACTCTGTTCAAAATAAACGCAAGAAAAGTAAACACGAAAATACACTAGTCAATTAATACGCAATTTATGAATTGTCATTCTCACACAGGGGAATGTGGACATAACCCGGACATTTTATGCACTGGGTACGTATCATGATAAAGTACAACAAGACAACTACACTCTAGAGTTGAAGATTACAAGTCATTTATCACTACGTAAATTCAAAATAAACGCTTATAATTATGTACAAAACGATCGGCTAACTCACAAAGAGAAGCAGTTTTAGTTTGTATTTTGAACAGGGTAATGAATTAAAACCAACTTATACAATAATAAATTGCTGCCATCTATGATATGCTTTCCAATTTATGACGGAATGATAAAAAGCGATTTCAAATCCGCATGTGAAATCGTAACAAGCAACCTAAATAAAATATCTACAATTTATATTAATTATTCCTTTCTAAAATCAGTTTTCATTCGAAACTATTGACATCAATCTCTCGTTCACATTTTATTACTTGAATACATGTATCAAAGAGGAAGAGTGATTATACATTGTAGAAAGTTAACTGCTAACCGTTTCATAAAAATTACAGCATATGAAAATGCTATGAAACTCGGGTCAGTCTTTAAGTAACAAGTTCTTTCACAAAGAATATTAATTGTGGGTTTGACGCAGTAAACCATTATATCTCAAAGACAAAAGTCCATTTATAATCAATGTCTTCCAAAATAGAAGTTAACCCACACTTATTTTATCGCACCGCCCGTAACACTGACTTATTCCATTCTCGTTTAGAAAGTAATGTTCAGTCTTATTTCGAGTTGATAGGATAATGTACATGAATTGCGTGACCTTCTGATTAATGACAGAAAAAAGATGCAAAAATTGCAACGAAAAATGCGTACCATAACTATATTATGTTTGCTGTAAACTGAGTTTTATGTGCGGTAAAATATTTGGCTAGTTTTGTTCATCTTCAGGCGCGGGCGGCGCGGATGGTTCAGTGTCGGCGGGGGGTGCGGGCGGTTGCGCGGCTTGCGCACGCGCCCGCGCCAGCGCCTAGGCAAGCGCGGGCGCGGTAGGCCTCGCTCAGGGACGGTGGGGGTGAGCAGAACTTAACGACGAACTACTCACCCCTGAGTCGCTACTTTTCTCAGACGCACACGGCTCGCCACCAGCTACGAACTTGACAACATTGAGCCGATGGTCAGATTCACATGTATCGTCTCTTGCACCTCCGGGTAGACCACCACTTCTTACGGTTGTCCTTTCAGTACCAGTTCCCGGATATCGTTCAATCCTGTCGCATTCCGCATCATCTGGTTGTCGTCTACGAATGGAACGTTTTGCTTGCGGCGCGGGATCTGGTGGCCTGTGTGTCGGCTCATCAGCTCTGTGGACTAGAGGTGAAGTGCGTACTCGGACGCCTCCAACTCCAACTCCTGCCTCGTAACATCCTGAATCCCTTGGAAATTGACGTCTCCCGAAGGGAGAGTCACCACCTTCTGAACTTGAGCCACCTCCATCAGCTTCTGGTTCGCCTTCGGCACCTAGGACAGTGAGATTTTTTTAAGTAAATACTGCTAGACGATAAAAACTATAGAGAAGATACAAGAAGTTACAAGTATAAATATTGCTTACATTCTAACTGATGCAGAAGTTGAACAGCAGCCAGAATACGTGTTCGGTGCTCTGGAGTCATTATTCCCAAGTAGTCTAAGTCTGAGGGTTCAATCTCCTTAAATAATTCTATATCTTCGTATCCATTCCTTGCAAAGGCGACTGCGTATTCCAATAAATCTATCCTTCTCAATAGTTCTTCTACAGTACGGGGTCGCGTTTCCCACAATCTTTCTCGACTTTTGCACCATTTAGATGATCTTGAACGAACAGTGTCTCTTTCAGATAGAACTTCTACATTTGCAAATTTGAAGTTCCCTACTTTATTGTTAAGTACTCCTCGCCAAATACCGGACGCGTTCATGTTAATCACTTCTATGATGTCTCCTTTCTGTTGACAAATAACATGTTGTTAGAAATTACTTCCTAGATGCAGACAACGGGCAAGCTTTGGTATTAAGTCGTCTTACCTTGTATCTCAGGGCATCTTTCTCATAAATATTGGGTACGTAATCGACAAGCGCCCGAGCTCGACACAGCATTTGCGGCACGAGTAAACTCCGCCCGGCTGGACTTAATTCTATGTTTTCTTCTGCCGAGAGAGATGAGTGATTACTACCGGCGCGAACCAATGCTTGTGTGCCTGTACATAAATATTCTAGGCTCAAATAAAATAAATCCCAGTGTCTACGACCAACACATTAAAAGTAGAATACCTGTGTACATCTTTGTTTGACTGTGAATAAGTAGTAATTTTAGTAATTTACTGCGATGCAATTAGTAGGATTAGGTAACGATGCAAATAAAATTGGGATCTAAGTGTGTAATACAAAAAGGTATCTGTAAGTAACTCGTGGGGTGTTATAGCAGAAAGAAAGGAAAGACAAACTTATTTACAAAACCATTTATATTAACACAAACGAATAACTCAATAAATCCACTCACTACTGCCTGATCCGCTGGGAAGACTTTCAAAAGAACTATTAGAACATGGAAACGCATGGTCGCCACTTGTTCGCCTGTCACTGCCTTCTGGGCCCCGTTCTTGTCTTAATCTTGATATTTTTCTTTGGACGTCTTGTCTTAGACCTCGAACCTTTCCTGCCAGATTCGACACGCCGTCACATTCCTCGGCTGACTGGAATAATTGATAAAATTGTTAATTGGGCAAAGGATATTAAAATTAAAAGCAACATTTGTATCAGCAAATTTATTTTACGTTATGCAAACATAAAACAATATGAAACAAAATAATAATACAAAAATAAAGCATTCTTAAATTACCTTGTGCACAGTGGCTATGTGTTGTGAATCTGTTTCACTTTCTTGATCTTCGTAGTCCGATGAAGCAGGTGACAAGTGATCGACACCTATCCGATATCCGGACATTTGCCTGTAACCCCGTCTGGATTCTCTTTCGGACCGATTTGAATCTAAAGAGATACCAGATAATCTTGAACCTATAGATTGTATGTCGGATGCCGCGTAATCTCCACTCTCTCGATCTCTTGCCGTTCGCAAGGGGATCACGGTGGTTGGGTAGGGGCCACTCTGCGGAATTATTAATCCCCTCCGAGGGGTTCTTGCTACACTAATATCGCCTGCGCTTCGGAGAGAGATAACACCTTCGCCACTTGGTTCATTTCGGAGGTTGAGAGTGAAACAAACTCTTCCATTGTGAAAAGTCGCTGCCGGCGATCCAGCTCCCATTAAAAAATCTTCAGGGTCACTTTCATAGGGAGGTTCGTCGTACCAATGTCCTCGCCCTGAGAGGCCTCTTGCTTCGTCGTCGTACATGTACGTGTCGTCTGTAAACGAGCTCTCAATTAGACCACTGACCACAGATCAATTTAATTCAGTTTCCAGTAATGCAAATAAAAATACGTGCTAACAAAATTGCCAAAAAATGTTTACCGTAAAATGCTTTCCATATAGTGGCGAGTCACTGACAACACTGCAGATAAAGCTGTATACGAACATCGTAAGCCGTGCGTGGTTGCAAAACATTATTTTTTCCAGAACATGCATTCAGCATTTGCCGCAAAGAAAATAACTTTTTAATGAATGAAGGTGATTGTTCTTTTATTATTTGTTTTATTTTTCTCAAAATTCTAACGCGCTTTCTTTTTGACGTTAAAATTAAGGAAGTCTCGTTTGAATTCAGTCTTTGAGTAAATAAATAAAAACTTATGAATGATATTGCACATCGAAAGCATACCGAATGATAATAATGTCAACGTGTAAAATGAACATCATCAAAACAAGCATTCCGTAATAAATTGATTAAACATCGATCCTAAATATTATATTTACCAAAACAACGTGCAAGCAACATGCGTAATCACGATAACATAAATAAATGAATCTGATTGTTTGAATACTCTCAAACTAAAACATGATATCTTGTTAAATAGCGTAAAGGCCAAACTATTTAAGAGTCTTTTTTTATTAATTTTGAACAATATCGGTAAATAGACGCGGGTAAAAGCCATTCAACATCTCTCTAGAAGTTTTCCGCCTTGACACTATTTGAATTATATGTATATATTTGATAATTTTACTGTTAACATTGCTTATGTACAGCACAATATAGAACACCCAAAATAATCAAATTTTAATAAGGAACTCAAGACATAAGCATTATTTGTAAAACATAGTCATTGTAGTAAGGTTTTTGTACAGGTTTATACGTGAAGAAGTAAAACGTACCTCCAAAAGGCCCTCGGACGCCGTCTCTTCCCATGTTCATAAGACCATGTCTTATATCTCTTAAAATCTGCAACAAGAATTAATACTTTTACAAAAACACTCAACACATCATCCGATGTTTTGAATATTTTGCGAGAAATTCTCCCCTAAAGAACATAATATTATTTTAATTTTGCAACGAAACTGAGCTAGCTATTTTGTAGGGGAGTGAAGAAACAAGATAGGAAAATTTTAATTTTAAAAATAATGAGCAATTTTCACGAGTCCGTTACATTGTGCCTAAACATTTTTGGATTTTGCAATTTTTCCCACCCGCCGAGTTTATTCCAGTTTCCTTGAGTAAAACAGCAATGTCTTCGAGTGAGATATAAAATCTTTACGGGTTTAGTAAGCAAATGAGATGCTTTTATTCATGTCTACACGTACGTTTTATAGTAGATACAAAAATATAGGCTCAAATTACACGCACTATAAAAGGTAAGGAGTAAACCTGACCCGAAACAAAACATGAATAAATAACTACTATACATATTTTGTGTATGAGTATTCGCTTTTTTCCTGTGTAAGCTTAATTTTCTGTTGTAAGGGTGATTTTACGTTAGCCTAATTTTAAAGCACATGTGTTGCAACGTACGTAACTCAGCCCCGCACAAGCGTACGAAACATGAGCCGATCGATATTGTAGTTAAATATTTTTCAGAGGAAATATTTTCCAGAATTCGTGAACACGATAATAATTCACGGGGGGCAATAAAAGGACCACTTCCTCGTAAGTAGAAAAGTATTGAACATTAACTTAATTTATGCACACTTAGTTACCAAGACGGCGCAGTTTATACACGAAAGGGATTTACGTGTCGCACTGTTCTAGGAAATGAGATTTAAGCAAAATTTTACCGAAACATGCTGCAAGAAAATTTAAACATGAACATTTGTTTGAAACATTTTCCGTACAGTTTACTCGAGTTATGAATGTGTTGCGAGAATTCCCGTCACAGCTGTGTGTAGTTGTAAGAATATTATTTTATTAAAATATTTGCTACCAATATTTTTATTAAAGCTCCCAAACTTCAGTCCACGTTGAACGGAATTGCGGGTAACAGTTTATTGAAACAGTAAAATTTCAATGTACAATATATACCGAAGTTGCCCATAGTTTTACGAGTGAAATGTGCTGAGCAAGGGGTTTCTGAAGTTTCGTAGGGAAGCGATACAACTGCCTCTAATAGGCTTAGTCCGAGATTAGGGCACGATTAGCTCGGCTCGGTAGGTGCGTCGAATGGGTGAGCCTGACAGGAGATTACACGTTGGTGCGAGGCTACCATCAGATTATTTTTGGATGTGCGCTTCGTAAATAACGGGGAACTTTGTAATGCATTTATGTACGCTACTTTGAAGTTTTGAGAAACTTGTTTTATGTAAGACTGCGGCAATAGCATCTAATTTGTAGGTGATATGAAATGATCACAATTATCAAAGGATTGATGGCATCACAATCGTAATTTTGTAAGTGTAGTATATCATACCTCTTCCTGCTCTCTAGCTAGCTTATCTTTTTTCTTCATTGCTTCTTGATATTTTAACTGCAACAAAAATATTTCAAGTTCAAAAAGTTTTATGAAAGAAAAACGTCATACAACCCACTTTAAATTCCCTGAAAATAATTATGACAATGTTAGAATGAATGCAAAACATAACAGAAAGTGCATAATTAAACGAGATAAGTGGTTTGTGTATCTTTTAAACAATAACATGAAGTTCATCGTGCATTACATGCATCCCTCAGTATTTACATGCAGACTCTTTTCGTGCAAAGTATGCCAAACTACGGTGCTGTGGAAAAATAATATTGGTATGAAATAAAGAAAAATGTACATAAAAATGGTAAAATAATACAATATTTATTTAACTAAGATCCGTTTGTAGAGCCACCTCCAATTCTTTGAGCATGCCGATAAAATAAGCCAAAATGTGATCAATGAGATTTTGAATTTTGAAGTCTGTTATAACTCTGTTTGGCAAACGTATACTTTTTAAAATATCACAATATGCAGCAACATCAATATCATGTACACAGACACATAGTAAATACAATACATAAAAGAGACAAATGAAATGTGACCCTTACGTAAAGAAAAACAATGAAGCAATTTATCGAAAAACTAAAATAAGCAAAAAGAAAGTAAATACAAAAAGCTTTAGATTATAAATATTGTCTAAATTATTAAAGAATTATCATGTAACAATATTTGATAAGCCACCCAAAACGTGTATAAATTTGTATAAAAATAACCTAAAAATAAATTAGAATAATACGTCTATAAACAGATATAAATAGACTAAATATTTGCCATCCAGAGCATAACAGATTGCGGCATTTTCCTCAAACACCTATGAGAGGCAGAGCTTTCTATTTTTAGGTCAGTAATAGCTATTTGTACGGGACCGAGACATTTATTTTATCCTTTGAAAAACTACAAAGAATCCAACTTACTAAATCAACGAACCTACGAAAAGTAGGTTAGGCAATAATGACATTTATGCTTGGTTACGATAAGGTATATAATTGAATTCTGTAAGTTTTCTAAACTTTTAAAATTTATTTTTACATAAATTATAAATGAACCAAATAAAATCAAAGAGAAATACTAAGTTAGAAAGAGATTGCTAGCTCTGCCTATCATAGATGAAGTAGGAAAATGTGCTGAATGCTCACCCTATGAATAGTTTCTTCGAAGGTGTTTGGTTGGGCGGCACTCATTTGAAAGAAGCGGAGGCGGTCATAGTCTCTCGGGTCAACCATGGATCTTAAGGCCGTGTCGGGCCCAGGCCCAAGGCCTAGGCCACTTTGTAGCACGCTGTCCGGCGTATCAACCTGCAGGAAATTTGGAATTTTGAGGCCAAAACTTGGCTATTAAATATGCCCTGTCGTTTGCTTGGTGCGTAAGTACTTTAAGTATTGGTGGAGTGTTATATCTATATAATTACATATTCAACGAAAATACACGATAAAATATTACACATTACATAATATTTTATTACACATTATAAATATAATGCCTTACTTAATCTAAACAACTTACTGGTGTACTTATTTAAAGCTAAACACTCTCAGTGCGACCGTTAATCAAATGCTAATTATCTAAATTCGCTAAATAAAATATAAATTAAGTAGGCAAAGTAAAATTTCCGTCATTTATCATATGATCAGCCAGTCATTTTTCTCATAAAGATTTCGCAAATACACTGTTAGCTACTTTGAAAAGTCTAAACTTTTTCACGAATCACCGTTCTCGAGAAAACGACGGTATGATAAATTATAGCTTGAACTCGGTAGAACTTTTAGTTTTCATAATTTTAGTGTAAATAAAGTTTTCGAAGATATTAGTCAAGTTTTGAGTGGGTAGGTAAGTACTTAATTCCTAGTGGAAATAACGTAATCATTTTACAAAATTTAATACAAAATTAACTTCTAGGTATAATTATTAAAATAATAATTTAGTGAATACTGTAAGGGTATGAAAGGGCATGGTTATAGGCAATACAAAATACACAGAACGACCATTTACAAAACGATTATTTAATCTTTACCATAAATATTTTAACGTAGTTCTTAAAGTGCGCATTGCATGTTATGATTATTCAACGTTGGCACCTAAATGCTTATGTTGAATACCTTTTCCACGAGAGCTTTTTACGAAAGAGTTATGAATGCATTTGTGTAAAAATTATGAACGTAATGTTTTATAGTTACTTGGTTTTATACGCCGTTTTTATTAACACTCGTCTAAAATTATGGCATTCGATGAAATTGCTATTTTGAATGGAGCTCATACTGCCTTTAAACAAATTGCTTTTCCTCTTACTATACAATTACTTCAGATTCTTACTAGCTCTTGCCCGCGACATCTTACGCAAATAAAAAAATTAGGGATGAAAAATAGATTTTGGCCGGTTCTCAGACCTAACTGAATGCATTTTCAAAATTTCAAAAGAAGCGGTCCAGCTGTTCCGGAGGAGTACGGTAACTAACATTGTGACACGGGAATTTTATGTGTAAGATATAGAAATTACGTGTTTAGAGACTACCGGAAAGAGCATGATACCCTCCACTGACTTATTATTTGACTTCACTTACTACTAAATCACACAAACGAACTTACAAAACTAACATTCCATTACAAGCCGGATACGAAACTATTATTCCATATTTACCAACTCCAACTTCATTCATAATTCACTATTGTCTGTACAAACAAATTTAAAGTAAACAATCAAAATCACACCGCACTAATTAGCATACGCTCATAGCGTCACAACTACTAGACACAATGGATTTCAATTTATCATTTTCACTTAAGCAAGGAAAAAGCTAAGGATATCTGCATCACAATGAAAGCATGTACGTACGAATCAATTAATCATAGGACCAACAATGCTTGCCCATTAACTCCCACTTGATAAGGGAATAATGCGAATAGCCTACAATAGGAGCTTCTATAATGCGACAGCGCGGATGCCCCAAACTCGAACCTTGTACGATTTATTGGCCCCTTATCAAAGTCACACACTTTTTCTTTATTCGAAAATATCGTTCTAAAATTATGCTTTGAAGCGAGCTATTGACGGCTTAATGGTTTTGGTACAGAATTTGTGATTGAGTTAACGTGTGGATTTAATTCTGGATTGGTGCATTAACGTTGACGCCTGGCAAAATCAGTATACTATTAATTTTATATTGAATTAAACAGAATGAAATTATAATAGAATTATTTCAATTCTTTTCATTGTTATGGATTCGGATAAGAACATCTATTTAATTTTTAAATGCTGCCAACATATTTGATATGTAAAATAATATAATTCTTAGTACGGAAAGTTGTTTCAAAGCTAACTTAACTAAAGATTTATGTTTACTAAAACGATAAGGTGTATTCAAATCGTGTTAAATTATTAATTTATGTCAACCAGCGAAATAAATCAACGCCACAATCAATATTTAACTTGACACTAACATGATTTTCGCTTGTAGAGCAGTATAACTATGAACTGCAAATAAACAAATACTCTATGAATATTGTAATACAATTCGAATTTGATTGGCACAACTTAAATAGTATTTCAGGATTGCATTTGACACGATAATTGGTGACAAGCATTGATAGATATTGAATTAATAATTAAATTTATGGAATGTGAATATTGGGAGGTAACTAATTGGAAATTGCAGATTAATACAAGGGTATAATGTACAAATATTAATAATAGAAAATAGCTATTTATGTATAATTGTGCGACAAATTGTTTACTATCTATAAAACTGTATGTATGAGACACCGTCATGGCCATGGTTTTCATTATAACAGTAAGTAACCAAATCGCTTAATAATGAAATAATAAAATGCGAAATGCAAAACAAAAGTTTTCAGATAGCAAACATCGAAAAACTTTTAAACAAACCGCAAAGTACCTATTCGAAACAGTTTACTCATTTAGTAAGTAATGCAAAATTATTCATAACAAACTAGCATACAAGTTCTATAGCAAAACGTGCTAGGAAAGTAATCTGTGTCAAAAACAATGGTTCTGAATACATAACAAAAGTAAAGTTGATAAATGTGCTGCGACTAGGGCTGTGCGCCTGGAATAATCTGCTTTACTGGTCCGTTCCGCGAAAAACGAAATGCACGGTGTTTGTGACGAGGTCTGCCGCTAAAATTGCAATTTTGTAAGGTTTTCGGTGCGATTAAACATGATTGTTTAGTTTTTGTGAATAATTTACTTCGGAAAGATTGCTTAATACAGTAAAATATCGACGAAAAAATGCTTTAAGCATCCTTTGAACTTAAGACAGTCAGATTTGACAAGAGAATAATTTAATCAGGCTTATAACCCTTTATTTCTAAGTAAAATAACACAGCGTACTATAGGCCACTCTTTCCCAGGCTATATTGAGATCGGCTTTACCGGTAACTGGGATTCCAGTTTTACTGGTAACGTATATAAATGTAAAACATTCAAGCCGTATAAGTAAAAATACATTGCTCATAACAAGCCTAACAAATATTGGTAATGATTTAACAATCCCGCCACCAATGGTTGACAAACACCGAAACACTTAACCGCCGTGTTAATTTATTTAGTTTATTTTCGACAATGTATTCCGAGCGCTTTTGGTTGATCAATACTCGGCAAAGGCATAATTGATTGATTGTTTTGGTTATACAATACAATAATAGAAACACTAGCTCTAGGACACAGCCTAGAAGAACGGACGATGACACTTATTAAAATTAATGGGAGTTTATAAAAAAAAAAATGCCATAGTTCACGTCTTTATTTACTGCTTTCAGTAAGTCGCTTTATCGTTTATAAAACGACTTCCTCATTTGTCCGACACGACACCTATTGTCGATATTTAATGAAAATATTTCCACTTATTGTATTTGGCAGCCCTATTGTCTGATCCAAAGTTTTCTTTCAAACTTGTCACACTTCGAAACTATTATATCGGCCAAGTTTAATTTTATTCAACACGAAAATCTTTTACGTTTTATTTTTATACTCAGCGTTTCTTTAATCTTAATTTAAATCAAATCAACGTGTAGTTTACGAGTACTTGCTTGAAAACATAGCCTTCAAACCTACAATTTGACAGTTAAGTAATAAAAATATGATTAACTATTCACAAAATACTTTAACCCCGATAGCCAATTAAGCTTACACTTATAAAATGAATTAATAAAAACAAAAACATATTTGTTAATAGTCAAGCTAAAACTATTTGTACGCATACTGCTAATAAGACCAAGACACGTACGCCCTTATCCATACTTAACACAAATAAATTATCAAAAGCTCTATTTCAGTTCTAAGAACAGATGCTTAAACACAGTAACCGATACTACCGAATTGTGGAACAATGCAACGTGCAATACGCGTTTATCGATACAAGATGCTCGTATTTACGGTCTTTGAATGGTAAAAGCGCCCGTGGAGCAACTATAACGTTTTATTACCGTCTATAGAGAACAAACCATACACATAAACACGGACCAATAATACCCACAAGAAGTATAAGGCAATGTGCCAATACTATGTGATACCAATACTATGATAACTTTGTTATTTATCGCTTTCTTACAAATATTGGACTAAATGCAGTTTATAACGTTTGGGGTATCGTATTGCAGAATTGGCACGGGAATCGAGGAATTTAGATCCTTATTTTTAAACTGTCTATGACTTATTTATTATACTTCTTGTAAGAATATAAAAATAATAGGATATTTGTCTTTGTTCATTTTTAACAATCTTGAACACTTGTCTATGCCAGATCTTGCAAAGTCATCGCGAAAAATACTAACGCACTTTAACTAACTACTATTTTAAACTATAAATTAATTATAATATCTTAATTACACAAACATTTTTTAAATGTCTGATCAGCTATGAATACCAATTAACAATGAGCGTATTATAGTATTAATGAATTACCGATAGTAAGTAAATAAGAATTTCTGCAAATAATAAACGAACGTGCAGTTTACTAAGAGCAAGAGATTATGTTAAACAGTGTTGCAGTATTATTTTTTCTTATGCAGCTGTTTGCGGATTTTTTACTTACTCTCAATCGTTTTTTTTTTGTATTATGCTAAAATCTTAATATAGGTGTCACAATGTCGCTACCACTTATATGCTGCAAATCGGTTAAAAATACGCCGATGAAAAATAAAGTTTATTATTTGTGTTTCAGGGTTATGATCTACAACTGAAAGATTCAGCATAAATGTAGCTACTTGCGCTTCATTATTAACAATCACGATCAACGATCAGTATCAAGGCTTTAAATAAAAACAAAGCAAGTATTATTAAGTACGTAAAACCAGCAGCATGTGAAAATCTATTTCCACCTAACGAAGACAGGATTCTCATCAATAATTTCCTTATCAGCTAATAAAATATCCTGTATTGATAGCCTATAAAACTTATACGACTGTTCTATTTTATAGGAGTTTAGTCATGCACATTGAGTTAAAATTAACTTAACGACCCAATGCAAATGTTTTTGAATTATTTGAATTACAAAACTTATCACGTAAGCGAAACAAATGAAAAGAGAACGAGATTTATCGCATTTGATATTCAAAGTACGGCGTTAAAAAAAAAACAGCAACTCAAATAATATAACTGGTCTGTAAATGTCACACAGCAGTGCAAAAGTCTTTAATAAATAAACAAAAGGCAAAGAAACAAATCATAATTAAACCCGTTTCATTTAATATCTATCCTAACCGAAACTTCTAATTTAGCAAAATAACAACAAGGATAATAAAATTTTATCACGGTTTAGGTGGCGAACACGGAGCGATGACGTGGCGTGCTACTAAGCAGAATTTAATTTACTTCAGTGAAAATTGGCTGGACTTAATTTTAAAGGAATGGCAGTTCAGTGCTTGCCATCGCAACACTGATTTATTAAAACAGCACATGATAAGGGGCTTAGTAGCTATCTCTTGCTTCTTCGTTGATGAAGTAATTGAAAACGAATTTAATGGTCAAAGCTTTATCATCTGACATTTTGCAACCCAAGAATACAGGAGCCAAAGAGATACTTGAATTAGAAATACGAGATTGTATGTTGTTGATTCTTCTACTAAAGGTTATGTGCATAAGTGATCACCAAAATCTCAACAAGCGATGTAAAGTTTTCAACTTTCTAAAGCAATAGGGTCCTGCGAGCATTACAAATAAGACTCATCCACTTCTGATCCCCTAATCACAGCTGGACACGGTTCGGTCAATAAACGGAAAAAAGGCAACTTTTGACAAGACTAATCCTAAGTGCAACTTGGCCGATAAGGATTATACTGGGGCTCTAATGGCCTTTATCCGTTGGCTCAACAAACGTTCATAACTCACCGCCTTGGCTTGGCTCAACCGACTTAACTTTGGCAGGCGTCATTTCTCAAAAGGCATGCGGTGACGTACAACCCCCCCTTCACCTCCCCTGTCTGAAGATTAATAAATATATAGGTGGACGTGGAAAAATGTAGCACTTAATTTGGGCGAGATGAGTTGCGTATTCGAAGCGTGTATTTCTGTGTGTGCATGTTATTGGCGTGTTATGGAATTTCCTTGTCATTGCTGTTGCCTACCAGTTGTACGATTCAGTCGTCGGTAGCTATGGAATTCTTCTATTGATATACAACCCTTTTACTACGTTTAACATTAAGAAAATAAAATTGACGCACAAACTCTATAATTATGATGATACGCGGTATAGTTACAGTACGTGATACAAGTACGCAAAAGAACCTGTATTCAAAAGTATGTGAAACTTTTAGCTTTAAGTTTAAAAATCCACTAAGTCCAAAAATTTCGGCACCAAAATAAGACGAAAACATTAAAAAAAATTAAGCGTTCCTAGTAAGTATTGTACGTACGTGAGTACATACGACGCGTCATACTAATTGCTCGGAGTGCATGTCAAAGGCGTACCGGCGTCGCGCCGGATCCACATAATGGTGCATGGGGGGATAGCAAAAAGGAATGTATGAAAAAACGAGAGACAGACGCCGCGCCGTGAGCGTGTACTCAAACTAAGATTCGGTTACAAACAGTTGTTGTTACTAACGAGAAACCGTGACAATAGGCGGCGATACTTATGTGGGGCGGTTCACGAAATTTGTCAAGAATTGTTTTCAATCTCCATATTTTTTCGCAAAATCTCAAGTGTTCTCCACTTTTAAGAATAAACCAAGACTTCAACACTACTCATTCTGTCGGTTGTATTCCCAGTATTTTTTTCTTACCAGTATTAAATACAGGGGAGTACAAAAGTGTTGATGTTATTCCGTTCATTTTCCGCTGATTTACCCAAACGTTATGGAGTTATGTATCAATATTAATAGCTGAACACGTTCCCCCATAGACCGCCATAACGAGCGATACTGAGGGATATTACCGTAATTACCGAGCTAGCTGCAGGTGTGCTACGTTTTTATAGCTAAATAAAAACTTGTACTAAAACAAATAATTTGAAAGCATGAAAAAGAAGTCAATATTTTTATTCAATCACTTCATTGATTTTATGGCTTCTGTTGAAATATACGTATGTCATAATATAGGCCAACCTAACTATTCAATCGGAGATTGAATCTAAATTGTGTTTGTGTACATTTTCATAAACATTTTGAATTTAAGCAGAGCTAGCGGTCTCTAGTATTTGTTCAAAACGACGTGCGACGGCTTATTCTCAGCATTGAGCAACGTAATATTTACCACAAATTCATTGCAAACAATGTTTAATAAATTCAATCAAAATTATACAATATGTTCAATTGGAAACGCAAGTCTAATACCAAAGGTATCTTAATTAAACTCTGTACAAAGTACTAGTTGGCTGTCGGTGTGAAGTGTCATGGCAGTACGTTTCGCGGCATAATTTGCCCACCCACGCAATGTTATAAACTGTAGACATATAATATGCCTATTGTAGCTTTAGAAATACTAATAAGGACTATTAAAACTGAGAGACCTATGAGTGGTAAAGATATTGTCGTCTAATTATAGCATTCGAATTATAACTTTTCATGTTAGAAGTAGGTATAAAAGAAAGTTGTCTACATTGCTGTCAAAAACAGGCCGTCCCAAATAAAGAGGAAATTGTTTTTAAACGTAAATTGCTTGTTTATTTTTAGGTAAAACCATATCAAACCTACTTGGAATTTGGCAATTTATGTTTGTCACAATTATTGTTTTCAGAAGAATATCCGTCGCGTATAGTTTTACATAACACTTTACACATTATTGTAGTACTTAACTATTTTTTTATATGTATCTTCTAATCACACTCAAAATACAAAATATAAATATCTAGATTAATAAACACACACAATTTTTCGGTCATCACACATTGTTATAACTAAACTAAGATCCTAGATATCACACACAATCCTGTTAATTAAATACAGTAGCTAAAACAAAGAAAACAAAATACTATCGTAAAGTGTAGTATTTATGTACTTGTACAGTTTACTTGGGTGCATTTTTAAGGACTGCTCTGTTAGTTTTAAAATCAATGGTGAACTTTGAATAAGATTTCACGAGCCAAAATATCCACGGAGAGACCCGAAAATGCACGCGAGGTAACCATACAATTCTGTAAAAACACCTAGTTGTTGTTAGTTGAAATCTTATTTCATAAAAATGACTACACTAAGATTAGTTACTACATTAAATAGTTGATAAATACTTACCCGTTGAGGTGGTAAGACTTGTCGAGGACTATGCGTGTGTTTCGGCGAACAGGAGCCATGCTTCTCTTTCCTATGTGATTTCAACCCTCGAAGCAGCCTTGAGAACGTCGTAACTTTCTTCTTGGCAGTTCCGAGACAGTTATCTACAAAAATAGAGGTATTAAGAACCGATAGAAGGTTTGGAACTTACCACTGTCTGTTAAAGAAGTTTGTTGTGGAAAAGAGAGACCGCTCTACATTGTGAAGGGTGATATCTCCCTTCCACAACAGCAACAGTTTTATTATAAGAGGTTGTTTTAGGCTTTAGGGTTGCTACCTTCACTAACGTGGGTCGGTAATATTGTGTGTATGAGTATCTGATAAAGTGATTCCTTTCGATGTTTGCAGAGATGTTTGTCGTTTGCCGTCAAGCACAAAATGTGCTCAAGCTGATAAAAGCCTTATGAAGAAGCCAGCAAGAATTACGAAGTGTTAACTTCAAACTGTGATACTCTAGTGGTTAGACCATAGAACTGCCAAGTCCATGGTCTTGAGTTAGATCCACGATTCGATTTTCGAATTTTGTGTGCGTTTTAAAAATAAATACCACAGCTTCTGTGTTTTGGAAGGCACGTAAAACTGTAAGTCCTGAGTCTAATCTCTCTCCAGTTGGGTTGGATTGCCGTCACATCGGGATATGAGAGTAAAGGAATAGTGAGAGCACCTGTGTCATGCGCTTGTGCTCTATAATATTTCCCGCGTAGCTGGCTAATCTCATAGTAACACTAGCCGCCATGGACGAAATCAGTCCGGGCGTTATTATTATTAAAATGTTAACTTAGGTCTCTATTAAATATTTAGTAGCTACAATTGTTCTAGAAACAGTTACACCGCACTGTACAATTTACGCAAGACTGGCTATTATAAAATACCTTTGTAGTGAATACTAAATCACCAAGACAAATAATGATTAAGAGCTTTCAAGTAACTACAGACGTTTGAGAATTGTAGGCTGTGAATACAGTTTGTGTTTATGGTATGCATACAATTTACCATTGATTGATACATTGTACTTGTATCTATCAATAGCTGTACGTACATACGACTCAGACGTACGTATAATCAGAGGCATTCTATTTACACACCGTTGGTCCGGCAATGGACCATACACCTTACAAGATTTGGTCAGAATATTCTGAATATTCAGGACCTGTCTTCTCAAAGTTTGTATTGATGTCATATTGGCTGATCGTATACATAATAGTTGTGTATTTTAATAAACTGAATATTTTAGAATACTGTCTGGCTTCATCAAATCACGTAGAACAAATCAAGAATCCCGATCATATTTTCCAATGAAGCGTCAAACAAATTAATTAGGTACATCAAATATATTTTGTCAGTAAACATAATAAATATTTCTCCACTTTCACCCAAGTTTCTCAATTGCCTTTTAAATACAAATTAGGTTCACAAAAAGCTGACTCACGACACGTCTGGCTAGACATTATAACATTAGATGTTAATAAATCAACCTTTTAAGTGCTTGGCATTTTTAAGGTTTTTCTTTAACTTTATCGCGTGTTTTCTACGAATTTATAATGAGCTTGTTAATAACTTAATTGCTTAATGACCTGAAATTTTCTGGAGCAAAGAAGTGAGTTATTTTGAATTTTGTTGACTAAGTAACTTAAGATTTTGAAACACATCTCTAAATGTTTATTTATAACTGGGTTCAATGTTACCTTCTTATTCGATAAGGTATTTTAAAGCACATATTATATAGCCGAAACTCACTATTAGTAGTCGAAAAAGTACTTGTAAGCCATTTCAATTTCAGAATTTCTGTACAAACATTTCATACCCAAAAAAAATTCTATATTCTGAACAATCATTAGGTATTGCACCTTATCCATAACTCGAATATAACACGGCTATTTAACGCCAAGTATCTCGTTATCATACTCCTCCTGACGTTATTCAAATTTAAAGGCTCGTTAAATTAGCCATAGCTCATTTTTCGCTTTATGTTAAAGCACAATGTTTTTCTTTCCATTTGATTTACGTCGGCTAATATTTGCCTTTCAATAAATTACAAACGGCAAAGAAGCATACAGGAAATTAAACGAATACCAGGGTCGCTTCGTGTAGACTTAGCCTTAATTAATTATGTTCCCAAAACATACATTTAATATTCCTTACAGGTTACTTGAAAAGTACCTACTAGCTGTATTGTTAATACGAATATCTATCCATGAAGACAAGACTATCAAATAGTAGAGACGTTTTTATTGTGTTATATTTTAATATAGCTTCGACGTCTAGAATTATTGCTCTTAATCTGAAATATCAATTATGTATCTAAATAATAGAAAGTAAAAAGACTTCGAAACACAATTTCTGTCAATGTCTCTCGCAAGAAAAAGCTTTAAACGCAAAATGTATTAAAGAAATCTCTGTCAAAGTTAAACATATTAACCGTTTACCCACTTTATAAGTAAAAAGAATTTTATTAAAAGCCAAAATATAAAGATTCTTAATCTAAAGTTTCAAGAGAAACAGCTTTGGTATTTAATTTTATAAAAGTACTCACCGCTTGGTGGGAATTCGTAGAAATACGCAGAACGTGGGCTCAGGCAACTGAAACAAAACAATTTTTATTTAATCTTTTTTTTCCACTATTACAAATATCTACACTAAATATAACTTTTTTCATTTGTAGAAAGGGTTTTGTAAACTAATTAAAGGACTTCATTTGTTTTAACCCTCACAAGAAATCGTACTTATTGGACATTTAAATATTTTTTTCCAATTAAGTACAAATAAAATTTCACCATTTCAAATAAATAAATTTATTTTAAACATAATTTGATTATTATAATTGCCAAAACGAGATAGCGTAATAAGCATAAAACCACAATTGAATTCATTATCCGATATAAATTATAAAGTTCGAATGTTGTGCAATCCGGAAAATATCTTGCTAAGCATTCGGAATTCGGGAAATGGGAAATTAATCACCATTGGCATTAACAATACTGCTAATGATGATTTTCCGTGTAATGAGTGGCGGATAATGAAATCGTAAATTTATAAAGAGTTCGGTTTCATGTGTCCGCAACCTTAACGAGCCTTCATAATATAATTGATCGTTTAAATCGTCATTAACACAGCGATAATACAACCAGTGCATATTTTAAAATTATTTCAATTATATCCGAATATGAAATTGGAAATATTGAAATGGAAATTAATGTATAAACCGAACATATTCAACGAGAATGACAATGTTATACTTAATGTTTTGTGAATAACCTTGTTTTGAAATAAACCTTTACTTGTATGTCGGTCAAGGTGTAGTTGAACTGTGCTTAGAACTTCCCTACCTATAAGACGTGCGTATTACAACGAAAGGAAGCTTTCATGAATATTAAAACTAAAGTTTTGGATGTACCTTTAAGAACACATGATTATTATTTCATATTCTGTATCTATACATATAATAAAATTGTAACAAGCTCATGTCTGTACATTAAAGATATTAAAAAAAAACTTAGATGGGGTATCTTCATACAACCAATAGAAGCCAAAAGTATAAAAAAAAAATTTTTTGTCTGTCTGTCTGTTTGTTGTCCGCTTTTCACTCAAAAACTACTGGACGGATTTTGATGAAACTTTTTTTATTATGTAGCTATTAGTCCTCGCTAACATTTAAGCTATCTTTTTTTTGGAATTTTGCTCTTAAAGGGGGTAAACAGGGGCTGGTAAGATTGTATGAAACTCCGTCAGTTTTGAAGCTAATCTATATCTATACATATAATAAAATTGTAACAAGCTCATGTCTGTACATTAAAGATATTAAAAAAAAACTTAGATGGGGTATCTTCATACAACCAATAGAAGCCAAAAGTATAAAAAAAATTTTTTTTGTCTGTCTGTCTGTTTGTTGTCCGCTTTTCACTCAAAAACTACTGGACGGATTTTGATGAAACTTTTTTTATTATGTAGCTATTAGTCCTCGCTAACATTTAAGCTATCTTTTTTTTGGAATTTTGCTCTTAAAGGGGGTAAACAGGGGCTGGTAAGATTGTATGAAACTCCGTCAGTTTTGAAGCTAATCTATACATATAATAAAATTGTAACAAGCTCATGTCTGTACATTAAAGATATTAAAAAAAAACTTAGATGGGGTATCTTCATACAACCAATAGAAGCCAAAAGTATAAAAAAAAAATTTTTTGTCTGTCTGTCTGTTTGTTGTCCGCTTTTCACTCAAAAACTACTGGACGGATTTTGATGAAACTTTTTTTATTATGTAGCTATTAGTCCTCGCTAACATTTAAGCTATCTTTTTTTTGGAATTTTGCTCTTAAAGGGGGTAAACAGGGGCTGGTAAGATTGTATGAAACTCCGTCAGTTTTGAAGCTAATCTATACATATAATAAAATTGTAACAAGCTCATGTCTGTACATTAAAGATATTAAAAAAAAACTTAGATGGGGTATCTTCATACAACCAATAGAAGCCAAAAGTATAAAAAAAAAATTTTTTGTCTGTCTGTCTGTTTGTTGTCCGCTTTTCACTCAAAAACTGCTGGACGGATTTTGATGAAACTTTTTTTATTATGTAGCTATTAGTCCTCGCTAACATTTAAGCTATCTTTTTTTTGGAATTTTGCTCTTAAAGGGGGTAAACAGGGGCTGGTAAGATTGTATGAAACTCCGTCAGTTTTGAAGCTAATCTATACATATAATAAAATTGTAACAAGCTCATGTCTGTACATTAAAGATATTAAAAAAAAACTTAGATGGGGTATCTTCATACAACCAATAGAAGCCAAAAGTATAAAAAAAAAATTTTTTGTCTGTCTGTCTGTTTGTTATCCGCTTTTCACTCAAAAACTACTGGACGGATTTTGATGAAACTTTTTTTATTATGTAGCTATTAGTCCTCGCTAACATTTAAGCTATCTTTTTTTTGGAATTTTGCTCTTAAAGGGGGTAAACAGGGGCTGATAAGATTGTATGAAACTCCGTCAGTTTTGAAGCTAATCTCTACATATAATAAAATTGTAACAAGCTCATGTCTGTACATTAAAGATATTAAAAAAAAACTTAGATGGGGTATCTTCATACAACCAATAGAAGCCAAAAGTATAAAAAAAAATTTTTTGTCTGTCTGTCTGTTTGTTGTCCGCTTTTCACTCAAAAACTGCTGGACGGATTTTGATGAAACTTTTTTTATTATGTAGCTATTAGTCCTCGCTAACATTTAAGCTATCTTTTTTTTGGAATTTTGCTCTTAAAGGGGGTAAACAGGGGCTGGTAAGATTGTATGAAACTCCGTCAGTTTTGAAGCTAATCTATACATATAATAAAATTGTAACAAGCTCATGTCTGTACATTAAAGATATTAAAAAAAAACTTAGATGGGGTATCTTCATACAACCAATAGAAGCCAAAAGTATAAAAAAAAAATTTTTTGTCTGTCTGTCTGTTTGTTGTCCGCTTTTCACTCAAAAACTGCTGGACGGATTTTGATGAAACTTTTTTTATTATGTAGCTATTAGTCCTCGCTAACATTTAAGCTATCTTTTTTTTGGAATTTTGCTCTTAAAGGGGGTAAACAGGGGCTGGTAAGATTGTATGAAACTCCGTCAGTTTTGAAGCTAATCTATACATATAATAAAATTGTAACAAGCTCATGTCTGTACATTAAAGATATTAAAAAAAAACTTAGATGGGGTATCTTCATACAACCAATAGAAGCCAAAAGTATAAAAAAAAAATTTTTTGTCTGTCTGTCTGTTTGTTGTCCGCTTTTCACTCAAAAACTACTGGACGGATTTTGATGAAACTTTTTTTATTATGTAGCTATTAGTCCTCGCTAACATTTAAGCTATCTTTTTTTTGGAATTTTGCTCTTAAAGGGGGTAAACAGGGGCTGGTAAGATTGTATGAAACTCCGTCAGTTTTGAAGCTAATCTATATCTATACATATAATAAAATTGTAACAAGCTCATGTCTGTACATTAAAGATATTAAAAAAAAACTTAGATGGGGTATCTTCATACAACCAATAGAAGCCAAAAGTATAAAAAAAATTTTTTTGTCTGTCTGTCTGTTTGTTGTCCGCTTTTCACTCAAAAACTACTGGACGGATTTTGATGAAACTTTTTTTATTATGTAGCTATTAGTCCTCGCTAACATTTAAGCTATCTTTTTTTTGGAATTTTGCTCTTAAAGGGGGTAAACAGGGGCTGGTAAGATTGTATGAAACTCCGTCAGTTTTGAAGCTAATCTATACATATAATAAAATTGTAACAAGCTCATGTCTGTACATTAAAGATATTAAAAAAAAACTTAGATGGGGTATCTTCATACAACCAATAGAAGCCAAAAGTATAAAAAAAAATTTTTTTGTCTGTCTGTCTGTTTGTTGTCCGCTTTTCACTCAAAAACTACTGGACGGATTTTGATGAAACTTTTTTTATTATGTAGCTATTAGTCCTCGCTAACATTTAAGCTATCTTTTTTTTGGAATTTTGCTCTTAAAGGGAGTAAACAGGGGCTGGTAAGATTGTATGAAACTCCGTCAGTTTTGAAGCTAATCTATACATATAATAAAATTGTAACAAGCTCATGTCTGTACATTAAAGATATTAAAAAAAAACTTAGATGGGGTATCTTCATACAACCAATAGAAGCCAAAAGTATAAAAAAAAAATTTTTTGTCTGTCTGTCTGTTTGTTGTCCGCTTTTCACTCAAAAACTGCTGGACGGATTTTGATGAAACTTTTTTTATTATGTAGCTATTAGTCCTCGCTAACATTTAAGCTATCTTTTTTTTGGAATTTTGCTCTTAAAGGGGGTAAACAGGGGCTGGTAAGATTGTATGAAACTCCGTCAGTTTTGAAGCTAATCTATACATATAATAAAATTGTAACAAGCTCATGTCTGTACATTAAAGATATTAAAAAAAAACTTAGATGGGGTATCTTCATACAACCAATAGAAGCCAAAAGTATAAAAAAAAAATTTTTTGTCTGTCTGTCTGTTTGTTGTCCGCTTTTCACTCAAAAACTACTGGACGGATTTTGATGAAACTTTTTTTATTATGTAGCTATTAGTCCTCGCTAACATTTAAGCTATCTTTTTTTTGGAATTTTGCTCTTAAAGGGGGTAAACAGGGGCTGATAAGATTGTATGAAACTCCGTCAGTTTTGAAGCTAATCTCTACATATAATAAAATTGTAACAAGCTCATGTCTGTACATTAAAGATATTAAAAAAAAACTTAGATGGGGTATCTTCATACAACCAATAGAAGCCAAAAGTATAAAAAAAAATTTTTTGTCTGTCTGTCTGTTTGTTGTCCGCTTTTCACTCAAAAACTGCTGGACGGATTTTGATGAAACTTTTTTTATTATGTAGCTATTAGTCCTCGCTAACATTTAAGCTATCTTTTTTTTGGAATTTTGCTCTTAAAGGGGGTAAACAGGGGCTGGTAAGATTGTATGAAACTCCGTCAGTTTTGAAGCTAATCTATACATATAATAAAATTGTAACAAGCTCATGTCTGTACATTAAAGATATTAAAAAAAAACTTAGATGGGGTATCTTCATACAACCAATAGAAGCCAAAAGTATAAAAAAAAAATTTTTTGTCTGTCTGTCTGTTTGTTGTCCGCTTTTCACTCAAAAACTGCTGGACGGATTTTGATGAAACTTTTTTTATTATGTAGCTATTAGTCCTCGCTAACATTTAAGCTATCTTTTTTTTGGAATTTTGCTCTTAAAGGGGGTAAACAGGGGCTGGTAAGATTGTATGAAACTCCGTCAGTTTTGAAGCTAATCTATACATATAATAAAATTGTAACAAGCTCATGTCTGTACATTAAAGATATTAAAAAAAAACTTAGATGGGGTATCTTCATACAACCAATAGAAGCCAAAAGTATAAAAAAAATTTTTTTTGTCTGTCTGTCTGTTTGTTGTCCGCTTTTCACTCAAAAACTGCTGGACGGATTTTGATGAAACTTTTTTTATTATGTAGCTATTAGTCCTCGCTAACATTTAAGCTATCTTTTTTTTGGAATTTTGCTCTTAAAGGGGGTAAACAGGGGCTGGTAAGATTGTATGAAACTCCGTCAGTTTTGAAGCTAATCTATACATATAATAAAATTGTAACAAGCTCATGTCTGTACATTAAAGATATTAAAAAAAAACTTAGATGGGGTATCTTCATACAACCAATAGAAGCCAAAAGTATAAAAAAAAAATTTTTTGTCTGTCTGTCTGTTTGTTATCCGCTTTTCACTCAAAAACTACTGGACGGATTTTGATGAAACTTTTTTTATTATGTAGCTATTAGTCCTCGCTAACATTTAAGCTATCTTTTTTTTGGAATTTTGCTCTTAAAGGGGGTAAACAGGGGCTGATAAGATTGTATGAAACTCCGTCAGTTTTGAAGCTAATCTCTACATATAATAAAATTGTAACAAGCTCATGTCTGTACATTAAAGATATTAAAAAAAAACTTAGATGGGGTATCTTCATACAACCAATAGAAGCCAAAAGTATAAAAAAAAATTTTTTGTCTGTCTGTCTGTTTGTTGTCCGCTTTTCACTCAAAAACTGCTGGACGGATTTTGATGAAACTTTTTTTATTATGTAGCTATTAGTCCTCGCTAACATTTAAGCTATCTTTTTTTTGGAATTTTGCTCTTAAAGGGGGTAAACAGGGGCTGGTAAGATTGTATGAAACTCCGTCAGTTTTGAAGCTAATCTATACATATAATAAAATTGTAACAAGCTCATGTCTGTACATTAAAGATATTAAAAAAAAACTTAGATGGGGTATCTTCATACAACCAATAGAAGCCAAAAGTATAAAAAAAAAATTTTTTGTCTGTCTGTCTGTTTGTTGTCCGCTTTTCACTCAAAAACTGCTGGACGGATTTTGATGAAACTTTTTTTATTATGTAGCTATTAGTCCTCGCTAACATTTAAGCTATCTTTTTTTTGGAATTTTGCTCTTAAAGGGGGTAAACAGGGGCTGGTAAGATTGTATGAAACTCCGTCAGTTTTGAAGCTAATCTATACATATAATAAAATTGTAACAAGCTCATGTCTGTACATTAAAGATATTAAAAAAAAACTTAGATGGGGTATCTTCATACAACCAATAGAAGCCAAAAGTATAAAAAAAAAATTTTTTGTCTGTCTGTCTGTTTGTTGTCCGCTTTTCACTCAAAAACTACTGGACGGATTTTGATGAAACTTTTTTTATTATGTAGCTATTAGTCCTCGCTAACATTTAAGCTATCTTTTTTTTGGAATTTTGCTCTTAAAGGGGGTAAACAGGGGCTGGTAAGATTGTATGAAACTCCGTCAGTTTTGAAGCTAATCTATATCTATACATATAATAAAATTGTAACAAGCTCATGTCTGTACATTAAAGATATTAAAAAAAAACTTAGATGGGGTATCTTCATACAACCAATAGAAGCCAAAAGTATAAAAAAAATTTTTTTGTCTGTCTGTCTGTTTGTTGTCCGCTTTTCACTCAAAAACTACTGGACGGATTTTGATGAAACTTTTTTTATTATGTAGCTATTAGTCCTCGCTAACATTTAAGCTATCTTTTTTTTGGAATTTTGCTCTTAAAGGGGGTAAACAGGGGCTGGTAAGATTGTATGAAACTCCGTCAGTTTTGAAGCTAATCTATACATATAATAAAATTGTAACAAGCTCATGTCTGTACATTAAAGATATTAAAAAAAAACTTAGATGGGGTATCTTCATACAACCAATAGAAGCCAAAAGTATAAAAAAAAATTTTTTTGTCTGTCTGTCTGTTTGTTGTCCGCTTTTCACTCAAAAACTACTGGACGGATTTTGATGAAACTTTTTTTATTATGTAGCTATTAGTCCTCGCTAACATTTAAGCTATCTTTTTTTTGGAATTTTGCTCTTAAAGGGAGTAAACAGGGGCTGGTAAGATTGTATGAAACTCCGTCAGTTTTGAAGCTAATCTATACATATAATAAAATTGTAACAAGCTCATGTCTGTACATTAAAGATATTAAAAAAAAACTTAGATGGGGTATCTTCATACAACCAATAGAAGCCAAAAGTATAAAAAAAATTTTTTTTGTCTGTCTGTCTGTTTGTTGTCCGCTTTTCACTCAAAAACTGCTGGACGGATTTTGATGAAACTTTTTTTATTATGTAGCTATTAGTCCTCGCTAACATTTAAGCTATCTTTTTTTTGGAATTTTGCTCTTAAAGGGGGTAAACAGGGGCTGGTAAGATTGTATGAAACTCCGTCAGTTTTGAAGCTAATCTATACATATAATAAAATTGTAACAAGCTCATGTCTGTACATTAAAGATATTAAAAAAAAACTTAGATGGGGTATCTTCATACAACCAATAGAAGCCAAAAGTATAAAAAAAAAATTTTTTGTCTGTCTGTCTGTTTGTTGTCCGCTTTTCACTCAAAAACTACTGGACGGATTTTGATGAAACTTTTTTTATTATGTAGCTATTAGTCCTCGCTAACATTTAAGCTATCTTTTTTTTGGAATTTTGCTCTTAAAGGGGGTAAACAGGGGCTGATAAGATTGTATGAAACTCCGTCAGTTTTGAAGCTAATCTCTACATATAATAAAATTGTAACAAGCTCATGTCTGTACATTAAAGATATTAAAAAAAAACTTAGATGGGGTATCTTCATACAACCAATAGAAGCCAAAAGTATAAAAAAAAATTTTTTGTCTGTCTGTCTGTTTGTTGTCCGCTTTTCACTCAAAAACTGCTGGACGGATTTTGATGAAACTTTTTTTATTATGTAGCTATTAGTCCTCGCTAACATTTAAGCTATCTTTTTTTTGGAATTTTGCTCTTAAAGGGGGTAAACAGGGGCTGGTAAGATTGTATGAAACTCCGTCAGTTTTGAAGCTAATCTATACATATAATAAAATTGTAACAAGCTCATGTCTGTACATTAAAGATATTAAAAAAAAACTTAGATGGGGTATCTTCATACAACCAATAGAAGCCAAAAGTATAAAAAAAAAATTTTTTGTCTGTCTGTCTGTTTGTTGTCCGCTTTTCACTCAAAAACTGCTGGACGGATTTTGATGAAACTTTTTTTATTATGTAGCTATTAGTCCTCGCTAACATTTAAGCTATCTTTTTTTTGGAATTTTGCTCTTAAAGGGGGTAAACAGGGGCTGGTAAGATTGTATGAAACTCCGTCAGTTTTGAAGCTAATCTATACATATAATAAAATTGTAACAAGCTCATGTCTGTACATTAAAGATATTAAAAAAAAACTTAGATGGGGTATCTTCATACAACCAATAGAAGCCAAAAGTATAAAAAAAATTTTTTTTGTCTGTCTGTCTGTTTGTTGTCCGCTTTTCACTCAAAAACTGCTGGACGGATTTTGATGAAACTTTTTTTATTATGTAGCTATTAGTCCTCGCTAACATTTAAGCTATCTTTTTTTTGGAATTTTGCTCTTAAAGGGGGTAAACAGGGGCTGGTAAGATTGTATGAAACTCCGTCAGTTTTGAAGCTAATCTATACATATAATAAAATTGTAACAAGCTCATGTCTGTACATTAAAGATATTAAAAAAAAACTTAGATGGGGTATCTTCATACAACCAATAGAAGCCAAAAGTATAAAAAAAAAATTTTTTGTCTGTCTGTCTGTTTGTTGTCCGCTTTTCACTCAAAAACTACTGGACGGATTTTGATGAAACTTTTTTTATTATGTAGCTATTAGTCCTCGCTAACATTTAAGCTATCTTTTTTTTGGAATTTTGCTCTTAAAGGGGGTAAACAGGGGCTGGTAAGATTGTATGAAACTCCGTCAGTTTTGAAGCTAATCTATACATATAATAAAATTGTAACAAGCTCATGTCTGTACATTAAAGATATTAAAAAAAACTTAGATGGGGTATCTTCATACAACCAATAGAAGCCAAAAGTATAAAAAAAAATTTTTTGTCTGTCTGTCTGTTTGTTGTCCGCTTTTCACTCAAAAACTACTGGACGGATTTTGATGAAACTTTTTTTATTATGTAGCTATTAGTCCTCGCTAACATTTAAGCTATCTTTTTTTTGGAATTTTGCTCTTAAAGGGGGTAAACAGGGGCTGGTAAGATTGTATGAAACTCCGTCAGTTTTGAAGCTAATCTATACATATAATAAAATTGTAACAAGCTCATGTCTGTACATTAAAGATATTAAAAAAAAACTTAGATGGGGTATCTTCATACAACCAATAGAAGCCAAAAGTATAAAAAAAAATTTTTTTGTCTGTCTGTCTGTTTGTTGTCCGCTTTTCACTCAAAAACTACTGGACGGATTTTGATGAAACTTTTTTTATTATGTAGCTATTAGTCCTCGCTAACATTTAAGCTATCTTTTTTTTGGAATTTTGCTCTTAAAGGGGGTAAACAGGGGCTGGTAAGATTGTATGAAACTCCGTCAGTTTTGAAGCTAATTCGATTAAAATTAATATTTGGCTATGTAGTTAGAAGTTAAGAATGACGCAATAAGGATTTTTGAAAATTCTGCCTTAACGGGGGTAAAAAAGGGGGAGGTACGTTTCTATGAAACTCCGACAACATTTCATTTCATCTCAGTCAAGCGTAACATTTTTTTTCTTCTATCGTTTTTGGTAGTACAAAAGTATTGTAAGAAGCGCTTGGATTTTTTTGCCATACCTAAAATTGATCTTTAAAACACTATTATATGGTATCTACCTACTTACTGTTTAAGCTAGAACAGTCTTATCCAATTTAGGAGGAGCTGTGGATATGAAGTAAAAGAAATCCAACGACACTAAAACAAAAAATAGTGTGGACGGTAAATGATTTACTATACCTACTTAAATAACTGCTTAGCTGTTGACTGCAATTTTGGTGTGTATGACGCGTGGCTGTAAAGATTTGATAGTGCCTGTACACTACCACAATTGTGCACCAATTGCGAAGGTATAGGGTAGTTGCATAGGTAAAGTATTATAAAGATAGGCTGTTATTATTAATGTTTGTTTAATATTGCGTACGAATATGCGCCGCACGCGTACTCCCGCGATTGTTTTGTATGTGTGCGTAACATTAACCTTCTTCAGGCTCAGTTGGGTTAGCTCAAACTACTAGAATTAGAAACTTGGAACTTTGATAACCATGTAAGTAAGCACTACTTCATGATTAAAAAAAAAAACATCTGTCAAGGGTAGAAAGAAAACGAAATAGAAGATGAATGGGGAGCAGCGCCTGCTGTTCTCCGCACCACAGCGCACAGTGCAAACGTGTCGAATAATATCTGGCTGTTTAAGACCAACCCCGCTCAATAAGTTCTCCTCCTGGTTGGCATTGCTCTACCTGACGTTAGAAGAGACTTAAATCGGGTAGACTTAAGAGCTAAAAGAGCTTCTTCCGATATACACTGACTACTATTGCAACTCTAACTCGAGCTCGGTGCAAGATCTGGGCAGATCGACCACTACCACCTACTACTTATGTCCTACCTCAGTTCGGAAAGCATTCAACCGTCTCAGAACCCAAATAGGTAGGTAAACAAAATTTGATAAATTTGGGTATACAGACCCCTCTCACATCCAGTGAGAATGCGACATCTTCGTAACGACGATGTCACACCGCCTAGAGTGGCCAAAGTATCCGCGGTTAGTTAGTGCGCCGTCACCAAGTTCTGCGAAGAAGTGATGACGCTCAAGGAAAAGTGGAAAGAGCACGACAGGCTTATCCATGTTCGATAAGCAAGCATAGGATAGAAGAAGGGCCTTATTTGCCCTCCTCCAACCACCATAAATAACTTACGCCAGTAGACTCAGGGCAGTCTACTGTACTGGATAAAAGCAAAGACCAAATGCGTGGTGCTTCCACGCGCCTCTTAATAAGGGCTGGCAAAAGCTGGCTCCACGTTAACGAAGAAGCTCCCGTTAAAAAGAGCTCTCCTGTCGGGGCTTGCGGTAGATTGCGAAAGCGTTCCCGTGGCCCCCGACAATAGGATACGGTGAAGCACTCCGGCGGTTTAGCCAGTAAGAGTCCAGTACACTTCTTTGCCATCGCCCGTTTTCAAGTCCTTCAATCCAAATTGTCAAATCAGTGCAAGATAGTGGCCACACCAAAAAACTAGCAGTGTTAACTAACAGTCAAATATGTTTGTAAGACTAGAGGTTAGGATTAAGAAATTAGGTAGTTTGGAACGGAACAGGATTAGAGAGCTGGCATTAAACATTATTTAGCTTTACTTTTTGTACAGTACTACACATCTTGAATACCACGCAGACGAAGTCGCGGGCAGCAGCTAGTAATGAAATAGTTTGTATGTAAAGAACAATTTGTATTTCAAGAATTCATTTAACCTAACTAGTAAAATAAATCTCTTTCAAAACAATGTACAATTCATATTCGTGATTTTATATGAAAACCCCATATAAAGTACGAATTGCGAAATAAATCAGAATTAATAACATATCGCTACAATGCAACGCGGGCGCCATGAATATTAATTTAGACATTGACCATTCGAATAATATATTCTATGTTTGCCCCAATAATAAATCGTATATTTGTTGAATACATTTTCATTGGAAACAACTTACGACAAAATATGACAAATGTAATCTTTGTAAACATCTAAACAATGCCCCTTAAGCTGTAACCGTATAACTTTTGTCTACCAAGCGATTCCCAAATCGGTTTTCATTTAATCCAATAAAGTTCAATTAAAATTCGTGTGACAAAACTCATCGCCTACAATTGTCAGGCGACTCATAAAAGCTATTCAAAACAGGAGTTATATTGAAACGTAATCGAGTTCTACTCGCAAAACCGATAGCAAAATAGAAATAACGACGTAGGTTCTACGGATTCACGGAAACACTTAGATAAATTTCGTGTAGTTAGCCGCGTATCGCGGAGTTTCTCGCGTACCTTGTTAATAGGATTTCGTCTGTGCGTATCGTTAATTGACTAACGAGTACGTACATCGCGTTTTAAACCAGTACAGACTGTTTATGAATACCTGGTACAGACTTTATTGATTTAAGTAGTTAAACAAATAAACACGGCATTTGATTGCTTGCGGGTATTTGTACGGGGCAAACTTTGTGTGCAATGCTTGTGTTTAGTATGCACATAAGTGGACAAGATTGTTAGAAGAGGCGTGAAGCTTATTACTTAGTATTTACGTTTAATGAATTATTTATTTTTGTAACTCAATCATGATTTCAAATACCTGCTTAGGCTTGTTCAGTTTCGGTTTATCCATCGATTTGTTTTGATTGAAGATCGAAAAAATAAAACGTTTAGCGTAGGTATTTCGTATAATAATTTTGGCAAATGTAATTCTTAGTTTATTTTCATCATAATCTGTTATTATATCAATCAATATCATATAGACAACTATTTAACTTCAGGTGTCACACAAAATTACGAGTAATAGAGAAACATGGGTCTATTATTTCGAATTCAAACGTGTTGAGTACTTGTCAGAGCATTTCCGAGTAATGCTTGTACACGTATTTCACGAATTGAACATGAATTTATAATAATCTACACGCGTACAGTTATTAGGAATTCAGAAATAACAAGACACGTAATACTCAAGAATTACATTACTTATGTCTTTACGTATGCAAATACCATAGTGTTAAGATCGTTAGTTTCATCATTCACACCCATCAAATGAAACAAATATAATGTGATTCGAGAGAAGGTGCCTAATTTACATATCATGTGGGTTCGTTAGTTCGTTTGTTTTATACCACATGTAGGCGTATTTATTGTGCTTTAACATAGAAATTCTCGATCGTCAACAAATACTTGACTGATAAAGTGGTATTCCACCGAAGGTCGAAAGGTGAAAGATTTTTATCGCGTGGAAATGTTTTATATTGTTTTGATTATGAAATATGAATGCTAATGTTAACATGTTTTACGAATTCCAATATTAAGTTTTAACAAAGAACATAGTTTTCTGATTAAGCCATACATCTTGTGTAAGAAATTTAATTGTAAACTTGTTGAAATTTATTACCAGATTTAGATTGAAATTTCTAAAGTAGGTACTAGCTCTTTTGAGAGAGAATTTTGTATAAATAGTTGAGGCATGAAATGTGTGTACTGTAAATTATGACGACAGTTTGCATTAAACAAAGGCTTATTTAAGAAGAATTTTCAGCGACGATTTTATATCAAGTTGGGAATTTTGTAGTAAAACTTCGTTTACACAAGTACAGGGGTATCCTTACTTTAATACTTTAAGAAGTCGCAAGCTTTGATGCTTGCTCGGATGCGAGTTCAAGGTTCTTAAAGGGATCGTTATTTATGAATTCGTTCATTTATATTTTGGGAAATGGGAGAAAATTTGCAGTTATCCTAAAACTTTTTGCACATTAATCAGCGGGTTTACGAGATATTTTTCGTGGATGAGGCACTTTTTGTTTCGTTATTTATATTTTTTCTTTATCATTTAAGGACTAGAATAACTAGATACTAGAGTTGTTTTACTTAAGATGACTAATGCAAGTGGACGGATAACATGTTTTATTGAGAGGTGAAACGCCTTACGTAAAACTCTGTCGTGGTGAGGTATGTCACTGTATGAATCAACACTCCAATCAAAGATCCGTACAGGCAGTTTATGCAGGCTGCATCAACTGATTTACGTCAACAAAACGTCTACAAACCTCCGAAATAATAATATAATTATATTTTATGTAAGGTTATATAAAAATATAAGGCATTGTCTTCTTTTTGTTCTACTATACTTTTGCAATCAAAACATAACTGACATGACCCTCATTCTCATAACCATATTTAATATTCATTTCATGATATTCTAGACATCACAAATGAAGCTTTCAAGTTACGATTCATTCCGTACAGATGGACGATTGGTTTTCTAACTACATTTGCGCCTCTTCCCAATAAACTGTCTGCGAGCCTTAACAGTTAACTAGGAACTTGCAATCCATTTCCCTTAAGAAATGAGTTATCGCGGTCCATTAAGCCTAGGGTTGACAAACAACATGTTCGTTCTTATCTTCTGAATATCGTTTGCAATGTTTTTAGTAACATTTCATATCTATCTGAAGATAAAAAAATGTACTCGCAAAGTGTTATGTCACGAGGTTTAAAGTTTTTCTTTAATTGGAACGTATAAAGTATATTATAAAATAAAATATTTTAATTTATGTCCATTAAAAAAGTATACAATCAGCTACAGTAAAATATTCTACCTAACATAAAAACTCACACAAAAATAGAGTGAACTTAAGTACACCTAGTTAATTAAAATAAAGAACTGAATGTTTCTTTTACTGCGAGTGCAATTGTGCAATAAAAGATAAAGAAAATATGCAAAACAATTTTAATTTTATTGCTCAAACGGGTGCTTTATTTCAAAGAATAGCACTTCTAGAAAACACTTGAAGATAATAGCTCTAGGTACATCAAATTCTCGAAAGTCTTGTTAAATGAGAAATTGGATAACATTCTTTGAGATAGCTCGTGTTAAAACGACCTGAGATGAACGGAGTCAGTTGGTAATGTCGCTATCCTACATCGGTCAAGTATCACTTAATGTATGGGAGCAATAAGTCACATTTGAATGGGTACTTGACACCCGCAGTCAATCTAACCACGCTATTATTGTTTAGTTGAAGCTATACAAAGCGGAATAAGGTACGAGTATTAAACTGTGATCGGAAAGCAATTACTCAGGTATACTAAGCATTTGCTTGATTTAGGCATTCTACTCACAATTTTAATAGAATAGATTTTTATTGTAAAACCTGTTGCAGAAAAACTTTATTTAAGGAGTTTATCTAGAATAATTTATTTGTTAATTGAATATACATGATTCTGTGATTGGATTGAAGTGGTACACAAAAGCGATTTTAGCTGTTTATACCAGAACACTAAAAATATATTTTTAAGAGTTAAATAACAAGAAGAACTTTAAGAAATTATACCTATATATGTTTTGGTAATGAATTTTAGTTAAAACTAAGATTATAAAGTAACAATTTTGTAATTATATTATTAGTACAAACTCCAAATTACATTTCTACTATCTACGCACTCAACATAATATGTATAATCCTGTATACTTAAACGATTAACATACGCCTACTAAAACAGTATTACCATAAATAATCTCTATTTGCAATCGAATAACACTTTTACGAGTAATTCATTATGCAAACTAGTGCTGCTAAGATCTAATTAGCATTGTACGACATGCTAGATTGAATGTGTGGGCGAGTTGACGTGGTTTCCTTCGTACAAGTTCCAATTTATGAGAGCGCCTCCGCCCAGTCCAGTAGAAAGTTCTCAATATTCCCGACTTGAGTATTATTTAAGTGTTTATGTTAATAGAATGGCCCATATAACACACGTTATTGGTGAACTCGTATGAAACTGTTTCTTCTTGCCGACAAAACATGAGAGAAATGAATACTATTCAATTAGTCCATTGGTGATGTCGAATATTGAAAATTCAATTAGTTTTCTTGTATTATGATGTTCATGGTACTTCAAGGTGTAAAGCTAGTACCTAGATTCTCAGTTTCTCATCATTTTAGAATTTAGAAATCTAGATTTTCTAAGCTTACATAACCGTAACATAAGAGCAGTAAGACTACTAAGTAAGTCATAAAAGTGGAATAAGGTTTTTTGTTGGCTCTCCTTTTTATATTCTACCGCTAATGCAATCCTAAAGCCTGCCAAATAGGTCTGACAACGAGAGATTTTTTATTTAAAACTATAGCTTGACCCACTTTTCCTATTTTAATGAGTTTTACATGCACATGCTCATCAGAGAACCGGCTCACATTGCAATTGTTATGATGGCACATATTTCATAGCGCGTCATATTTTAATCATTTTTAATTTATCATGAAGGTGTTATAATTTTACGAGGTTTTTAATGTGTTTGCTACGACGTAATAAATTAAAAAGTAGTTTTAAATGTAGGAAATTATTTTGACATACTTAAATATTTTACTAGTAGGTCCTGATGTTGGTAATCATCAAAACTTATTAAAGGAATGGCAGTGAGTTTGTATTAAATGCAATAGAATATTGGAAACATTAATTATAGTCAACTAGAGTCAGTAACGTTTTGAAAGTGCCTGAGAAGGCCTACTCGAAATAAAAACCTTTTGATTTTGATTTTAATAGGTCATCAATACAAAATCACAATGGGCTGCGATTTTCGACACTTTTAATTGAATGGTTCGCATATACGTAAACAACAAACACTACCCTCAAGCAAGGAAACAAACACATTTAATGCAATTTTATACAATTTAATCCTTATCTTTGTACCACAACAACCTACTAGCAATAAAGTGTCCTTTATTTAAATAAGCTCTTTACACAAACTTTCTTGGTACAGGCATACAGCGGACATATCCATCAGTGGTTAATTTGAATTTATTTTACAGCAGACACCGGTGTAATGAGGACTTACTCTGGCCTTGCGAGTCTGTGAACCGTTTGACGTATGTTAACGTCCTTCTCGAAATGGGTGCTTAGTTAGAATATACTGAGGTGAACTATCTACAGTTTTAGTAGTGGAGATTTATTTATTTTTTTCAGAGAAAGAGTGAATTATAAAGGTTATGTCAGGAGGTTTTGTTTAAATGCCTCTTTTGTCAGTTTCTTTTTTTTACATTTTACTTTAGTTAACTGATCGAATGCAATATTATTTAGGAATGCCAATACAAGAATACATTTTTGATTAAAAAATACATATCTATCTTTTACTTACTTAGGTAAATCTTTGCTAAGTATTGCTTACATATTCAGTATGTCTGTTCTTTGAAATAAGTCTACCACATTTGCAATACACCTAAATCCTTAAGAAGAATGCAGTTCCGTCTCCCACTGAGCGTGCATCAGCCTATTCCCAACACGGAGGCCGCTTCTGTCGCCAATCGAACGTCTGATTTCAATTTAGATTAGCATTTAAACATGCAGCGTAAAAGCTTATCTAACGAGTACACCTGTTAAAGTCCAAATAATTTATGACTACGTCCCGTGCTATTCTCGTTATCGTTAACATTTCGTGTAAGCCGACCGCGAATTTCCGTACTCGAATAAGGATAAAGTCGTTTCAGCTTACGTCGGCATTCACAGGGTTTGATTGCAAGTTATTGTTGTAATGATCGCCGTTCGAGGGTTTTATTTTATTTTATTATAGAGTTAATTGGATTTTTAACAAGCTGGGTGCTCGTTATCTCTTAAATATATACTTATGATTGTTTGTAGCTTGGTCCCACACTGTTGTATATTATTACGCGCGTTTAAAACTTTTGCCTTGGCACATTTTTATTTTTTATTGTTCTTTATAAATAGTTCCATAATAAAACCTCCTTTATATTTCTTTCTTTAACTGTAGTCGTAACTCGTAAGGGGGTAAGCAAATGAAAGTTAATCTGCGATCTTGTGACCGCAGTAAATATACGTCATCTTTTATAGACCGAGCTCCCTCTTAGAACGCAACAATGAAGGATCAACCTACATTACTTATACGTAACTTACGCAGTACATTTTTATTGTGATTATGGTAAGATCTTTTTGATTAATGGCAGTAAATTTCATATGAAATATGACAATGTAATTGTTAGTCATCTTCATCAAAAATTAAATGATTTTCTAGAAAGTTATCGAAAGTCTGACTGGACAGTGTCGTCAGTATTTGCAATATGAAGAGAAAGCTTAAATTCCGTCGACACAAAAAATGTTTTTTATAATTTTATCAATGCGAATTCTATGTAAATTAATCGAAAACCTTTAAAGGTTCTGCATTCCGTTAATACTTTTTCGATCTTGCAATCCTTTCCCGTTTTTTGGTAATATTTTATTTTGTTGCTTACTTTTTTTGACCAGAATTGTCGAATATACCCTAACTGCACATACCGTGGTTTTCTGTGGTACATTATAATTTCTGTCTTCAAAACAAATGAAAGCCTATTTAATATTATTATGCCTCTTAAAGCCAAACCTTACCTTTGATAGTTGTGTTGTTGGTTGTGCATGAGCGGTTGAGTTGGTTGCGCCAACAGCAGCTGTTTCTGTTGTTGTTGACGCTGCAACATCTGTTTGCCGAACACGCCGTAACCGAACCCGTATATCTCGTCCTCCTCTTTCTCTGTGAGACAACTGGAGGGCTGTTGACAAAAAAGTTTAAGTTACAAAAAGTTTTTACCATGACTGTCACCATGATATATTTTTCTGGCATAACATAAAAAAAGAAAGTAAAACGGGGAAGACCTTTTCCCAGAAAAAGAAGAAAATTAGAGAACATAAAAACAAAATAAAAACACTTTTTAAATACCTGCGGAGAATTTCGGAATATAAAATTTGAGCATAGAGTTTGTATACTACGTAGGTATAGAATGTTTACACTGCATTCTAAAGAGGTTGCATATTCAGAAGCTCTATGTAATATAGTCAGACTTTGCGGTAAGACTGGAAGCCGACCTCAACACTGTTACCATATTATTAATGTTAGGCGGGAGAGCGAAATTAGTAAGGCTGTTACTATATTTAGGTACTGAGAAAGAGGCTTTAGTATTAGTTTTCATTCAGTGAAGAAAATAAGTATTTTTTTTTCTTGTAAAACAAATAGGTACATTATAAAAGTTAGTACCACTGATAAACGTAATTATAAATCAGATAAAAGCAACGTTATTGTATTCACGTAATAACAGCTATCACTCTTGATCCCGAGTTGAAGAGCCTTTTAAAGGTAAGCCTTATTACTGGCTTATCGGTTTTCCCACAGAAAATAAATTATAAAAAAAAATACCAGTCACAAAGTTGAATGCCGAATCCTGGCTAATTTTATACAAAGCGACAAGTTGGTCCGCTTATTCTGATTCTATGACATGATCGTATTATTTATTCATGCCGTTTCATCTGTGAACCTCTACGGGGATCGTCATTGTTTTTATAAGTTCAACAGGCTTTTTAACTTTGTATTACATTGTAATATAGAAGGTAATTTAAAATACGTGGTGTTACGTACAGGTACTATTATAAAAACGTGCAAAGAATAAACTTATAATACTAAATTTAGATAAAATTAAGTACTAGAAAAATAAAGGTAAAATATAATAAATAACATTGCATATCTAACTACAAGGATTAATGGTGTGTTCCCAGGCTAAGAATAAACTATAGGACCGTTTAGTGGGGTGTCTACTATGTGATAAGAGGTAGTACAGACAGAATCTAAAATTAGAACTACTGGATCTGAAAAACTTGTGAATTGAACTGTCTCGATGTTTCGTGATGATGAGCATTCCTTAAAACAAATGATAAGCTCATTCAACTCACCGAATACTTTCCAGGCACATAAATGGGCTGCGAATGCGACGTGGTCAAGTTATTCAAAGCTAGGGAACCAGGACTTGCCGAGGGAGGCGTCTGAGGTGTTCCTGGGCCACCAAGGACCCTCATTCTTGGAGACATCTCGTCCCATTCGTGTCTCCGTAACTCCTCAAGGTGGTCTAGTACGTCGCCGTAGTGTGTGGAGAACAGGTCTGCATATCGCGATGCTAGACCTTCTAGGTAGCCTCTGTCTCCATCCTGTAAAAGAAATATTATAAGTAAACAATCGGTCAAATGGCAAAAAGATACATTTTTGATCGTTCATGGCGTCAATGTGCCAAAAGCCGTACCAGCACCCGTCGTCGATGAAGTAGGCATAGAGCTCAATTAAAGTTCATGACTAATATAAGATAGGCCGAAATACATTCAAGACAATTTATGTTACGACAAAACGTTTCACAAATCATACCGCATCGTCTTTGCCGTTCGATTTTATTTCCTTACCGCAAAACCAATAAAACCAGCCTAATTGTCAGTCAAAGTGCAGACTGATACTTGTTTGTCCTCATTTATTAGTATTACCAGATAATTCAATGTTGTAATATCCACTATACACCTGTTTACATTATGCATGTAGCATGACTTGTACGGTACTGATCTTTATCAATGGTGATAAAATAGCTTCGGCAGTTAAAAACGACACACTTATTTAAATGAACTCGTGTCATATAAAAAACTGTTTCGTTAACAATGGATTTTAATAAAAAGGCTTTATAACGGGGTAATTAAAATACCCTTACAATAATAATATTAATTATCGGCCTCTCAAAATTTACATGGACTCTATGAATATGAATTGTATTATCTACTTATAGAGTCCTTTCATGTCAGACAATTTCAGGACAAACAATGTCCAAATTAATCTGACGCAGCATAATTAACGAAATTGAAAAAAGGTAATTACCTACCTAGACCTATTTACCTAAAGTGACTTTTCCGCACAATTTCCGTTGAGTCTCAAGAAAGGGGAAAATTAGCGTAAAGTGAAGTAATTAAAGTCAGGGAGAATTAAAGGTTTAAAGATATTACGTTATTTGTTGTTGTTTAATTGGTTTTGCTTGTAAGTTGAAATGTATGAAGCAAACACTTTTTGTTTACAATTTATGCGTCGGCGAAGACATAAAACAACATGTGTGTTTTTCTTCCCTGTTTGTGTAAAGATTTACATTGCCCTGGAGTGGCGAGTAAAGAGAACGAGTTAAGGAGTTTAGTTTTAGAACCGATCATGGATTTTTTCTAATATACCGTCGTAACACCGAGAAAAGCACATATGTATAGAACAAACAGCACACCAAAACAAAAGAAGACGCAACTAAGACCAAAACTAATAAATTTGTAACGATACAGTATCTGATAATTTTGGATTTGAATAGAAACACAAATAATCTACAAAGCCAAATATGAAAACCCTTTATAAGTTTGTTTAGTCTCGCTACCAATAGTTTGTATTTTATCCTGTTGGTAAACACTGGTAGAACTGTAATGCTAATGACGGTGTGAAATGTTTGGTCAAAGGTATTGTAGTAAGGCTTAAAGTGAAAAGAGAATGAAACGGGCATTGGAAATAAAGCTCATCTTAAAAAGTTTAATGTAACAATTATAGACGCAAATAATTGTCGTAAGCAGGTAGTTCCATGAAATCTCAATAAAACTTTATTTTATAACCATAAATAGGTAGGTTCCTAGTACCAATGTCGATTCATGGAAAAAGATGAAATGAAAACAAATGCAAATAAAAAGTTGTGTCCATGACCGGCGGCAATGAGGAGTAAAATAAACAAGTCAAAATAATCTCGCCGCGAAGCTCTTTCATTATGAAGGAAAAGCTAAAGACGAGGACTAAGGGCGGATAATTTCTGAAATTCCTTCGGAGAAGATAGAAAAGAAATTATCCGGTAATCGCTTTTTAAAACTCGTTTACGCTTTTGAATAAGTTGTATTAATATAAACTAAGATTAATTGAATATCAGACTGGATAATTGGAAATGGTTCCGATAATATGGTTCCGAGAGTGAAAGATAGGGCTTAAATACAAATGGAATACTAAAGAAAATAATTAAAGATTAAATTGCTGAACTGGATAAAAGTGTCTAGTTAGATGAATAATTTCTCATGAAGTATCTATTTATGTTAGCTAATTCTATGAATTTGTCAAAACAAATACTTAATGTGTCAACACACCATTACCGCACTCGACTTTGGTGGTCTTTAATATTGTCAACATGAGAGCTTCAATGTCTTGCATGTGGCAGTCACATTTAGTCTAACATTTCCTGCTGCTTGTATGAGTAGACATCCTGTACATTGCAACTTTTCTTCATCCCACTTACAAAATCATCCTATAGATTTAATTAAAGGCCATCTATCAAATAGGTAAAAAATCAAAGCTGTATCATTGGAGATCGCACTTAGAATTCCACTAGCGGTCGCATTGAGTCAAAGATGGCCGAAGGTTTATTTCCATTTTTAAATGAGAGCGGCTGAGAGCTTTGTCGGCTTGGAGTTTGTGCTCTGCGTTTTAAGTGGATTAAATCGCTCCACGCTCGTAAAACCGACAAGTGCTCGAGCTAAGAATTAAAGTAACCGTTCGACTTTTGCATGAGAAAGTGCTCGCGAGACCTTGCTTCGAACTAACTCCGTACAATTTGATGCGGCCGATTTTTATTTATTTTCCCGTGGAAGCTGTTCAAATGAACTCTTGCGGAATGCCATTGCTTTGTGAATACTCAACTAAAGAAATTCATTAACTCTATCCGAGCGGAGTGCTACTGACTATTGAAGCTTTCTACGCTCGTGTTGCATCTTCATCGAAAAAGAATACTCAATAGCTTTTGCTGGCTGAAAAACTTAAAAATATTGCAGAGTGGGCGAACTAAGTCAAAGAACCGCCATAAAAGACAATAATAAATAGCTCATGATGCTTTAGAAGAAGGCATAGTAACTGCTCTTGAATTTAAATGGTATATTTAGACCACGACCAGTCGTTTAGAGCATAGAAACGGGTTCATTGAATGGTTTGCCAACGGCAGCTGGAATGTTTACGAAAAACAACCAAACGAAAAGTTAGGTAATAGAAACAGAACATGGCATTCGGGGAATTCTTTTATCGTTTTGTTTGAGATTATTCGTGGAATTGCATTAGTTGTCTATGCGAGCACAGGTATCACTGAGTAACGAGCATTGGTAACTGAATATAATATTGCTGGCTCGTATGCAAATGTTAATTACCGTGTGTGTAAAGTTAATTTTATAAAAAAGTATTTATGAGTATCTTTTTTCGTGTTTAAGTAACATTAACATTTTGTTCCTTTGTTTACATAATGAATAATAAACGATGGTAATTTTACCGAAGTTACAGCATGTAACTTTTTGTTGTTGTAGTATATTCATATTATGGCTGGGACAGGAAGCCGTAAAAATCTTCACACTATTGTGAAGAACAAATGACAGCTGAATATGTTTCATTTAGTAAGAGTTTTGTAATTACTTTAAGTAAATTATACGTGACTCATTCTTCTTATTACAAGCGCTTTGAGCACATAAATACTTGTACAATTTAAAACAAATCTAACATACTTTGTTATAATATTAAAATATCAGATTACTGAACAAGTCGCCGGCTTAAATTAAACTTGAACACAACAAGGAAGACGAAATTATCAAGTTGAAAAGATCCGAAAGCGTTAAAATAATCAATTCAGTCCGTGGGTTACTGGTGAAAAGTCTGCGCCATCGAACTCAACTTTAAAATGAGTATAAATTGCAAAACTTGGGAATTATTTGCGTCGTCTCTCCGTGGAAATTTACTCAGTTTTTCCAAAGTTTCATTATAACAAGTTTAATTGAAGAGAGCGTCCGGTACATAAATTTAAACTTTTGGCATGCATTTTAATCTGCTTACCGGTAGTTAGTTCGAGGTAATGGCCACTAAATGAGTTTCTAGTTTGCTTTAAATTGTCGGCTCGTTAATAAATAGGTGTAGATTCTGTCCAGCGTTTGAGGTTGCGCTTGGTTGCAGCCTTTTAGCGAGGCGTTTTACATAGCCTTGTCATGACACTACACGGAACACTCGATACTACACGTTCTTCTATTCACAGAAACTTTTTTTTAGACTGTTTTAACGTGTTGTATGTAAGTTTGTAAAGGTCAAAACAGGGTACAATTCTTAGATAATGTTAGTAAGTTGACGGAACTTTTGACGACAAGCTTTTTGACTGACCCTTATTTTGTTATTCAGAAACAATAGGTGCTTCAATCATTGTAAACTATAATATTCTGTTTTGTTCTTATATTGTACTCTAGCATTATCTCACGCGAGCTAACATTTTCTTCAAAACATCAAAATTAATGGTACAAAGAAACAAAGAACAAAGTACTTACAAGACATAACGAGTAGATACAAATTTTACGATCTACGCGAACATAATACATTATGTACTATAAAAACAAAAACCTGTCGCTACTTGCTTGCTAGTGCAGAGCCGGTAGAGTTGGCGTAGTAATCACTCATCATACGAATTCAGTTTAAGCGGATAATAAGCGCACAAAAAATCTATAAGCGATGCACTCAGGACATAAAAGTATAAAATGAATATAATAGCCAGTAAAATACTGGTTTAATCTGTAATTTATGCTCATCAAGGGAACAGATGCGGACAGGCTAGGAGTCACCATTAAGGCTCTGTCATAAAACTGGTCCCGGATGCCGTGTTGTAAGTGTATGTCTGGGATAGCAAATGTAGAATAATGTAGGTATATTTGAGGTATTTGCAGGGTTGGGTTGCTTAATGTCTATAATTTTTGAAACTAAAATTGCCTTGATATTTTTTTACTGAGTAGATAATTGTTATCATAATTAGATGAAATTTAGTCAATATCAAAATACACCATTTGAAGATTTTTCAAAACACAATCATTTTTTATTGTTGTTGCTCTTAATGAAGTAATTAATTTTTACCAATCCAAAAAATATTATCCATCAAAACCATCTAAGAATTTTGTTTTCTATTAGTTACTTTTCAGAAACTACATTTTTTTTATAAAAACTCTTTAGCATTTCCTTAAGTATTTTCCTGTCACCAAATATCAATCTTACATCTCCAAATCTACCAGCTACATACAACCCAGCGTTCCTAGTTAGCCGCGGCGGGCTGTGACAGTCCAAGCCTTTGTGAGGCAGACGCCTGTCGGCTCATGTTGTGCCATTACATCCATTGTATGCTTGGTTCAACGGACCCTAAGGTATTCGATGCAGTATTAATTATCCGAATACGGTAGAAGGTAGTTATAGTTTTCAGTCATAGATGGCGCTAACACTTTAGTGTAAACTGTTTGAATTTTATTTTAAACTTTATTATCAATGTTCTTACAGAATATGTGAGAATGTAGCCTGAGTAAACATTAGATTTGTTATACGGGTTAAATTAATTATGTATTTTTTTTAGTATAGCTTAAGTTTTGTTAGAAGCCCGTTACATAGCAAACCTAGACAAGCGGCCAAGTCATTTAAGTGAACTCATGTTAAAATTGAAAATGTTTATTAAGGGCTTCTTTGTAAAATATACCCTGAACATAACTATTCACATTCACATTCAAGTAGAAACTCTAGAAAACAACACATTCAATACAAACCAGTTAAAACAAACTTATGTATCAGAAAAACATCAGCAAAAAACCTGAACTCGACAAAGCAATTTATCTCTCGACAAAGATTTTCTAAGCGGGTTTATTCAGTAGCAAGTATTGGAATAGCAAATACTATTAAGAGATCACGAATCTAAAATAGCATTACACGAGCAAGACGAGAGCAAAACTGAAGAGACAATGGAAAATGTGGCGCTACTTTACTTGCATTAGAAATGGGAATTACTGGAATTGAGTCAGCGGAATTGAGGTAAGATTGTATTCTGAGTCGCGACTCATCACAAACATTGTCATCTGTTTTAACATGTTTAGTGAATTGTGGTTTGTACACATGATCAAAGAATAATTTAAAAATGCCCATGGTATATTTTCTAATGATGAGGGTATAATTAAACCAGACTTTGACTGTTTAAATGAATCAAAAAAAAAAATAGAATCGTCACTTAAGGCTCATCACATGAGCGCCAAACGTGAAGACGACATTATTTTAAAAATGTTATTACGTTTTGTTTATGTTTGTCAATTTTTTTTGGATAAAAATATCACACATAACATTAAATGAAAACCCGCATTTTAATTCAACTCTACATACATGAATTACAGGTGTAACAATCTCGACAATTCGCAACCAAACTACACTTGAACATTAGAGATGGCGAATCTAAAATAACGCGTCCCGTCGGGCGCTGAACAAAACAAATGGCCGCACAATAAGACGAGGTTCCGCGTGCCACAGAACCGATGCGACTGACACGATTTATATACAGAGTCACCTGCCCCCCGCGCGCTGCAGGCTCAAATGGATGGACTCATTCATGCTTTTCTTGTAGGATGGAAGTTTGAATTAAATACAACTACGGCTGCCGTTCATGCTTCTCTATATGGTAAGAGTAACAATTGCAGGCTGATATTATAATTAAACACAGTGGCTAGCCTAAACAGACGGCAATTGTTTTTTAATATACCCAATTCACACATTAGCTACATAAACTAAAACGTTAGGCGTTCCCTCTGGATATCCAGTAACATAACACCAGTATTGGAAATCGTTTGAACCAGAAATTAACAAAGGACTGTTAGCTATCTACGGTTAGATAGTTGCACAACAGTAATACCCTATCTCTAAACCACATTTATGTACAGAATACGATACCCTATTACTAGAAGATTACCCAAACAATAACCCGTGAAATAAGACTATCATACACTCGTAAAATTTAATGTCCAACAGTATTGGAAAGTTGACTTGAGAGTTGTATTTCATAATATTTATCGTGCAAAATGGGGTAGCGAAGCACTCTAGCCAGGAAATGTGAAATCTATAACAAATGTACCAGACGGATATTGAGTTTTGATGTCATAGATGATGCGTGTCTGGAGTATTCTCGAGATAATAAAATAGTACGCCAGTCCCATCTCGTATTACGAGTGTATTACGTCGAGCATAATATTACTTCGAGTTATTGTTAAAGAAAAACAAACGCAGACGCGACGCCTTCTTCACTTCGGTTTTGTTTGAGATAAACTTAAATATGAAAGTTTATGGACATTGGAAATATGAAAATCTGAAAGTTCTTTTTTTACTTGACTTTATTGGTGAACTCTTATTTATAAATTAAATGTTATAAGAATGAAGTGTATTTCTACCCTTATACTGACTCGTGATGACTTCTAAACGAAATCAACGACCAAATAAATTAAATATGATAAAACTCTCGAAAATAAATCACTCAAATTATATAACGCTACATCAAATTAATTATAAAACAAATACAGTTTAGGCCGCAAGCAAACGCATCCAAGCGAAAGAACGTGATGAATTTGAAGTGAGAAAGCATTAATTCAAAGTGACAGTCAAAGAAACAGTCTTACGGACAAACCGGAGGTTATTTATTTAATTGGCCGAGTGAAGATTGACAATGACGTATTGTTTCCTCAACAGTTGAACTTGCATAGTACATTGATAAACACGGCCTACGCTCTTGATAATATCGGATAATAACACGGTTGTGAAATAACAAGGGATTACGTTCCATGACTTATGGGGCTGGTCCGTGATATACGGCTGGATAAATCAGATATAGATGGATAGACTCGGTTACAAAATTTGTTAGATCGCAGGTTTTAAATGTATGATACGGTTATAATATAATCGTAAAATTGTGATGTACATTTTTGTTATAGGTAGAAACATCGTCAAACGAATAATATTTTTGCAAATTCCGTTTGGAAGCTTTATAAAAATGCATAGCTATAGCTACATTACAGTAGCGAAAGGTTTTATTATATTTTAAACTTAATAAAAACCTATCCTTAAATTATTTTTTTAATTCACATTTATTATTATCCTACTTCATACCATTTTGTAGTTGCTATAAAAAACAGGAGTCATAATATTTTATTTCACAAAAATGGTTTCGAATTATATAGTAGCCATCAGCATTTCAACATAATGCGGTGCTCATAAAATATTTTATATGATCGAAGAAACGGCTTCAATAGGTATTATAATAAAATATTTTACTTAGCATAATCTATTGTAGAATCGCGGGCGTATTCCGTTGTCCATAAACCACATAATACATAAACAAAAGCATTTGAATACAACACGTGGGTAGCAAGTGACAGCCGAATGGAAGCATGCTACACATTCAACAGAAACTCAATCGTTTGATCGTAAATATTCCCCATTCGTATATTTTACCGCAAACATCGAAATACTGTCAATGAAAACACACATATTGAAAATTGATAGTACTGACTTCGGAAGTCTAAACTCGTTTCGTAGTATCAGCTTTTAAAGTAGGTACAGATAAAATAATAATTTAAAATATGTTATTTGCATGCGTTTCTTGTCAATCGTAATACTTTTCAATAGCATCAAAAGATAAATTTAACAAAACACAATTCAGCGCACGGCTGAAAAACAAAAATAAACTTTTAAATCGGCAGCCCATATTTCATTAAAGGTACAAAATAAAGGATGAGCGTTCTAAATTTAAAACGTCCAATCTGTCAACGGTCGAGCGCGCGTGTTGTGCGACGACGAATGGTTGCAAACGATACCTACATCTGTTGTCTATTTTCAGATAAGTCACTACACAGACTACTGTCTGCGACGGAACTCGAGGCACAACTCTTTCCTTACCCAAGAATCACTAATGACGAAAGGAAATCGCGCAATCGACACTTTTCTAACTTCGTTTCGATAACCCGTCAATTCAGAAAAGTTCGACGAAATCCCCAAATGTTTTGATTAAAAATATCTACGCGATCTTTTGGAACGAGCAACTTCCCGGTTTCCACGCTTATCGCAAAGCTTTGTGCTGAACGCATTAAGCTAATTTGAATGGTGAAGGGCCGCTCAAAAAGCCGTTGTTTGAATTCTTCTCTTTAGTCGGGCGGTTGCCGGCCTGATTGTGGGAGCCGACGCTGCATGGATTGCATTCTGTTCGTCGCACAAGAAGACAGGCGCATTGACGGCGGCTTTTTGATTTAACCAACTGTACGCGCGCTGGGAGCCGCATATTTGCGTTGTAAATTTAATGCACTCATTACATTCCTATGTTTTATATGGGAAAGTTAGACTGCAGTGCAATTGCGGAACATTAATGGACCATTTATGTCTTTATTATAATTTATTTATATTTGTCGGCTTCATCTTTGAAACTTGCCCACGTTCGTTTGAGTTAAAAATAAGTCTTTCAAGGCGATGAAATCAGATAAGCTGGTAATCTTAGGTTGTCATCAAAACAACTAATAAGCTGTTGTTTTCCAATTAAACTCCTTATTGAGCTTTCTTTAAGGTTCATATTATAATTTTAAAGGTAAATGTGTTGACGGATGCCCAAGACGTAGCGCCGTGGGTGAAACCACTGACAAACGACTCGCTCTGTCACATCTGTGATAAATAACTGATTATGTTACACTGCATTTTGCCTTCATAATTAATTGACAACCGCTATCTCAGCGGCATTAGCGTTTCAAACAACTTTGATATTAAATCGGATCTGTTCTACTACGTTTCATAATTTACCCTTCCATTATAAAATAACTGACAATTATCGCGAGTAGTGGATGAAATGGAAGCAATTAAATCTCTCCACGCTTGAAACATGCACCCCGTTGAGATGAATTTATTTTTACTGCTTTATTATTTTATTGGCATTGCAAGTGCAAACGGCCTCTCGTTTTTACGATTTACTTTTCGACCGGCTTATGGACAATAAATCTGTGAGGTTTAAACGAGCATACGCCCCGAGCTAGGAAGCTACCGCAATAATATTAGCTGCGATCATTTGTTATTTCTTACAGACGTTCGCACACACAGACATTATAAGAAGCTAGAATTAAACATCTTTGAATGGAGACGTTTCGAATAAAATAACAATCAAACATTGTCTACAAAGTATTTCCTTTTGATGTTTATAGTGGCAAGTCAGTTATGTGTAATTTGTATATCCCCACTAACGGAAAGTTATTGTCGTTGAAAAAAACATAAACAGTCTAAAATAACGAGCGAAATGATCGTTCACCCAAAATAGTGATAGTTATTCCGGTCCCGTCGTCTGGTAGTTAATTGCTGCATTTTTTACGCGGCCAACTGCCACGGATTCCGTAATTTGTCTTCTCAGAAATGAGTCGCGTCGTCGAATGCAAGCGACATGTAGATACGGCTCGGTTTTTTTGTTGGTACCCCTCGAATCTCGACGGGCGTAAATTGCGTTTTAGTTGAATACCCCGGGGAAACGTTAGACGGGTTCCTTCGTAATTACTGTTTTAACTGCTACGACAGAAATGTCAAACGTAACTTATTTGTGTGGATGAAATTTCGAGTGATATTTTGTCTTCATTATTTTATTTCGTGGCGGCACAGCTTTTTTGTACGCCTGAATTTTCAAACATGGGACATGATTAAAAATGTAGCAAGTGAATAATTGAAATCGGAGCGCATTGCGGTCGCAGTGTAGGGCGATATAATGCAATCAATACATTGACGATCACAACGCGGTTGAGCTTAACGATCGCTTAAAAGATTTACGCTTACCGCTTGTGCTATTTACGCGCACCGCTTTTGATGTTTACGATTATGCTCACGCATATTACGAAATGTTACGCTGTCCGTGACCTCGCTTAGCGACCTCAAAATACGATACTACGGAACCACGGCTAGGTATCCTATATTTCTGGAGAGTTCTGTTGTATTTATAGCTTAACGACTTAGTAATTTGGGCTTACAAACAAACATCCCAAATGAGGCTTTATAATGTTATAGCTTCATTGTTTACAATAATAAACTACATTACGTCGGTTTATTATCGTTGGTTCTGAAGTTTGTGGGTGCATGTGGCAGTAATAATGCACATAGCAAAGCAAATCTGAGTTACAGATGTCACTAGAATAGCTCAAGTGTTTTGCAATTAAAATATTTATGGATTGTCTTTGATGTACGTATGCGGACTATGCGGTTATTTTAGATGGAGTACTTGAAAACAGTGAGTTATTGCCTGTATTTGGAGTGGCTCGTTATCTAGAAATGCATTAAGTCAAAATAAAAAGCAATTAGGATAAGAAATATAAGTGCCGTTCGTACTTATATAGAATAACAAATGTTAGTACATTTAGTTAAAGCATATTTCACGTAGCGTTTACAAATTAGTAACGAGACTTCATTATTTACCTCGCTACCAACACTTTACGGCGACCCAAATTGAAAACCTACAAACGTTTTCTAGAATTCTCGACATAAAAAGATAGAGCCTCAAAAGAAAGCAATACATTAAAAAGATACGTAGCATGAATACGAAAAGGTAAAAACGCAAACAAATGAATAAAAAGCCCGACATATTTCAGTCATTACCGTACCTAATTCAGCACAGTGAAAAGTAAATTATAGTTTGTATTGTACGAGTAATAATTACAGTTTGCTATCAAAGGTAATAATCTAGACAGCGATGGGTTAAAATTGTTTTAGGTACTTTCTTTGATGGATGTAAACGTCACATTGATAGATGCTAAGGAAAATTGTATGGTTCGTGAATTCATATCGGAATTATTACTGACTGCTTAATGAATAAGTAGAAAAGGTAATGAGTTAGGTAAAGTCATTATACATTTTCATTGACGTATAACTATAATTTACAGTAAAAATAGTAATACAGTACTCAGATTGAGTGCGTTGGGTGTTTGATGGGAATAACATCAAGTAGCAATATTAAAATAAAGCGTGATTTTGCTTTGCACGTAAGTTCTTAAATATTAAGGCTGATAACTAAAATAAAATGGCCATCTAGTTTAAAGCCACTGTTTAGCTTAATACTATTTGGGACTAACCATTTTGACAATTTGACCTATAGATCTATTACTATAGGTCAAAGTGCCTAAAACAGTATAGAAGATAGTCTCAAAATTGCGTCTCGGAATTACGAGGTTAATTTCTCATGCCATACACGTCTCAAGTCAAGATAAAAAAGTTTTCGTTTACAGACAAAATACACAACTAAATTCAAATAGCTAGGTAGCGGCCAACATAACTGCATCATAGTTTCAGTATTATATTAGCAGCAATTCAGCAGAGCTATAATTTGGTAGACGAGGCGTTTAATTCCATTCCTTTACCGCAGAGACCCAGACACAGTCGCAGTCTAAACTATTTCAGCGGAACCTCAACTTAAATAAAGTACAGTAAACTTAGGAGTCTGGCAAGACTTGAATTCTGAATATTGTAAGGAAGACCAGGGGCCTTACCACCTGTTGTAAAAGCGAGATGAAGCGCTACATGGTGTAGAGCGGCTTCTCTCTCCTACATTTGCGATAGTTTTGCTTCATGTGGTGGTAGGCCTCAGGTGAGGCTATTCCTCTCGCACGGCCAATGGATACATTTCAATATTTTATGTGTCTGGCCGCATGCTTTTCACTTCCTTTAGAAACATTTCGCGGCTTGACTAGGAATTTCTGTAGGCATGTTTACGGCTGTAGTAAATTATAGAAATTCTTGCATTTCTCGCTATAATATGATAAAATAAGTTACTTCTTCAAATGCTTATAGGATCAATTTTACTTTTGTATTAAGTAACGTGATCTCAGTAAAATACCAGAAATTATTTTAAAATATAGTTTCCAAAAATTCATTGAATTCATTTTGTATAATAATAAGATAAAAACACAATTTAATAAAAAATAAATTTGAAAACTCATTGATAACACATGTTGAAACTAGAAACCGCGTAATTTGTATTTAAATGACAATTTAATTTTAATAAACTTAGTCTAATTAATATTCAAAATTGGTGTTGTTTGAATGATAGCTAATAAAATTGATAAAATATTTATGTAATTATGTAAAATTAATTTCGAAAATGCATAAATTATATAAATTTATCCGTTAATCCATATTACAAGCCTTTGATGCAACAAAAATGTGATCAACCAACTAAATTATGTCCATTGAGATCAATAATTTGTCGATTATTGGTGTTATCGATAATTTTAATAATAACATTTGAGTGAAAGGTGTGAGGAAACTATTTTAATGCTTTAAAAATTATAATGCGCAGCTGAACTACAAAAAATATGAGAATATTTAAAACGAAAATAATTAACTCTTAATCTAAGCATTATCTTCACAAAATGTCTCATAGTGGTTCCAATGCCCGCACACCTACTACGCCCTAATACCTAACATGTTTTTAGGTCAGTCGAAATAATCTTCATCTTCAATTTAGCATAACGTGACAGTCCATTCTCCTTCTCAATTTCCAATAGATACTACATTCTGATTATACAATAGTTGGCAACGTTCAATATTTCTACAACTTAGAACTCGGAGCAATCCAACCTCAGCGAAACCTTTGCCAAATATCTTTAAGTTGTTCTGTAAGAGTAACGGCGTAATAATAGTCAGTGAAGGAACAAAATTATATTAAGAAAACAATAGTAAGATTTGTTTTTAAACTTTAAAAGTTTACGAAGAGTTTACGCGTTGAAGTTTGGCAATTGAAAATAGAATTGATGAAGAAAGGACGTTGGATTACGACGTTGATTAAGTTTTGTTTACTTTCTAAGTATTTTAACGATAAATGGATAATCTGATTTGTTGCCGACTTTTGTTTTTCGAGCGGATACTTGGATTTTGATTAAGTTAGCTGGAACAATGGATACATATTGATTTAGAATTAAAACTGTCTTGTTTAAATGTCGAAGCTTCAAGTAACATCATTCAGTTAAATTTGCACGAGCTAATGGACGGTCACACTTAAATAGTGTTAATGTATTAACGTTCTCGAGGGACAGAAACAAATACGGAATGTTTTAGTAAAAGACTACTGCCAAGCTCAATGTGGCACTATGCGATAGGAGATGTAGATAATCTGTGACCGAACTGAATGTCTGACCTATTTAAAAAGTTACATAATGAAACTTTTGGAGTCTATAATCCTAATTAAGCAGTAAATTGAAAGTTAGTTAGGAATAGTGATAGCTTTTTTAAATAGTCTTTGACAGAAATTGGCACAGATATATTTTCTACCCTGAATTATTAGTCATGACATATAAATTTGTAATATTGAATAGTTGTAAATTATGTCATTATTCAATGATACTACTGACAAATTCTGATACTATTGCGAGGAAATCTTAACTCTCAATATTGAAAGCTGATATGGTGGTAGCTATGAGCATTGATTGATCTTCTGTATATGGGCACAGGCATTAGGACAATCATGTACAGGCCGGTATTTTCTTGTAATCTCATTTTATCTGAGAATCAGTTTATCATAAAACGCGGGGCGCTACTAGTCACACATGCACTCACATTTCTTAAGTCAACTAACCAAATATTGGCAGTCGTAACAGAATGTTCAGACATTACAAGAGATCTATTTGAGGATCAATGTTCCTATTCAAATATTATTTTCCGTGAAAATAGTAGTCTTATTGCACTAAGCCGGCACGGGAATGGCTGCCAAATTGCTTCGCGTTGCCTTACACGCGTCATTTACTTGCTGCTTGTACGTAGAGTGGATTAAATGAAAAGCTAGCGCGGTATACGACAAACCTTAAAGCAAATTTATGATTGTTTACTATAAGTTACGTCTCCACTGTGTTGGTTGAGAGTAGTAGAGACTATACTAATAGTCGTGTTTTTAATTAGTACCTAAGTGCCATTATTTCCTAAAAGTAAACGTTGTGTAGAGTCGAGTATTGTAGAATTGAAGGAAGTGTGATAAAAAATTAGCAATTAATATTACTTATTTAAATACTCTATAAAAATACTTTTAAACTTTAATTACATATACTACTATTATGGTTTTTACGAGTTTTAACTATATTGTTTTAATTTTAGTTTTGCGTATAGCGTTATACATTACCAAGTTTATTATGTCGTAAAGATAACGTTGCCACTTGGTTAGTAATAAAATAGACACACAAATATGTGAGTGATCAAAACTTGACAGTTAATGCTTCATCGCTTAACGACATAATTTAATTAATTTAAACTCGAGCGGACTAATGACACATTATCACAAGCGTGAACCGTGTGACAGAGTCAAAACGTCAAGTGATTTTATTTATTTGACGAGGAAGAAGAGACTAAGGAGTCGAAGCAAAAATAACTTTTGTAAGCAAGTTTATGACAGTTAATGAATGAAATCGTTTTTATTTTCCCTGGAAATCATTATCTATAGATCGAAGCGGAGACAGACTTCCATAATTACCCCTACATAGAAGTGTTTACGTAATTGTTAATTAGTCTAAAGCATTCAACAGTTCTCAGACCGTACTGCCAACAATACGCCGGATATGCGCCTCGACGCCGCTTCCTACCGTTACCAAGAGTTTATCGGATCCTTAACCTCTCTGTCATTTGTCAAGTGTCAAAAAGAGACGGAAGACCCTGTCAGGTACATGGCTAATTAAATTTCAATGCCTTGATGCGATTTAGTGTATACAGAATCGATTCTATACGGACACTGGCAGTAAAATCTAACGCCAAAGGTTTAATTAAGGCCTTGCTTCCGTCACTTTGACGTGTTAACTATGAACTGTGTATTACCCATTCACGATTCTAGAACCTTATTCTTTAAAGCCAGCTTTTTTAGCACGAAATTGTAGTGCAGGTAAATTAATACGTCTTTGTCGGGGTTGTGTGTTTTTCATGCATAATTTCTGTTCACTTTTGCTTTGACTTTTTGCCTAGTTGTTGGTTATAAGTGAATAAGTAATTTGTTTAGTACTCTACTTTGTAATTTTGTGTGAAGGCCTTTATATTGCTTTGAAAGATAATAATACAACAGATGTATTTCGATAAAGAGAAAAAATATCATGTTAAATATATAGCTCTTACTTATTGATAAAAAATACCCCACAAACTTATGCTCTATTTACTAAAAACATCCTCTCATCAAAATATAGTCTTGCATTGTTCTACACTCAATAAAAATGGCGGCGCCCTAATTCCGCTTTCATTCTCTTATCACGTTATTCGCCGTCCAAACCGTTTGGTCCCCCACAAAGCTCCAGACAGCTTCATTAGCTCTCACGTGACGCAAATTGTGTGAACAAAAGATACAAAGGAAGTTGTTGTGATACTAACGATTGCTGAATTGACAGCGCCCCGGAGGGTCCCTGATGGGTACGTGGCTTCGAACAATTTAGGCCCGTGTATTATGTATGTGGATATCCGTTTTTGTGTACTTTAGGAAGGTCTAGATAGACATGTTTTTCTGTAGGTTCCATTCCTTTTGTTCCTTAAACAAAGAACGGAGACAAATCGACCTTCCAAAAGTCAGTTTATATTAGGCCTAGGTTTAGTCACAAAACCATGAAAAAACATGTTTTACTATGACATGAAATGTTCTAAAATATCGTAAGCCAGTTAGTTTATCCTTAATATCAAAATAATTTCACAATCTTTAAATATACATCAGTTGAAATACAGAGACTAACTCTACGTTAACCGACAGTGCAATACGTTGCCGCAATCTGACAAGCTACTGACATTAATTGCAAGGAGACCTACATGGCATAGAGTTATCAACACGATCCCACGGGAAGATCTGTTAACGCCTCCAGATTCCGTCAGTGCTAACGTCGGATTCAAAAAGGTTTATACCTATTAGAATGTTATCTCATTCCATTGAACTAGATTAGAACATAGAACTCGATTCCTAAACTCTACGAGATAAGCTACAAAAAGAGATTGATAATTATTTTTACTTCGATTGGCCGATACTTTTGGAAATACGTACTATAAAGCGTGCTTTAAAGCTCTAGCACAAAAAAAGAGAAAAATTCTCAAGAAGGTATGTTTTGTGGATTGAAGTCTTACAATTTGCTTTCATTACCTAGTTCTATTTCTTCACCAGAAAATGTCAAATAGTTGCCAATCAAGTGAGTGACTTGCCACTGAACGTTCGAACTCTCTTGTCTCTTGGTTTGCAAGAGGCAATTTAGCTATATAGGTCATACTATACACCTTTAATACAATTTGACGCAAGGTGGTCGTATAATGTACTGTTTGCACGTGACTCGGATGAGGACTGAGGCTCGCTTCGACGGAGAAATGCGTCTAGGTTGATGTTAGCGTGCACTAATGGCGACATAAAGACAACCGTCCGTCGCGTAGGCGTCTATGGGTAATTCTATGATTATAAAAGAGTTTATTGTTCAGGCAACTTTATTGAAACTGTGATTGTATTGATGACAAAATTATAAAAAGGTATTGCCGATACAACTATTATTTACAAGTGTTTTTTAAGAAACTAGAATTAAGCCATAAGTAAGAGTCAAATATTTTCGCCCCATTTAATTCATAATTATTATATCATTACTTATGACTCAATCAGGACGAAAACCGTTTTAAAACGTGCTTGTTTTGAAAACAACTAATAAATTTATAGTTTGTTGGTAACGAACAAAGCTAAAACGCAAGTTATTAGTATTATTAAGAGCATTAAACCATCACTTTTGTGACTTAACATGCTACAATCCGTGCGTGTTTTGTTGAACAATTAAGTAATAACAACGGGCAATAATAGGCACCTGGTGACGTTTACGGCTCTTAACGCTAGTTAGAAATATAGACTGATTAACATGTTTATGAAAAATGATTCCTTGTAGGATATTTTTTTTTAATTACATAGGTCAATGACTTTAGATGTCAGTACAATTACTGATACCTAACTACCATATTATGACACAACAACGACATATTATGACATACCATATGATGACAACATAATAATTATGTACACCCATGTACCGAAACTATAATGGACGTGGAAAGTAATTATGAAAACACGAAGCACGAATTAATTAATTTATAAATAGTGTTTAATATATTTGAGTCCGGTATTTTTTAATTTAATTGAGTTTACTTCAAGTACTGGTAAATTTTATTTAATGCAGTTTATTATTTTCTTATTTTATTTTTTATTCCTTAACTGACATTGCTCATTGTAACTGTATGAGACGTCCGTATATGTAGAAATAGCACAATATTCGCCAAAAACCTTAGTAGGTATATTACACAGATACTATATGCTCCATTTAATTCAGAGGTACTGGAATCCTCGTCATTGAGTACTCGTGTCAAGCTACATTCAACGCCGCATTACGGAGTGATGCGCCCAATTCACTCTCTCCTACCCTTGATGTAAAGAAAACTTTTTTCACTTTAGGATCTGTCTTAGATCTAACTTGCTGAGAACAAAATATAGTTGTCTCTGCAATATATGATAAATTTCGCGGGGTATATGGTTGTCTTTTTACTTTTGAACTTGCTTAAAATAGGCCTAAGAATCACTATCAATTGTTTTGCACTGCGTCTGTTTAAGTTGTGAATGTTTTACAAAAACATATTTTATTTCGATCAATTAATTGAGTGCCCATAAAAAACCATAATAATTGTAACTGTTATTGTTGAAAAATAACATAATTTTATACATATTTCGTATTGCTTTGTCACAATCTTAATGGTCAAATTTTCTTTGTATAACCGCAATAAACCTTTACCGGTTCAAAGACCCCTACAGAGCAAAGACATTTACATGACAATTTATTAACATAAAATTCAAATCAATTTTAAAATATTAGTGCCATAAATTATTATGGAGCGTATATATTAAAATTATAGATACCATATTAACCATATTTATGAATACAGAAGTCTTGTTAACTGATTAAAATAAAGATAATTAATACGATTTACAAGATAGCCAAGAATTCATTCGGGCATAACTACGACCGGAATTTTAGATAATAACATAAAATACATCGAAATATCTACTCAAATTAATAATCCTAAAATATGAATTAATTGATATATTATTTCCTATTGCAATAACGATATGTCGTCGTAACAGTTAAGCCATTCAAACATCGTACTAACATTGACTAATGAGTTATCACACATAAAGGTTCCATTACGGAAGGTATGGTTGCTTAATAATGCACAAAAGATGCCATCAATTATGTCGCGTCCCTTCGTACCAAGTGCCTCTTTGATCTTATACAACAAAAGGGATAGTTCTGTTCGGGAGTCTACGCATGATTATTTGGTCCAAGATGAATGAAGATAGCGTTTGTGTATACAACTAACAGTTGATGAAGGTAATGACCAAAAATGTTCCAGTGGTAGCCAAAGGCATGGTTGTATCCTAACTGCCAAAAAAACACCTGAATTGCAGTTGTTGTCTTACATGGTCCTTATCTACATATTTTGTACAAACGTTTTACAGAAAAAAAATGTTTTTTTTTTAGGTGGGATAAAAGAAGGAATTAATGATTTGCAGAATACCTAAACAATCAAACCAATCTAGGTATCTACCCAAACTATAATATTATAATTCAAGTCAATATTTCCAAAAAGGCTTCAATTTGTTAAAGGTTTTGCCAAAGAAACTTTAGGTTTTATATATTGCCATAGCGAGATAGATATTGCAATTTATATTAATACACCTAATGCAGTTTGCTCGAGTTCTATTAAAGTACTAAATTGTTACAAATAATAGCACATAAATTGTATCAAGTTATCCGATAATTTAATGAGAGCATTAAAAACTAATCAATCACGTCGTGTGTACGGGAGTGTAAATGTTTATATTTTTATAATGATACGTTATGTAGGCAAACATTAACAGGTTGATTTATTTTCTCACCTCAAAACATATTGTGTTTACAAATACGTGATTTTACTTTACACCTATAAGGATTTAAAATAGGTCACCTACGCCTAAAACAATTAGTGGAAAGTTTTGAGTTAGGTACATGTTTTTAACTGACACATAATTAAACTTTTTTCTAATTATAATATATTGGATAATTTTTAAAATTTCACAAGTATTTTATATAATAAACAAAACACCGTCTATTTTATAGCGTATACGCGTAGAATAGCGACAATAACGTCCAATAACATTGGATTAAGGCATCAACAAGGCGGCTAATTTAGTGCCCATTTTTGGTCAAGGAATTACCAATGTACAACAATGCGCTGCAAGTTTATGGCTTGTGGTATATTAATAACACACCAGCGTGCCTCCCAGGATCAATAGACCATCAAAGTAAATGACAATGAATGGGCAGCTGGTGGTGGTGTGACGTAGAGCACATGTAACGAGCTATTTGTTTGATCAAATTTATGTTGCTTATGAGCTCCTAAATGCGAGCTCTCGAAAATTATGGGTTTACATTCCTGCTGGAGACAGTTCGCGATAGATGAGTGTAATAACAATAATTATTATGTACGTGTCATCGTTCAGTTGTGTGGGGCTTCAAAGGTAATTTTACTTTTTTGATTTATGTAGAGTCTGTAAATTATGGATGACGTACAATAACTTACAGGCTTTAATCTACGCGACATTGTGAATAACAATTTACTTTCGCCTATAAGAATAGCCTGGTCGTATATTAGAGCCGTCCTATACGCAATTGCGTAGACTGAAAAGCAACGAGCAACAATATCAAGGATTATCTTCGTAGCATCGATTTACGAGAACTTTATTTATACTGGAGCTTAGTGTGAATAAAGTTACCTTAACTTGGTCTTATCTCGCAAATAATTGTGCCTCCTCATCCTTGAAATTATTGTTTGTTGAAACTTGTAAAGTTAGCGATATCATTTTGCGAAATCTGGTATCCCTAATTGTCGCGGAGATCAGACAGCGGTTGCTCAGGCCAGAAACTTGTAGATGAAAATATAGATTATACGCTTGCTAATGAGCTCATGATCCGTGTCTTGTTTAGTGTAGCGGAGCTTTGCACAAGCTGTAAGTACCAAAGGTGGAAGATACGGTGACTTGATATTCTGAATATTGAAATAAAATAAAATATTAAAATGTATTTACAGGTACCTAAATTAAGGCTCATTTCACATTCCAAACACTAAAAAGTTACCAAAGTCTAACCCTAAAATCACGAACAATTCTTAATATAATCCATATTTGGGTTTAATCACGACGTATGTTGCTCAGGAAACGACGCTATACGCATGTTTGTATGTTAGCATATAACAGGGGTAATATTGGCAAAATTAACACGCTCCACCGTGAAATCACATAGTGCGGGAACATCGATACGCAATTTACTGTCGGAAATGCTACGTAATAGCGTACTTAGTGGTACGTGTCGTACTACGAATACGTAAACTTGTTATTCGGCATCTGCGTGTAGTGATTTCGGTATTAACTTTTGAAAGCATAATGTTGTGTGATGGTTGTTATTTTAATTTCTGCTAAAAGAAAATTTTTAAGACTACCAAAATTCATAGGATTTGTACTCAGTATTTTTAACTAGTTCGATGAACGTAAAGTTTTGAAGAATATCTTTCATACTATAACAATGTTACCAATTTTTTTGTGTCATAATAACTATTAGTACTGTATGAAACTCGATGTAAAACATTTCTGTAAGGTTTTTAAGATTGAAAATCCTTAATTGAAAACATCACTGCAAAATGTAAATACAATAGCTGTTCCCATTACATTTATACGTATCCAACAAAAGTACACTTAGTTACATTATACGTTCGTGAATATACAGTTCCATAAAGTTAATAAGGTCCCAAGTGACAGGCAAGTATGTCTCCATTTTCCGGCAACAATTCCCAATCCGGGTTTCAGCTGTGTACGAACATATAGAGCCGTTTCCATTAGAAAAAAGTTACGTACAAAGTGATAGACGTTCGTCTAACTCCGTTATTCGTTTGTTTTTAGGCCTCTAGTTTTATAGGTTGCTTGGATTTGACATTTATATTTTGATAGTTAGTAACACTGTAAAAACTCATAGGATACTGTGAACTTTTCTCAATATTTTAAATTCAGAATTAGTTGAAGTTTGTTTGTGATTAGAAATCATATATATCATACGACAGCCCGATAGTATACCTACATAAAATGAGAAGAAGTTACATTTACTGTACACAACTTAATTAGCAAGAAAGTAAATATAAAAATACGAGGTAAATTTTGAGGCTCTGGTATTGTGTTCTGATTAATTAACATTCTGCATCGGATTACGAAGAAAATTCGACGTGGTTGTAATGCACATTAATTTCAATTTTAATTACATTTTAGTATATTTTTATTATCTGATTACAATTATTTCATGCTATCATTAAAAGCATTTTTAATTAAATGAGATATAATGACTGTGTTTGCCTAGAAGAACTTGGCACGCCAGAGCAACATTAAACGACGACATAATACTCAGTACAATTTGAAATCAGTCTTAACGTGCTTTTATTCTGATCGGTTTAACTTAAGCAACTCAAAAGTAATGATCCGAACTCCGTTCAATGGTATCTTAATGACTGCAACATCCAAAGTACCATTAGTACCCGTCCGGTAGTTCCATTTGATGTTAAAGAAGACCAACATTATCATACCTCCAACCAGATTATTTTTTCTTCACAGAATAAGTAAAGAGCTCACGAAAAAAGAGTACTTATATCCTAAATTGAATGTATAACAAGCTCAGCCTGAAAATAGAAAAGGCATTATACCTACATTACGAGTATTACTTTCTTTGCGTGTTGAGAGGGTTAAAAACGTTGCTCAACATTTTTACGTCCAAGTGAACAGGCGAGGTTACTTTGCGAAAGAGGCAACGGTTATGACTGAAATCTCTATGACTTATTCATAAGTTCCAGGCTTACCAAAAATCTTTTTACGACATAGTCATCATAGATTTTTATTCGCAACATTCGATACTCAATTTTAGTGATACTACTTATTGGGAACTGACAACGCGATCCGAAATTCAGTATTAAAGAAAACGATTTTTACGTTAAGCGGACCAAAAACAGGTAATATCAAAAACACGTTGAGCTTTGTCAGTTGAAGCATTACTATATTTATTTATGTATGAGACTGTTATTTTACCATATTTTCTCTCGGCATTTTTTGTTCACGAGAAAACTGGATAGTAAGTATGGGATCAAATAAAAATCCATTCAAGAGCTGTTTTACCTTATATAGTCAGAGCTACAATCCTTAAGACCGGCTTCCCACAGCCAAACAACAATTATTATAATTGCTTCTACAGTTTTTTGTTGGGCTACTAATCGCAGGCACATAAAATATTTTGACGTGACGATAAGGCGTAAAGGGGCCGAACTTGGCTTATCTTATCGCTCCTGAGTGTTGGGCCACTAATGACCCGCTGGCCTACCGCCCCTTACTTATATACTTCCGAAAGCAATGACAACTTCATTATACATCCTGACTACCAAACCGTTGTTGAATTGGACGTGTTAACGCTATGCGTGACGTTTAATTAATACTCTATTCGAAATTCTACGCCCACAAACTGAAATGTTTACCTCATTTCTGTATAGAAAGCGCTGTCAAACGCTGAGAAAGATGTACTAAAAAAACACATGAATAAAACAAACAGTTGAACCTCGAAAACGGCGGTCCAATAAGAAACTATAAATTGATAGTAATATAGCCAACAAAACAAAGTTATAGATTATCTTTGAGGGAGAAGGTATTTCCCGACGAGATTCAGGATTCGTGCAGCGTAAGTCGGTCGTCTGACATGTGATTTATTCCTTTTATCTTAGAGAAGGGCTTTTCATCTGAGATAAGTCCGTACCTACGTAAATCAAAGCCGTGTGTGAATGTTCGAGCGATGAAAATTGTAATGCAGCTTAGTATTTCGTTGTCGGAATGCTCAGTGGACTATTCTAATTTTGTTTCGGACTTAAATGTAGTGGTTCGTGGTTGCGTTTAGGAGTATATTATATTCGTAAGAATATTACACTGAGAAAGCTAAATTTATAACCTTCCATTAATGTAGTATTAATACCAGTTCAAATTTTTTTACCAAAATAAAGTAACATTTTCAATCCTCAAATCATCACTCATTTAATAAATTATGGGCTTGTTATATGTAATATGCGGCAAATTTGGCAATTAATTATACAAGGTTCATGTTTATTCATGTCATTATAAAATTGCTGCACTCAACAATAACCTTTTTGGTGTTAAAACGTATACGTATATAATCAGTAAAATAATATTTATTTGTGCAACAATTTATAATGTCTATAATTATGTTAGTAGGTAGGTAATTGTGCAATTATCTATGTTCTTGTAATTACAGGAAACGGTAAAGGATTTGGACTGCGCGTTGACCATTATGATAATTACAACATGATACACAATCACCCTCTAAACAAACATTGTTTAAGTGTCCAAGTTTAAATTGCTTTTTTTGTTTCACTATACAAATCTATAGGTCATTTAATTTGTGACGATTTTTGCTAAAACTCTCTAACTACGTACGTATATATTGATATTTGTATACAAAACAAAGCTGAGTTATTCCACATACACAATGATATATGTAGGTACGCTATTCCAAGGCGCTAGTCGAAACTTCCCAGTAAGTCGTCTTTCATCGTCACACTCAAGTAATTTACTCAACACAACCACCATGTCACCTACCAAAAGTGTCATAAATTATAAAACTTTAAACAAAAGCCACTTTAGTGAACTGAAGCGGTGTAATCACAAGTAAAGTCCCACGGGAACGTTTAGTGGCTAATATCCGCTACAAAGCACTTAAAATACATTTTATACGTACAATTTCACAAGCAAGTGCATTAAATGTACGCTTATCAATGTTTGAGCTGGTATTACAATACATTACAACATTTACAAACAAGGGAAATGTATTTGTATTTATGAAAACTCAAATAGATATTATTGAATTTGTTTGACCGACATGATTGTACGATAATGATGATTAATTTCAGTTCCAAACCGCAACAACGAAAAGGTAATTAACAAACATTTAACAGGTATAATTGTACTGTAGGAATGTCCGTTATATTATATTAAATAGGCATAAATGAAAAATAGACTTCGTTCCCAGGGTCAGTCTAATGAGGCCATAATTACTTCCCTTGCCAATGGGAATTGATGTACAATAAAAGGAATACATGATTTGCGGTAAAACGGCGGTGAAATTACGTATTCTTTGAAAGAAAATAGAAACTAAAACATAAAAGTAAGCGTGGTATAATCAAGTGTTTGATTTTAAATTGGAGCAATCGTAATCCTGCAATATTTAATAACTTATCAATAAAATTGAGCACAAAGGGAAAATATTCAATTGTTTTCATACAAAGAGTAGGTTCAATTCACCGCGAATACTATAAACTTTCAAGCTGGATCTACGTACAAAACTAACTCGGGATTAAAAAAGTTTTATTAAAATGCATACTAAATGTTTATATTTTATTTACCGTATATATAAAGTAACGAACGAACGTAAACAATGGATTGTAAAACCACGATCAATATTTAATAATACTTAAATATGAGTACCTAAGTTATGGGAACGGCTAAATCTTTTAAGCTTTTAATAACTTCATAACATTGTAAACAAAAGACAAACACGCTCATGCCTCCATAAAACGCCAATTAGTACACAGTTTCCGTGTTCTAATAAATCTCATAATCTTAAAACGTTATCACAAAAGAGCCGAAAGACTTTACCGAGCCATTTAATTTATTATATCAATTAAGAAATTCTTTACACGTATAACTACAATTATACGGACGAATACGTTTGTAAATCTTCCTTGTAAAAATGTTTAAGTGATAATCGACCCTATTTCTTTTCTAATAACTATCAAAATATTTTAAGCGACGGGATAGTTACGAAGCTAAGTAGAAATATGACTATTTCTGATAGGTAAACACTTCGCTCTAATTAAATTAAATTATTCACAAGGCTACCTCTACCGACACTTAGATTCAGATTATCAGATTAAGTTCCATTCCTTTTATTCAATTAAAATATCAACGGGATGCCTACCCTTTCGGGAATACTTGAAAAGGCGTAGGCATTTCTCCATTGATGGATAGGCAGGCCTATTAACATTCACTGCATAGCTCGAAATTCAATAACTTTGACGGATACTGTGAATTTTCTTAATACAAACACTCCAACTAATTGGAATAAACTAGTGACCAAAATTCTATTTTCATTTCATTTTCTATTTAACGCAAGCACTATTCAAAGCTTCTTGGTACATGCTTGTTCTATAGATAAAGATAATTAATACTTTATCGTAAGCCTTCATGAACTATTACGTGTCTACTCTATCTAATTTAATATCAAATATCAGCTATCGTAGGTAACCAATCACTTTAAAGACGAAGTGTCCCTTGCTGCCATCAATTTTCCTCGTTACCCATAAATATAAATACAGAAGGGTTATAAATATCTCAACATTAATTGAGTAATACGATAACATTATTAATTATGACGGATTTTAACTGACAAATCGTTGCTGCGAAGACTAAATTACGCCGATTTTGTTGTTTATTTACAGCCTTTAATTAAACGAGCTTATGTAGTCAAATTAATAATTATGAATTATCCATTTTAAGAGCTAAGATGTGAAATTATCAATTGAATGTGTTGGCAAAGAATGAAACGAACTTACATTAATTGATAGTAGTTATATTTTAACAGAATCTTGTTATTTAAAAAAATAGCAAACTTAGGTAACTTTTAAACTTTATTTCAGTGTTTGTATCATCCTATCCCAGAAACACGTTTCACTATCATAAATAAGCCATTAATACTTTTTTAATAACGCATATCTAATCATTTCGTTTCATCTCAACAGGTTGACATAATTAAACCATAAATAGTTAAACTATTAATAAAAACTCTATTCGAGAGACATAACGTATTTTAATATACGAAATATTTTATAGTCGGGTCTCACAGTCACTTTAATAGTAATCACGTGTAGTAGTAACCTAACTATTAACTATTATGTCATTCGAGTTTGTTTATTAAAAAGTTAAGAGAAACTAATTCAACGTCACATTAAGTCGTCGGAGCGCTGACATCTATATACGATACACTTTTTACGAGTTCCCAGTATAAAATTTATTGCGTTTGTCACTAGAGAGCTGTAAAATCAAGTATGTTTTATTTAACGGCGATTCTGATTGTACGCGTTTACGATTACTTTGAATTATAAATTTAGAAGGTGCTCTTTAGACATTAACACGCTAATATGAATCGGCACAAATTTCTATTTCAAGTTAATTACTAATTACTCCGAATTAGGGATGTCAGTTATACTGTCGATATAATAGAAAATCCCTCCGGTTTACGGGCATCGATAATAAGATAATGTGAATAGAGTAATCCGCTCTTTGTAAGTGGATACACTAAAAGATGAAAAAGAATTCATCAATACAAATACACTTTGCGAGGAAAGGTTCCGTAAGTGATATCATGTTGACTCGCAATATAGAGGGCCTAAAGCTTGTTTGCTCCTGCAACAATCTCAGATTGGTAATAAGATGCGACACATGTATTATCCCGATTAAATCCTCTTGGAAAGGGGCTCAAATATAGTGATGTCTGTAGGTGACATGTCTTTTACTTCGATCGATATTACTACACCTTTTCCTTGAATTATGTAAGATAGTTCTTATTTTTTTTAGTTTTATTATTTTTATTTAACATTTTGTCTTTTTTGAATCACTTACTTACAACCTGTTAGTTTTTATGTCTTTTAAATTACAAATACTACATCTACACAAATATTAAAGAAAAAACATTTGCTGTAATAATAAGAATATTTGGCCCACTTAAACAAAACACTACAAAAACAACACGAACATATCCAATTTCTATCGATATCGTTGAATCGAGTGAATCGGCAGTTGGCTCGACGCCGGGCACCGCACTATTCGATGATTGATCGCGCGGCTTCCCGCCACAGCTTGTCAAGGCGAAGAATAACATTGTTATGGCTCTTGTAAACGTCTCACTGCCGCGAAATCCTCTTAAAGGCAATGAGTAACTACGAAAATAGAATACGTATTAATCTATTATGAGTTTATAATGGTGTGAGTGAACATTTTGATAGGTATCTATAAAAAGGTGGTACTTTGTATTTTGAATGGTATGGATTTGATGAGGTATTTATGTGTGCTTAGGTCTTTTGTAGGTGTGTTGGCGAGCACGTGGGTAAACAACTGTAATTACTTATTAATAATATTCCTAAGATATATAACACAAAAGTCCACATACCGAAACTTAATTTAAAGTTTATAATCTTCCATTATAAAATTATCAAAAAGACAGCAACATCAAAGTTCAATACATCACTTCATAATCGTTTAAAAAACAAAATACACGGTGTGATAAAACAGAACGTCGTTCGACAAACTGTGAACCATTAGCCTGTGATCCTTTAATGGACAATGCGAATGAACGGAAGCCGAGATGTGAAGAAACAATAAGAAGAGAGTGTAATTGTGGACCACCGGTCTAGCGGTGGACTTCAAAAGACATTCCCTCGGGTTTATAATCATAGAACATGGATATAATAAAACCACTGGAAACGTAGTATCAATTTCCTGAACAGATTTGTTTAGTTTTCGATTTTATTATTTTTTATTGTGCGCTAAAATATTTATGTCCATAGCTTTTTTACGGACATGTTTGAGAGCTTTTCAAGTGCATTGAAATATTTGGAATATTCTAGTTCGTAAAAATTTTACGGCTGTGCAGATTTTAAATTTAAATATATTGTGTATAGCAACTAGTAGCCCGAGCCCACTCCACCAATCCACTTTCAGCTGTCCGTCATAATAAATTCCTAGCAAAAAGGATTTTTGTTTCATGCGAGACTATAACTAAACTTTTTCGTAACAAATTCCTGTCAGCAACGGCTAAATCGTCTAAAACGAATAAAGGTTTTATTTACGTCAATATCTATCGGATATTTTCCAAATTTGAAATAAAAGTCTGTATTTACTGTTATAACTTCAAAAATGACATTCCTATGAAAAGAAACAAGTGACGCTACACAATCTCACATAGACGTGATTTTAATTCTAGATAGTGCATTAGTCGCCATAGATCCTTAAAACGCACTCTGCATTAAGTTCCATTGAACTAAATGCACGGATAATTATATCGTAACACATCCAGTGACTATGCATCATCGTGTGTACTTACACGCATTTTAGAGTGAGGCATCAAAGGGAATACGAGTTCGAGGCTTAAACTGTAGGCCGTACAATATTCATTGAGACTGCTTAGGTCCGTTTTATGACGTAATGCTTACCTGGAACAAAAATAAAAAAAAAACGTTAGGAGGGGTCTTAAAGTTAGAAATTGGGACACGAAAAGTAAAAAAAAAATCTTAGCTTGAGCGTGTTTGTTGAACTAGTTAGTAAATAACGGTTTTTATTAAGATATGATTATTATTACCAAATCGTGCCAAAAATGACCAATGTCAACCATAAAAAATGAGTAAGCAATTAAGCAAGTACTGAAACGAGAGTTTTCGAATGTAATAACATTTTTATTTACAAAATCCGAACATTCTTATTCCCTTAAGTAAAATATAAGCTACGCATCAGTTCACATATTCTTTGGTTAAGTCTGGCAGCAGCAATCAGGTCAAGGACATGAGGCCGGGGTCAGTTTTATTGAACTCCCGATTGAAATATTTTCATTTGCTCTAAGAAAGTTTCTTTACTTGAACATTCTGATTGATTACTTTGACTGAACAAAAAATAAAACGAACTGATATTTGTATGAGTCAAGAATATGAATACGAATAACCGCAGTTTATGTAACTGTTTCAAACCACTACCATCCATTAACCGACCAAACAATTTCAAACACATTAAAGTACTTATGTTAATTCGTCCAAATAAAAAGTCGGCATGAACGATACACACAAATGACACTCAGAACTTAAGTAGAGTATGATAAAGCTCGCGTCGGACAGAAATATCGGACTAACTTTTATAAAGGCACGCACACAAAGAACGCGATCTGTTGCGTGATACGTAACAGGTTTTTATTCCTTTGGTCCGTACCTTTGGGGTTTACACCCCGAATGAGGGATCGAGTCGACAGTTTTGCCGTGGGTTGTATGCTTGCACGAGTTATACCGAGCCAGGAGTAGCGCGTATAATTAACACTTTGACGTCCGATGTTATTATTTACTCACATCATCTATTTATCAATGAATGGTACAATTTTTATTATTCCACTAACTTACTTAAAAGACTTGGTCAAAATACGAGGACATTAGTCACGCATGGCTGCTTAGAAAGACACCCACGTGTTATCTTGACTGATAAACTACCGCACGTGTGTACGTAAAATAATATTACTACCTTTAAAGTACCGGTGACAAATATTGGTTGTATCGTACCATGCAATTGGAAATATTGAATCTACATGCCGAAAGACTACATTCATTTTTTAGTCGATTTCGTATGAAGTTTTGTCAAAGCTCATCAAACTTACTGGGAAAAATGCTTTTAATGATTTTAGAGGTACATATCGAACTTATTTCATTTCGTTTCATATTATCTTTATTATCTGCACGAACAACATTATCTTCACATTCACATTAGCTGCATTATACGATATTTCCCGAACACAACTCGTTGAAAAATTAATAGATTTTTAAACTTAAGACACAGAAAATAATGTTTGTTTAAGGCAATTCATTTTGTCGTCTATTTTATACCATTTACGGACCCCCACAAAGAATTTTATGTGGCGCGTCGCTCAAGACGTCATGTGATATTTTGTAATAAGCCTTATCTTAATGCAACGTATTGAATTGTCAACGTATCAGGTTGACTTAGAATGGTTGGCGGCGACTGCCACTCGCGATTAAACTTGAAACGACGCCGCTAGCTATAAGTAGTAGTTATTAAAAATCTATGACCGTGTACTGTGACCACTTAAAATAATGGAAATCGTGTTTTGACCATTTATTTTTATCTCCTAAAATAATATATCTATTAAAAAGACGAAATAGATACGTCTTATTGGTTGACTAGTCGTAGAGATTTTATATTACATTAAAACTTTAATAACGATATTTTTATTCGATAAACAATATTTATCATATTATACGGTATGTTTTACTTCAGAGTAGAAAAAGCTCAATATTTTCAAATATAGGAAACTGAAACCGTCTCATACAACCTCTTCCAGGTATTACTGTAATATCCAAATACTAACTTAGTAAAATCGGGTCTGAATACCTGATGAAAAAAAACCTTTTATTGCACCTTATTCTGGATAATTCGGACCGGAGCGAGGCTGTTACGGCTTGATGTTACGCATGCAAATTGCCGATTCAGTGAATGGAGCACGCATTTTTTTCAACCTTAATTTTGTTATTGGAACAGGATTGGGTAGGTACCGTTACCTTTGACAAAAACAGTTAATCGATTTGTTGCATGTAACTTTATCGCGGATAATTAACAGGGATACTGAAGCTCGTGCGATGCAGAGTGAAAAACAATTATCATCATTTTTTTTGTTTAAAATGCAGGTATTTGTTCGAAAACAATGACTCTAAAACAATAAACTATTAATAACATAAGGCACAAGACAAAACTATTTTGTTGTACAATACTAATATTTCGCACTATCTTCCAGTAACTGATAAATAAATTGACTATGTAATATTCACTGCAATTTACTGCAGACTTCAAATGCATAGCTTCGCATTGAACGATATGAAAATGGCGGCTCGGCTCGACGTTGCGACTGTGGTCGCGTTCATAATCCGATTGTCGATACGGCAAACGCTAAGTCGAACAATCCAATGCAAAACAAAGAAATAATAAAGGTGCGTTTTATACAGCCGCGATAGTCTTGGCCTTTATTGCTGCCCAGAGAGGCGACAAGGCCAATAAAACATTTTCTCTGCGGAACGCTATTATGGAATCCGATATTCGTGTGGTACCGAACGTACACGAAGTCGATTCGGATTATTCGATTTTTGAAATTAAATCTTCATAGACGTGGGTTCGGGAATTGAATGTTTCGTAAAAGATTTAAAACGTGTTTTGTAATCTCCGGAGCGCCACGTACCAAATCAAATATTTTGGAGAAGTCAAATGATAGAATAAGTTTTATGAAATCTGTATGTGTACTGAACAATATTTAATGTTTGGTCCTGATTACCACATCTTAATTAAAAAAATTGCGAACATGTCGATAAGCAAGGCTTTTAACGAAGTTTAAATAACTTTGCAAATTTTATATCTAACGTACATTAAAACCAAATTCATGATAATCTTAATTATTATATCAGCCATCTAAATACTCAAGACGTTTTAAATAGTAGTCGTAATTGTGGTTTAAAAGAATTCTCTTAAAATACCTATCAGCCGGCGTAAGTTAGTGCCGACTCAATCCACGTATCGTCTGTGCAATAAAAATAAAAGGAGGGTAGAACGCGGTTTAATTGGCAGCAGTGCGAGGTAACACGATCATGAATTCCAAGAACGACTGGTTTGCCTCTTATTGTGAATAAAGTTCTGCAACAATGTTAGTGTATTAAGGAACTGTTAGCTTACGAAATTAACTAATATGGTCACAAAGTATTTTCTCATTACTCCTTAGAGATTCGTCTGGGTGAATCGTGGTTTCTCGAATTGTTTCATCCTCGAAATATTCTATTTAGTCAACTATGTTTATGGGTTTATGATTATTTTACTTTTAAACAAAAATGTTGTAACTTTCTATTTAATTTTAAATTCAATTAGACTATTCAAAATTTTGATTGCAATTTATAAATAACAGCCGCAAACTTCTCAGATACAGTCATATTCAAGAATGTTAATGAAACATTTAAAACCTCTTCACTTTATGAAGAGGTTTAACTGTTATAAATATAAATTGCAAGCAGCTTTTAGCGTTTAATCATCGGCGAACAAAAAGTCAAATAAAATCAAAGACCACTTTGATTTAACACGCAGACAATTTTATTATTCTTTCATTAGCATTAAGTTTATTTTTTATCCGCAAAGAGCTCCAAAGAGGTTTTTCATCTGTCTGAAGTCTGTGAACGTTTGAAAAAAGATACAAATGGTCAAAAAACAGAGTAAGGGAGAAATTGTGGCGAACAAAAGGCGAATGGGACGCGGTTTAATCCTGTCCGGCCGTCATTTTGACGGCTCGGGTGAGAGAAAATTGAATTTATTATCGTTTGTATTTGAGTGACATGTTATTTCCACACCAAGGAGAGCTCGCGGCGGAATCGAATCAGTCAGTCGACGGATACGATAGCTCCGATAGTAAATTACGGATGCGCTGGAAATGGCGTTTTCTATTCCATGTGCTGTGAAGTTTTTACACGGCTGTAAACGGATGATGTTTTTCGCGTACGTGCTTAGCTATAGCTTTGTTCGGAATCGGAAATGAACGACTGAAATATCCTTGATACTTATCTCGTCGACTTTAATATCTACGGTTGGAAACGTACGCATCAGTCAGCCAAAAAAATCTGATTGGTTTTCATTTTGTTTTAACTGATTCGGAATTTGTATTAGCTATCAAAAAAGAATTTTAAAAATAAATGTACGGTTAACTAAGAAAGCATATTTCAGAAGCCATCACAGTGTTTAACGTGATGTTTTTGTATTAACATGTTACGTCTTTCTATAAAAAAACGCCTTTCTCTTCAGGTGTCGTCATTAACAACAGCATGACTCATTACAAGTTAAATCCAAAATATTATATGCATTGTGATTTAAAAATTGTCAAACCAATACATGTCAATTGAACCATGCAAACACCCTAATAATGTGCATGCCTGCAAATAAGTGTAGGACCTTTGTCGGGCCAATAATGGTTTTTGCAGCCATAAGTTTATGATCACGGCTTATATTACGATAGGGTAAAACAATAGTTGTCGTTCATTATTTAGTTCTCGAACTGAACAAAGAAAAAGGCGGGGTTACATCGAAGGGGTGGTTACTGCATAGCTTGCTAATTGGTTGAAATACCTTTAATATTGAACGCTGTAAAACTTATAGGGCCCTATAGACACAGCTATTTCATTAGAGCATACCGATGAAAGTATAATTTGTTTACAACTAGCAATGACTGCGGCGTTGCTCGACGTCCGAGTTATATAAAATGCTTATTACATTAATTAAGAAATGAGACGTGATTTATTTTCAAAGGTTCATTGAACCAACAACGAATGTATTTAGCTAGTCGTTGACTTCTACATACGAGATTTGAATGAAAAGTAAACACAGTTGTTATTACGCAAGCAATTATAGTTTCCACCAGCATTTACTTAAATTACGGCTTAACCCCTCAATGGAGATCTATACGTCACTCAGACCGTGGTTAGCCGCTAATTTATTAGACCGAAAGGCACTTTCCGGACGTTTCAAGGTCGCTTAATGGTATCCAAGTAAATTTAGGTAGGTATTTAAATATTTAACTTCTTAACACAGATTTTGCGTCTACAGTTGATTGGTAAATTTCTAGTGAGGTCGTTTTAAAGCGCCGTGATTGGTCGCTTCATGAATATCAATTTGATTCTAATTTTTAGGAGGCTACGGTCTTATCTAAATTCGGATCTAGTGATTTTATTAGCTTTTTACTACTGTTATTTACACCTCCAATATTCAAATGTGCCTTAAATTGAATAATTAAAACTTTTAAAAGGTGATTTTATATTTTATGTATTCTTTTTCCTGTCAAAAGAAATTTAAGAATACTCAGTACCTAGAAACTAATCTAAAGGGTGATGCAATTTCAAAGAAAGCAAGTATTTCCAAGCGAGCGATCACAAAAATGAAACTGGTTTCATCCAGTATGATTTACATAAAACTTGTTTAAATGTTAATCTTCGTGCTTGGGTGGATTATGACGTGCCCTCTGACATACAATGATGTACGTGTACATATGTGCACTTTAATCATTTATACCCTTTGTAGGGTAACTTTCGAAATAGTTGGGAGTGCAGAGTGTTCTGGACTTTGAAATGTCGGTATTCACTGACACAAACAGTAATCATCCCGTACAAAAATTTTGAAAGTGGAAAACATTTTGTTGTAAAATATGAAACGAAATAACATGACGCTACTTTAGATGGTATTCCAGCTGAGAAACGGTCTCTAGTTAGTAAACTACAATCTAAAACAATATGAGTAGTCTATAGTGCAGATTCAATAAATTTACTAATGTTCAATATTGGCATGATATGAGTGCGCATAAATATCCATATCCATATGCAAAATGCTAATACATAATCGATGAGACCAGAACAATTTAGTATTAAATCTAATTGCTCTTCGTGAGCAAATACGGAAATTTATGTCCTACCATATCCAATTAACAAAACTTAATTACCTTGCACCGTATTTACAATATTTAACACAAAGCCGTTTCCCATGCATCTAAAATGTACCGGAATATCAAAAGTGCAGTTTTTGTCGGCCATCAATTTGTCTCTACAATTTATAAGCCACTAAAGTCACGTGGATCGCGGATGCTACTTATAATGGAATATTACAAAATACTAAATTACTGTGATCTTGGACAAATTATGGTTGGGAACAACGCGTTTTGATGTAATTGGACGCAGCCACTTCTGTGGGCGCAAGGGATAGGTAATCGCGGTAAAACCGGATGTGGACAATAGAGCCTCATACCAATCATGATGGAATTATTGAACTAGATTTTTTAAATCTTTAACTATACTACATATTAGTTTTACGGGGAATGAAAGTAGGCTGTGGTAGGCTTAATTTCATCTTCCAGGAATATTATTTTGTTAGGAAATGGTGGAAATAAAGATAGCTTTGTGTGTTGTTAATAGGTAAAGTATACCTAGTCACACAACTATTTTAGCAATCACATTTGATAAAACTATATCCATATTACGAAACATGTTCACTATGTTAGCTATTCCTTGATGGAATAGCTAACATAGTGAACATAGTGAAAAGATAACACGTTTCCCGCCATTGACGACATATTTTTTATAGTTACATAAAAAATATAAAATAAAATTACTTCCTACTTAAGATTTAAATGTCGATCTTTTTAATACAGTATAGTTTCTGTTACACATTGTACTGTATTACAAGATGAATACTTTTATTATGAAGTTCTTCTCAAGAATATTGTTCTACAAATTCCTTTATTTGATTTTTATATTCATAAAGTACTTCTACGTGCTTTAAAAGTAATTGTTTTTATACCACATATCGTTGAGTAACAGTAAATTACCTAACATTCTCGAGTTATCTACACCGCTACTCGTCTCTACCTTTATACAATCTCAAAGATTAATCCAGTATAATGATGATGATCGTTGCCAAATAAATAATGGAGGAACGTCAACGTCGCACAGATGACTCGCTCTGATGGATGAATGTTCGACGACGGCTTTATTAAATGACAGGAAAAAGTCATTTCATATTGTGTCCGAACAGAATCTGGGGTCATTTGTATGGATATGTTTTGGACATGTTACACAATATATGAAATAACTTTGTTCGATATACAATGGCAATACAATGTATCTATATGTTGTTACAAATAGTTTACTTTAATAATTTCATTTAACTTTTCAACTATTTGACTGTCCACTGCGCGTCCACTATAAGGCTAACAAATGCACATTTTTAATAGTATTTTAACTAACTACAAAAAAAGAATTCTTCATCGATTTTAAGTCAACCAATTTGACCAATACTTTTTTATTTTTAATATATTTCAACGTAAATCTGCAATAGCATCGCAGTATGTTTGTCACAGAAAATCCCACAGTTCAGTACTGAAAACACTAAAATACCGTAAAAAGTCACAAGCTTAAAATCACTAACCCCTTGTTCGTTGAAGTACTTCGAAGCTCAGTCTTCGATCGTTGCGGTGTCCCTTAGCGCTGACAAGTGTGGACAGTAACAATTTAGTGAAGTTCATAAGTTAGATTAGTTTGTCTTGCGCTCTTTGTCTACCGGGGAGAGGCCGCAGGGTTTCACACTATAATTGGATTTTTCCCGATACTGTTCAAAGTAACATGAATCACTCGGTGTAACATGAATCACTGACATTAATGATTTGGTAAGACGCTACTTAATTCTTGCTGGTGGTAGTAAATAATTTTGAGTATAATTTCACAAAAAGCATGAATTAGATAAAAATTGCTTTGATTTTTACGTTAGTTTGTAAATTCGAACAGTATCAGATTTTTAAGGAACTACTTATTTTGAGATTTTTCTTTTTTAGTCGATGGATTTTTAAAGCTGTGGCACCAACGTTTCCGTATTATAAATCACACAATAACTTTAAAACAATCAATCGTAATTACTAAGAGTATATTTCCCACCGAAGTGAGCGATACAAAAGAATGGCCACTTAACAAACCATATTTTATCAATGCCTGACCTGTTGACCAGAAGCAGCCGAACAAATTGATAGATGTAAGTATACTGCCGAACGATTGAAAACATTTAATCGTTTATGATAAATGTGATGCGTTTTCTAGATATGTCCAAAATATGTTTTAAACTAGTCAGCAAAATGGCTCTACTTTTTAATGAATTAAAAATATTTAGCAATTTTCAAGTAGGTACCTACTTTGGAAAAAAGGTAAGTAACTTTTGAATTACTAAAAAGGAAATTAAATCACATTTTACAATGACCAAACCCATCAAACGTAATTACAATTTTCATTAACTTGCTACAATTTTATAGCTATGTGAAATTCATATAAATCTGGTTTGTCCTCTGTGACAGAAATAGTAGGTACTTTTAACTCGCAAATAAATTCCTGTCTACGTAATTTACAAGAGGAAGTCCTCATATTATGGCTGTTTGTAATTGACTTTAGAGAATAATGTTCACGAATTATAATGCTTGTTTTAAAACAACATCGTTACGAAATAGTCCGGGGAAATTAACGGGCAGCACTCTCCTTTAAATTAATGTCAACTTTAATAGTTCTGAACCGTCTCCAGTACGTTAAATACACTTGATTGATATGTTTACACGACTATTAAATTATTTTCTCCTTTTTCCTGCTAAAATAGATATTTACTCTTTTTTGAACGTTTAAAATTATTCGGCTACTTAATTAAATTTATCAAAACGAATCAATCAAATACGCTTGATATTTCAAAAGATAAATTTGAATGTTTAGATATACAAATACACGGTCGTGTTTAAATCTGATTAATTGTGTAGAAAAAAATAAAACCTGCTTGAAGTGCCAAACCTTTTTTTGTAGCCGTCTTGACTTGAATAATATATTGGAAGCTGTCTCACGCAATGAGAAGATAAAGAGTCACAATTTTTAAACTTATTTTATAATAACTATAAAGTTAATCAAATCCTCTAATCCAAGGTTAAACGGTAGGTGTAAAGTTTAATATTTCGACATTTCCTTACGAGTGGGAAATATGCAATTATTTTAATAAATTGGCTTGACAGCGGTTTTGTTTGTTTTGTAGGTGCGCTACAATTTATAGCGTCATATTATTAATGCGATAAGTTTTTTACATTACGTTTGCACGTTTATCCATAGTTATTGAATATACGCATGGTTGTTATTAGAATTTCACCATACCTAGCTATGATTGTTGCAAACATTGCCCGACTCATTGATTGATTTTCCACGATTTTAATTTATGGATAGTCACACAAGTCTTGTCTGCAGTTCATTTCTCAACATTGTATATTAATATTTTATCTGTAATGAAGTACATTCACATGAGAGAGCTCAGTGGGATTTCCTAACTATTGAGTCAATAGGAAACATCAATTTAATGATGACCAGTTGTTTTCCATCGTTAGTTATTAATAGATTTTCTATTGAAATATGCTATTGAGCATAAAATACAACTTTAGTACTTAACGGTTTAAATTTAATTTCTCTTCTACTACAACTTGGTATTTTACTCAAAAGCATCATTCTGAGTTGACCTAAGTTTTGTTGAATACAACTGACCGAAACGTTTACTGGCACTTTCTTCACATCCATAAGAAGCTCAAAAAAAAAAAACAAATCTACATTACACAGATATCCTTGTACTCTCGTTAAAATTTGGAAAGAAATTCAGACGAATGCTTGAAAACATTTTTATAACTTTTTGTAGATGAAATGCGAGCCAAAAAACAAAATATCAATCCAACCAGTTTTCGGAATCACTTCCAGCCACTTTACTTCCGCGCCAAATATTTACCTGCGACCGCAAACAATAAATCCGATTGGAAAGCAAGCATCTCGACCGTTGTAAATCAATCAAGTGATCATGAAATATGATCGCCAGTATTATTATCAATATTGAACCTGTGGACCTACCACTGAATGTTGAAGTAATGTAATTGCAGTTGTGGAAGAGAGAAAGCACTACTCTACATAGAGCGGCGTCTCTCTTTCACAACTGCAAGAGCGATATTCAAAGACGTTTTGGTAGGCTTTCTGTATATCGGATTGTGTAGATTAATTTCTTTTGAGTGTAAGTCATATATACAATGAATGTTTGTTTTCCCTTCAATGATTTGTTTTGGGTTTCTCGTGGAATGTTAATCATTTTCAACTTTGAATAAATCCGTCAGTGTGCTGTCCGAATTTAATTTTATTTGATCTTCATTTGTCTTTTTCGGATTTTAAATGCCATTTTTTACTGTTACAGACTGATATTGCCATTATAAAGATTCTGTTTTTGAGGTCAGATATAAAATCAATTTCAGAAGGTTGTAGGTGTAAAATTAGATTGTATTCATGCCACAAAAAATACTGCGGGTTATTTGAAACGCAATCATCATTAGCACACTATTTCAGTTTGATTATAGCTCTAAAGTGATTAAGTGTTTCCATTGAAATAATCAACGTTATATAACTTGACCTTTAATGAACAAACACTTCATTCTATTGAATCACAAAATTAATTTAGTCTTGGTGCCTCCGTTTTTACTTTTTTTTACCTAAAATTTGGGACGCTTACATTTTTAAATAAAAATAGAACTTAAATAAGAGCACCTAAACTTGAGTATAACTTAAGTACACGACATGTCCAACTACCGAAAAGCAAATCACTTTTATGTTTTTCTTTTAATATCTCATGTTTAGGCCTTAATTCAATAAACATTATTGATTAGTGAAAAGCATCTTTTCCAAAACCGTATCGATGATGGATAGATTTATTCATTGAGAAAAGTTATTTTTATCAACAATAATGAACACCTCGACGCGTCTCTACGCACTATTATTTTGACTTTTTTGTTGAAGAAGTTTAGATTTATTTACTCTACTCAATTCGATCTTTTTTCAACAGACGTTGTGTACAAACTTATGATGTTAGAATACACATAAAATCCTAAGCGTTTTAGGAATATTTTGTCAACACTTACTTATGTAACAAATCCAAAGTATTTATTGTTTCGTTTCATATAAACAATTCCAAAGTAAAAATGATCAGTCGTTAGTTTTGTTTCATATTATTTATATTTTGTATAATGCTTTATATATTGTGTTACCATGGTTAAATAGAAAGTGAAGTATTATCATTTTTCTTCTTGATTATAATCATTCTGAGTTAGTTAATTCATCATACAATTTAGAACACATACTGGCACGTCTTCATAAGTTCATACGCTATACATATTATACGGAATATAGACGCATAAACCTTTTATCCCTTAATGTAACCTGTCATAACAAAAGATAGATAATTTTGTTATGCATGAAAGTAGCACGCGAGCGTGACAACGTCCGTCAACACACATAACTTGTATATTTATGGTGGAACCAATATTTTATGCCTTAAAAGCCAAAGTGTGTTGTGCGTCAATTCAATCAACCTCTACGTAACCTTAACTGTACCTTATTTTACGAGAATTAGATAACTCCTTTTTTGTGAACACACAATGTGGGTAAGACATTCTATTTCGCATCTTTTTTTTTTCTCGAGCGTTTTTAACGATCGCTTTTTTTTGCTGCATAGCTTTTATAACTCAATGGAGTTAATGTCACAAGGATCGAACTCGCGGCACGTCGCGTTGTGGCATTTGGCATGTTGACCTCTACTACTCGGCTAACCCAAGCCTTATTTACACCATTTATTTCCTCAATCTTACCCAAAACAAAGGAAAAAGTAATTTATCTTTTTCTTAAAGCTTACGCTAAACTAACTCCCTACCTTATGCAGTGAACGTAAAAACTCCACGAACCTGCCAAAACTTCACACGCCGTAATTAACTGACGTGAAGTTTTTCCAACAAAGGGGTTCTGTGGTCCGCAAAAACTATATCCCGTTACCATGACGACGCATAAATAAAAATTGCTGACTACTACCATCATTATTAATAAGGAATTGTTCCGTCATACAGTAAGTAATTGGACCGTAATAAACTCGCAATATATTGTGCTTGTTTCTTTTTACAATTGCAATTATTTTAATTGCGTCGTGGGTCAGTTGATTTGAACGTATTGAATGGCCAAAATTACATTATAAAATATTAACGTAAGCATCATTTATTACGTTGTAATTTAAACGCGATATCTGAATTTATATTAAGAACGATTTGCAAACTAAACCAACCGCCGCAATTTGTCTGGTAAATTCGAAATCATTTTACGCCATACTAAGTGGGTGTTTAAATCAATTGGTAGGCAAGAAGTCGAGAATGTACTCGGATTATTGATAACGACGGCCAAGCACGAAAGCTTTGAGTATTCGATTTATTTTTCCAATAAGGTGCACTGAACGATGTCGCCGCAGAACGAAACACCGCCCCTACAACTCAGACAATACGATGAGATAGTCTGCGCACATCACTGAAATTACTTTGCGCTTAAGACAATCCTTATTACAAAGGATAAAAGTTCAAAATAAAGGGTTGAATACAATTTTATGTTGGCAAAGTATACGTGCTTCGCAAATCAAGTGTGTTGAAGAGGATGGCAGAACCACGTCTATGAAAAATCGTGACGAGGGTGACACAATAAGTGAGGAAAGGTAAGGGGGAAGCAAGGTGCTTTAATCGGAAATACGTACCCTTCGAAACTGCAAGGCTAAGGGCGCGAGCGACTACACCAGTCGTATACAACAGGATCGATGTAGAACTTTCATAAATAAAATACACCGACATGTAGTAGAACAGAATTGAAAAGAATATACCTAGTTTGTGGAACAACATTTGAATATCAAACAGGGGAACGTATGAAAATTGCAAATAAATAATAAATTGTACTAAAAACATGACTGAAATAATATTCAAGTAGTATTCTTGTTCCAAAGTGTAAATAATATGTTCGTTGGTAGTACCGGTACGTATTGTACGCTTCTGTTACCTAATGATGTGTGACTAGTGACAATTATGTTAGTCTCCTTTATGCTAACACAGTCTACAAGACCGTAGAAGCCTAGTTCTATTGTCAACCGAGCTTAAAGGAATTTATCATAGAGTTATTAGCGCGACCTTTCAGTAATTTATAACATACTCAGCTATTTATCTCACGCAAAGTAATTACATAACCCTTCATAGAATTAGGCATTTTGGGTTATAATCTCATGATTAAAGTTCAAATTTTAATGCAATGTAAATTTCTTCTTCAGAATCCAAAATTTAAGACAAAAATTGTTATTACTTAATGGTTGATTTTGCTCACTCTGAACGTTATTATGTGTATAAATCTAAGCAAAAACAAAAACTGCGAAAGCATTTCGGCTGAGACGACAAAAAATAATTTCACGTCACGACCTTTTCTCCGATAATGGTAAAACCGGGTTAAATGTTAGGAACTTAATAAACTTGATTAGAAGTTCCCTAATCTGTAGAGTCGTAACCAAAACTGGGTTTAGGAGATCCACTGCTAAACACGACTTCGGTTTATTACAGTCTCGGATAATAATACTGTTTCGGGATTAAATAGACGGTAAGTAAGCCTACAAACTATATAACTTTATTTGGGATTGTTCTTTCATGATGTGAGCGTGTACTGGCCTTTTTTGTTCAATAAAACAGGTACCTACCTACACTATTTATGGCCAGTTTCCTGTAACTTCTTTCTAATTACATGCTAATGACCGAGCCTCTTGTGAATCGATGATGTAAGACGGGCTAACAATCCTACCGTAAACAGTACCGTGGAATAGAATGCATTGAATACAGTGTATTTGTATGAGTTTATGGCTAAGCTGCAGTAGGTACTTAATTATTTCTTGTTACTTATTTAAAGTCTCTTTTCTTGAGCTTTAAATGCAGTAACCTTACGGTCTAGCTGAATAAATTATGATACCAAGTTGAATCAATTAAAAAATGCACGAACCTTCACTCTGACTGATTTATTCAATCGTTTTCGAAAGCAAGCTTGTTAGAGTAACCTACTAAAGTTGTTCCACGCTTATTAGCACTTGTACCTATAACCGATTTAACTTCAAATTTCTGAGAAACCAACCCTTACTAGTTTGACGAGTAAATAATTGAGTAGCGTGATATATTATTCCAGAAGTTTAAGACAGTGGAGAAAACTTGTTGGCAGACCTATTCTTAAAGTCAAGTAAAAATAGTACTGAATACTAGAATAGGTACAATTTATCTTATAATTCAATGTCACGCGATGTTGAGTAACGATCTGGATTCTTCATGGAGAACGTCCACGGTGAAGGAAAGTCGAGTTTGGTGAGTTTCTGTTTAAGGACTTGTACAAAATTTTGGAATAGAAGAAATATCGATTTTTTTTTAAATATAGCTGAGAAAATTTAAGCTATAAAATAAATTTTACTGGAAAATTTGTCGCATCAGTCAAGAATTATGCAGTATGCATAAATAATACTGATATGAGTTACATACACATCTAAGAATTTCTACATTACAAGAAAAAATAAAGTAAAATATACTTTATACATATTGTATTAAGGTGGTAACTTAATTGTCAATATAAATACATAAATATTATAGTGTGCTCGCCCCTAGAGTGAAGACTAATGAATTAGCCCGTCAATAATATCAAAGCAAATGTCAGATGTCAATTTTCAAGTGACAACCGTGTCAGGGGTTGATCGTCAACTTAGCGATTTAACACTTTAACTGCCAGATCTTAAAGTCCAAATTACATTAAATAATGTATTACTAACCCTTGTAAGCTGAATGTAAAGATTTTTGATTGATTACAATTATGATGTGACAGTTGCGTGTTTTATAAATGTAATTAAGAAACCTTATGTGTTAGAATTCAATAACATAAAACAAATGAAGGTGACGATTACTTAAGGAACAACTCTTGAATAATTAAATTCACATAATTACAATACACTCCTAATTTTGATTAATTTTCCTTAAATCTACGCAAGCAAGCAACACACAAGAATTTTTAGTTTTATTTTATTTGATTGCGTATTTATTGGGCAATTACCATTGTGACCATTTTTATGAATAACGAAGTGATGTCTATTTAGTAATAAACATCACATAACATAGGGAGCTACCAGTAGCTTAAGTTAATGTCTTGATCAAATTGGTTTTGCGTGCATAGCGCGCCACATGTTGATTGTCCCGAACATTACCATGTCAAACGATAGACTAAGTCTATAATTTTGGTCTAGGTGCAACTTGTCTTGAATATGTTGTCATATTCAATAGGGCTGGAGGTAGAAAAAGCTCACTTATACCTATAATTGAAAATTAAAGTTATGATGTACAGAAACAATCATGACCGTTACAACATATTATGTAGATGTTTTTTTGTTTAATACTTGTATTACAATGTTTTAGGTAAGCTCGTTATTTATTTTACATCCTACCTAACAGCTACTCTAACGATAAATTATGAGAACAATTCAATTCCGAACGAAAATAAAGTAAAACAATAATGATTACTTAAGCTGTTGTTCGCCGTTTATTACCTCCATCACCATCCTTTATAATCGGACACAAACTGGTAAGCAGTGGTAAAGTTAGTGCCGTAAATCAGTACACACGTACGTGCAGTGGAGGCACGGCGTTGGCACTGAGCCACGCACACTCCCGGCACAGTCCCAGCTCAATTCACACATCGCCAACCGAGCAATGCCACTGACGGGAATAAGTTACTATTCACATTTTCCACGAGGTTAAACGCCTGAAGCGGGTCCCAGGTAGGTAAAACGTTTCTCGTGTACGACATCAAAATTACTGCTACTTGAAGTTGTCTGTAAAATATTGATATGTCAAATTGTCGTGATTGCGAGGTATGCTGGAAAAGTGTTCGTAAATAAATTAATGCTTTTTTTTGCAGGTCTGTAATAATTGACAGATTACAGTAGGTACTAAATGTAAATTGTTATAGCTTAATAAATAAGAAATAATCATCAAATATTTCGCAGGGTGAATGTAAATGGACCTTAATGGGAGTGAATTCAAAGCATTCCACAAATGCAGAAAGACCACAGCAATGGTAGACCAGATAACAGCAGCAAAATATGTTTTCTAAATAAACGGATTTAAATTGTATTCGCTTTAGCTTACAATGTTTATTCAGAGTTAATAGTGGGCACTTATATGACGACAGTTAGTGCGCGTTAGTGAGATAAAATCTTTAAATGGATACGTTTGTAACAAGTAATTAAAGCCTTTGCCGTTTTAAGATGTGTCAGATACAGGCACAGCTGGTGTAGTCGAGTGTTGCCACGTATCAATTCAATTTATTCCGACTGCAAGTTTTGCATGCAAAAACGGTGTAACAAAAACTTACACGACAGTTGAAGCGAAGCCCTACCCGGCTACGGCGGAGTCGACTTGGCGAAAGTAATTAATCGCAAGCTCGCGAGCTGTCGCCGCGTCACAACGCATCAATTGCTGGAAACTCACTCTTCTGGAAAATTGGAGCTGCGACGCCGACTCGACTCAGAAACGCAATCGTACTAACGCGGCCCTACGCTATCGTGTCCGATCGAAAATAGATCAAAGCGAACTCTTCGCGACCAAACAATTCCTTTATACCAACGCATATTTACGCGGTTATTGATTAACAAGTGTGACCACACAGTCCGAGATATACAAATAGAATTAACTTTTATAATTTATGACTATTGTTGGTCGTAAGTAATAAGAATTAAATAGGAATATATCTCTGTCGTTTTGTTATTCATATTACATTACCGTATCTTCCTTTTCCAGACGTTTTAAGCGTTGATTATTCAGCGCTATCGCGGCGTACCATCTGGTCGAAAGATGCGCGCGAATAAGAGTTTTGTAGTTCTAAGAATAAGGTGTTTTCTTCGTTGAAATAGTGGGTGTAAGAAGGTTATAGTGAGGAGACATTATTTTGTCACAATGGTGGGTGCCGCCCACGCTACGGGCAGCAGCAGCGCAGTCTTCGGTGATGCACTGCTTTAGGGGACGAATAAATTACCCGGACCGTTCACAAGACTTACACCGCATACAGTTTCATAGTATCTTTAGAATACCCCGCAGAATAATATTCTTACGAGAGGAAAAATGTCTCGAAGGTGCCGTGAATATAAACTACATATTTTTAAATTAAATAAAAAGGTATGTTTGAAATACGGTTAGAGGCTTTAACCAACGAGTACTGTTAGAGGCGAAGATAAAACGTGTTAATAACACCTTCCGCTTGAAACAATAGAAGGAATTCGGATTAGACACGTACGAGCTAGGAACAGCGCGCACCGTGAGAAGCTTTGTAACCACAATGCTCATGGCGTCTCCTCAAACCGCAAAGTAGGTAATCTAATACACGAAGCTCAGCGACACTGGCTTTCATGGCCGCAAATCTCGTATTACACGACCGAGCTGTTTAATAATTTCAAAATTTAAAATGCCGCGATTATCGACCGAGTTTCGATGGAATAAGTCATGATTTGAACTTTTACGTTGGTAGTGCGGTGGTGGGCAAGCGGCCGATTCATAGATTGCTTTTTTGTCGGAACTCGGGCGAATAAAAAAGTAGCAACAATCCGCTTCACTCCGCAACGTAGGTGGCTATCGTGTGTCGTGTACGTTTTTGCGTGAAACATTCACAAGAATCGGTATTGGCAAATTGAAAAATGATTCTTTTATGCCCGTTATATGGAAGTAAAAATTCTAGTACGGTTTTTATTTTTAAAACCGATTTTCATATTTGATTTTGATATGATTTTTGAACTTTAGTTCAAGTAAATATTTTTTAAAGTTTGTAGGACTTTCGGTAACATAAACAAAAATACATTCATTTTTAAAAACAATAACCTCTAGAACACACAAAGTTACGAGAAAAGCATTTATATTTACAAATCTTGTTTTGTACTCAAGTCTAAGTAACTAAAGCTGAGAAATTTCCATCTCTCTGTTAAATCTCTAGGGAGGCGTACAAAACGTTATTCTTCGTGACTACTGTACACTGAATAGAGCTAGCAAAATACTGCTGTTATTAACTAACAGATTTTTATACTCTGGAGAGTATGTTGTGTACATTATTGTCAATATTAATGATACGAAATGTAATAGAATATGGATTATCGATTTGCCGCGTTTTTAATACAAGCTTTGCAAAACGAATAGGCTTTTGATGTGATACTTATGTTACGACTAAAAGTTTAGTTTACAACTTTTTCCTACTACATATTTAATTATTTACACTTATACAAATAGTGTACACTGACGGAATTAATGCCTAGTGTGGTAGTGCAGAGATAACAAAAAGTAATCACATATCACGAGAGCGAAATAATAATTATAATACACAAAAATTGTTTGAGACAAGTAGGAACAAACTAAATATGTTAATTGAATTCGTTGAAGCATTATGCAACAGACGCACATAAGCGAGTTATTCGAACTAGAAATAAACTATTAAAACAATATCGTATCTTTCTTAAACAGGGAATTCTTTGATCCGGTTTTAATACAATACTCGAGAAGTTAATATTTTATATCTCCTTTATAACGTCGCCAACAGCTTGGTTTCACTTAACATTCATAGCTATTCTGTAGTCATAAAATTTTAGTAGTGCATTTAATCTTTTTTATCTTCAATATCACATTAAAATTGTCCATATATTAAACCTTGGGCACACGTTCTAAATACACATGACAAATTTAACACGTTTTCTATTCTAATTATAATAATGAGTGTTGTTTTTTAGCAATAAAATAATCTGAATATGCAAAAACAATTACGCGTGTAATAAAATGGGGCTTTATATCATAGACATTTACATAATTAAGGTCTATGTAGAAGTGGCTTTGGATGTTCGTTATATTAACGGCTCCATGTTACACGCATGAATATTCGATTGCCCATTCAGCAGCCAAGTTGATTTATCGCATAAAGCTAGTCTAGTTTTTTTATTACTTGTGTACTGTAGTTAAGTTTTATAAACATATTTTTATCCACGATAATAATCGTTAAAACCTACGATATATATTATTAAACGATTCGGTAGGACAGTAAGGAAAAAGCAGCTATAACGTATATTGAACAAAAACTTAATAAATTAGATGGATAAATTACGTCACCGCAGTTACAGAAACTCAAAACAAACCGTGACTGATTTAAAATAAACAAACCCTTTCGCAATAACAAAACCAAGAATTAGTCGAAATTATTTAACCCGTGAATTGGCTTTCGACGACTGTAAACTTCAAATCAAGGAGCCAATTCACAAGAAAAGCTCCGCCCGCTTTAATATGCACTTCACAATAGTAAAGGGGTTCGAGTTTTGAAGAGGTAAGTCCTTTATCTTCCCACAAGCCCGCTCCTATCGCGAGGGACGGACACGATTAGAAGTCTTAATCTTTAAAGGAGTTCAAGATAGCCAGTGTTCAAGTATTTTTGGATATTCTTTAACACCCAAACACAAGTATTCATATTCTCCTGCAAGTTGCATTTTTTGCGCACAAGAAATTGAATTGGCTGGCGCTTTGAAGAAGCCACACATGTCGTCTTTTTACCGCACTCCACAAACTTACCTTTGAGATAGCAAACATATGATAATGAATGACAAATTGCAAACGTTTTATCTACGACGTTTCTTAGAAGCAATTTGTTTTCTGTCTCCGCTGTTTCTAGCCTCAAATTTACTATTGTTCTTGTATATACAATGAACTATAATTCTTAATGTTGGTCGCTGGAAACTTCTACCTAATGTTCGTACATTCTATGAGTTTTATGCATTGCATATCTTCGAAACTATTCTTAACACATTCCTAGCAACGGTTACGCATAAGGGTATATTTGTGTGGATGTTATACCAACTTTGAATAAAATACGGCGCCCAAGGGTACTGTGTTCAAAATAAATTTCCGTGCGCCGGACAAAACAATGTGAAGATCAAAGGATGTTTTGGCAACTTTATAAGGGGTGATCTCGGCATGCGGTAACAAGATGCTAATGTAATCGTTCTTTTAAATTACGCGGGGTTCCGTTATCGTCTCGAATGGTTAGAGTAATGTTATTAGTATTTATCAGTTCGTAAAATTGAGCGTGGCTATTTCCGGCCGGATCTTTATGGGTAGGGAACGAATTCGGTTCTGACTGTTAATGCCTTTGTAATTTATACAAACCTAATCGGGCTTCTTTATTGCAGGAATTCAACTTTACGTGGAAACAGTACGAACATAAAATAATCAGTATTACTGAGAACTGCCTTCTAACAACGGATTGCAAATAGCTTGGTGGGACAGCTAAAAATACGTGTTTAATAAATCAAAATTTCCTTAGCACCGCTCTCCAATTACAAAGTGCTTAAGCACAAGCCTGCTTATTAGTCGACTAAACAAATCGTAAATCAACGTGTTGAATAGTATTTAGTTCAACAGCAGACAGCACGTCATGTACTATTGAACAATGTTGACTTATTTCAACCATTACTTGACGGAAATCAACTTTGTTCGGGTTTCGTTTTGTGGTCTGAACCAGATACCAGACTGCATTGCAATTATCGTTAGTAATGATATAAATTCTTCAGAGTAAGTAATAGCACTTACAGGGAATTATTAATTGCTACCTTATTCAGTTTTAGTACCCGATTTAGCAAATAAATTAGTATCATTAAACTATTCAATTTGGACAAATACTTGCGGCTACTTGTTTTGGAATTTAGACATAATACTACATTATTATAGCAAAACTATTACTCCTACTTACGCTGATAAATGATATCGCCGCAATGTGCGAGTAATATTAACGTTTGAAATATCCCTTTAAGCAAACGAGTTTATGTTATAAGCATGCTAAAATACAATACAACTAATAAAAACTTTCAAACACCTTTCAAACTTTTGCTTTCAAGTGTTGTTACCAAACTCCAGTACTTGATTAAATCTATTAAATCAAAACTTATACCCAAAATGTAATAATCAAAGAGTCAAACGTTCGTAATCAAAAACATAAAGAACTCAATTACAATAAGCCGCATTGGTCTCGTTCAAGCGCTATATTGAAATGCTCCAATTTGCATAGTGATTATAAACACGAGGTTCGCAGTACGAACGAAAAGGACGCACGACATTAAACACAAGAAATAAAAAAGGATAGCAGTAACAATCAACTGATGACAGACAACGTGAAAGCAACCATTGTAAAGAGACCCGTACATCCTGTTTTGACTAAGTTACTTAATAAAGTTGATGGAAACTTGTAGAGGCCAATTTAGTTTTGACGTGCCATGATTTACTGCTGCGAAGAATTACAAAAAATCTTATGGTAATTTTATAGTGAGTGGCTATGTGAGAGGATGTGTGACAGAGTTGTTGTGAACAAAGTTATTTGCCGTGAATAATTTTAATTATCATGTTATTATCAGATTAACTTGAATAAATAAATGTTTAATCATGTGTCTATTAAAATGTAAACATAATAATTTATGGGACTAGGCTAATACCGAATTTGCCAAAATCCTCTAATCCAGGAATTAGGACTAATTCTATTGATACGGAAATTTATTCAACAGAAACTGATTAATTATTTCTATCATCATTATCAATTCTATTCAGAGTAATCTATTTACGTGCTCTAAACCACAAATCCACAAATTCAGGGCTCTTATTAAAATACGCAAGGCAACAAACAAACTTCGAAAATAACGTAGAAAAAATAGTATCGTCGAACTAAATATTTATATTTCTTTGTCGTTCAAGAACACGCACAACCCGGAAACCTTGCAAGCTCCCTAAAAACTTGTAAATACTGCATACGTGACGGGGAATGGTGCTCAAACGCCGGCTCGAACATTCCGGCAGACGATCGATCCGGATTAGGCTTGCCGACCGACGAGCGGACTAAATAAACAATGTGACGAGGCTGCTTTACCCTTTTAACGAATCCCTTTGCACTCGCGTAAAGCTAGTAAGTATTATTCGTTACTTCACGTACCGTGAGATTGGACGTGATTCAGTTGGACATTTTTGTATTGATTCGATTGTAGCTTTTTCAATTACGGTTCCATTGATTCATTTGTATCAGTTTAAGCTACACTTTTTAAGCTTGGATGACAAAACAAAATTGAAAACGCTTACTTAGACGTATGCGGTGTATAAAAACTGCCTTACCTGTAACAAAAATAACATAAAGTTATAGAAGATTTTACTCAAATATATTAATCTAAAATGCTTGAATATGGTCACTAAACATTCAATTCAGCCTATAAAAAAATACATTTTGAAGAAAAGCTTACAATATAAAACCGTAACACGGGTCGGCTAGTTCGCAACTACGCGACAAGATCTTCATACCGTGGAAACTATTCAAATGTGTGAGATATCCTAATGGCAGCATTAACTTCATCTTTCCAGCCGATCGGGAATAAGGTCGTCCGTGCATTACCGAGAAACGTGGAACTAACCACGCATATTACGCTAGATGTGGAGACTTATTGACGTTAAGTTTGTTCTACATTTCATTGAATACTTCGATTCTCTTTGGAAAATAGACTAAAATATCCCTAGAATAAAATTAGATTAAAATTTTATCACCAAACTCCAAACATTTACCAACACCCACAAAAGTTCAGAACCTAACATAACACAAACATTGTTCTAGTCTTTATTAAATTATTGTATCCAAAGTTTAATCTACAAAATGGGACACTCTGCCATACAATTCGTGTCATAGAAAGGGTGGAATAATTACTATCAACCGTGCAGGGGTTAATTCACCTCAAAATTGAGGAACATCCTCTCTACTCCGTAAATAAACAAGTAAACCGGCCATTCAATAGCCAAATGGCTTTAGGAAATAACTCTCTGTGATGTAAATATAGGGTAGGAGATAATTTATTGCTGTTTCTGCAATGGATTCGTGTTGTATTCATCTAGTTCTAATTAGTGAAACGAATTGAAGTCTAACTTAAGCACAACCTAACTAATATTTATGGTAGAGCACTGAGAATTCTAGATTTTATAGAGTTTTAATTACTTGGTCATATATCAAATTGATTGGATATGGAAAAAAAAACTTTGTAATTTTTAACTTAAGTAGTATTCATTACTACTTAGTCGCGTCACCTCGTGATTTAGGCTTTTTGATTTTCCGTTACTGTACCGCACTGGTATAAAATTCACGTCAACACGTACACAAAATATGAGACACCGTATTAATCTGCAAAGTTTCCAGAGTTAGCTCACAGAAGTCTAAGAGCAAACTAAAAAGGCTATCGCAGAAAAGCGAATAAACCAGCCTAAAGACCGCAGGCCGGATGCGTTAACGGCTCCCAACGTGCCTATTAGTACGGTAAGACACGGTTTGTCTCAGATTAGTTGCCTTGTGCGTTATTTGCTTTACCATGTTGTACCTCCTTTCACGGAGAAAACGTGTGAAAACAAAACACATTACACTAGCTGTGCTCGCGCGTAAGCCTTTAAGATATTTGTTGCCTTCCTCAATGAAAAAGGCGACGACCTGAACGGTCTGGTGGTCGCAAAGCGGTTTATGTACCAAATAAAAATAGCATTGAGTTTTGAAATTGCCTAAAAACTTATTTCTTTCAAAAATTATGTAAAGAAGGTTAAGTATTCAAATTCAAAAGAACTACAAGAAATTAGGACGTAGTTTTCTTATGAGATCCCTGAATAAAATTCTTATAAGTACCCACCTAAACCCCAAGAGATTTAACTTATCAATTCACAATATTACTTTCTGTAGAAAGTTTGTTTGCCATTTCAATTACATAAAACTGAGCATTGAGAGCGTTTCCATCTGACTTATAGAGTTCGAGGTTCGCTTTTTTATACAATTTCTTGTAATGGCTGAGGAATTTTGCAATTCAAAGGACCCCTGGGTGACTTCGAATAGGCTTGGCTACAGTTTGTAGGAATACGGATGAGTGGTCGCCTTGTATAATGCATAGTTTTTATTTGAATTCCGATATTCGTGACAAAGGAATAATAAATATCGCGATCGAATATGGAAGCGCATATGGTATCATGTAGCTGTACATGAAAGTTATATGAGTGTGAGTTTCTAGACAGGTAATATTATATGAGTAAGTAATTAACTTTTATGACAGTCGGTAGGTGGGTCAGTAGTGTTCAAGTTATTGAGAAATTTATCTATTTAACCAAAACAACAAACTTCCTGTAAAATCTAATATAAGCACTGATGAAATCCCAAAATAAATAGCCAACAAGTAGATACACCTGAAACAGCGAAACCATAAAATAAAGCTTTACCGTCAACATTCTACAACAGGTTTAAAACACAACAAATCTTCTGAACTTGGCTTGCTCCCATCGCCAAAGTTTGACCATTACAAGGAAATATGCGTTCGTCTATTAGAAAATATACGCCGAGTTTTGAGACCTTCAGTGGCATGTTTATATTCGAATCGCGTGAGTCTGATGTTCCCTTGTGCCTTAACACAACAGCCAGTCAACAAACAAAAACAAACCTTAACGAAACACAAACAGATTTCAATTTTGAATGGCGTTCAGTTGACAGAGCCGCAAAGTTTTTCGTAACCGTTATACCTGTCATAGATATGAAATACTGGAATTGCTGTTTCGTACTTTTTTGTGTTTATAAATAGGTAATCAAGAAAGTGTTGGTTAGCTTATTCACGTTATCAAAACTTTTCAATTTGGCGCTAACTGTGTGAATGAACATTTATCAAGTTGATTAAAGTCACATAAAATATTCGTGTAGCTGCACGGGAATAGGACTTGATTTGTCTTTCTGAGTCAGTGATTAATAATTAGTTAGCCTGGTTAGGTTTATTGATTTAAATTTTAGGTTTTATTCTAGCAACGTACTATACCTAAATAAATTATAACTAAATACTCAAATGTATATTACACTTCAGGGACGTATATTAGTCACTTATAACTTGAATTATTTAATACATGAGCAGATAGTAATTTATCAGCGTGAGAAATCAAATTGATTTAAAATAAACCTTTAATCTACAGCTCGAAAATAAAATTGCACTTATATCTGCGGCTCACCGATATTCATAAAAATCTATTTGATCCCCCAAAGCAATTAAAACGGGTCTATTCTCGAAATGAAACTTTTGAAACCATCAATCAAACGTAACCGAACTATTGTTCGATGTTAGAATACACAAGCCGATTTAACTATCATGGAATTATAGATAGCGGTTATTCGAAAAAAAAAGGAATATGAAAACGAGGCCGGGATTATGGAGTTTCTGCTGATTCTAACGCTTTTCTATTTAAAATCTTTGAAAACTTTCATTCTGTCTTTTAACATATTTATTGATGAAGTTGTAGTAAAAAAACATTAATTGTCACTTGTTGGTTAAATTATGCGTAAAAGTCCTTGTAGATTAATTCTTAGGTTAATTGTTGTGGTATAAGTACAACATCAATTGGAAACGAGCGATTAAATATATTGTAACAACGATTTTTTACTTCAATACGTGTCATTGCTCATATAATAGAAGCGTAATTATTTTCAAACAGGTAATTGAAAAATCTTTTTATGGCCTAATGTAAGCATTACTGTGCAAATTCATTATTATAGTTATTTAAGCATTACTATGTTAAGTCGACTGTTTGAATTATATGTCTGTCGAGTCTATTTAGCTAGTCAAATCAAGATAGAGACCATTTAACCAATTTGCATAATTTAATTACGCTACAATCACCTGCATGAAAGCTAGTTGTTATCGAGTCATGTGCGTATAAGGCTGATTTACAAACAATAACACACTCCATTATAAACTTCACTATAATTACTACAAGACTGGGTATTCAAGTACTGTCTACAATTACAATGGTCCGTTTTCGTAGAGCACTAGCCCATTCTAAAGGAACAAGTATTGATCACCACGCTTGCTTACCGGAATTGCGTTGCGTCTTGGGGATTTCAGGCAATACGTTAGGGCTTAACGTGAACTTACACAAAGAATAACGCAAAGAGAACAAAATGTAGCAAGACGTGTCCGATAAAATGCAAATCCGATAAAACAAATAATACATTAGTGGATTAAACTTAATTAAAATAGCTGTAAACTGGCTAGAGTCTAGACATTCGCTCTGGTTAAGTGCGTGACTCAAAGAAGCTGAACATCCAATTATAGAGTAGATATTTATATGCAGAACAAACATATTTACACCGGCGATCTTCACATTACACCTGTGTACTAAGTGATATGGGGTCGTTGCACTCTGGAAGTTCAAAGCCGCGCCGCAAATGCAACGGATTTAAAAGTATCGATGATATAAATAGCATGGTCCAAGATTATGGGTTTGTTTAATAATGTTGGTATATTATTCAATGATTTATTGATTTTAAAATGTTCTTTTGACATGAATCAATACAGCTTTTTTCTAGTATAACCTTCTCGTGGGGTAACAAAATTATACGAAAGATATGGTTTCCAGTTGGTTTTAGAATTTAAAACAATGCAAATAGCATAGCGACGGGCACCCCTTAGTTCGGGATCAACGTGTGGGGCGTAACTAGGGATGGTGGGTTGGTAAGCTGCGACTTCTTTTTGTTTTTATTGTATAAAAGACTACAAAACCTTCTTTCCATATGACCGATTTCCAACAACACTAAACACACCTTCTACTAGCAGAAATTTAAAACACAAAGAGACATTCGTACTTCGAACCTAAATTTTGTTAGTAGAATACTGTTTTTTACGAAACTTTTACCCTGTTCTATTGTTCACAAAATAGTGAGATATTCCGTTCCCCTTTAGATATTCGGCGGTTGAACATGTAGGCCTGAAATCAAAGTTCAGATTGAGTTGTGAGCATTCACAAAGCTGTGCGCTCGACACCGAACTTCGCTCCGTTGTCTGCGAACTGAGTTATCATTGTGATGACTTTGTGTTTGTAAACTATGCCATAATGTTTTGAGAGGTACGTAAACAATCTTTTGTTTTTAAACCAATTATATATACAAAGTTGTAAGGAACTATACAAGTTTTTAGTGTAGTGTAGTAAGAACTACGTCTGTTAAAATTGCAATCACAGATAATAACCATTATTAATGCAGTGCAGTTAAAATAACAAGAAGAAGTTCGAGTTTAAAATGAATCAAAGCAAAACTTCCTTAATATCAAATGATTTATTTTCTGAGATCCGTACTTCATTAGTAAAAGTAACAAAACTTGAAATGGCTATTATCTTAGTCGGGCAGCGTTGCTCGTTACAAGTTCATCAAAGAACCCGTCGGTTGCTCGCAAACCTTGAGATAAGAAAACACATTCCTCATCGAGTATTCGAATTATCTCGACTGTGTTGACACAGTTGCGTTTGGGAAGGCTGGCGGGAGTGATAAGCGGGAGCGAGTTTGTAAACAACAATATTCAAGTAGCTTCATCGCATTTCATTTTAACTAGTTGAAACAAATGCTTTTCAACAGTGAATTTAATTGAATTTTCAAATAATTTCCTCATTTCTATTATGTTAAGATTTCAGAATGGTCTTTGCAAAACTGAATATCATTTCATATTACTTTTTTTAATAAATACCTTTTCAAGAAATTAAGTTTCTGGAAAAAGTCGTTTATTACAAATTTAGTTATTTCTGCACACAGAAGTGGTTTTCAAGATAGGACCAAAATATGTGCTACCTGATTTTCAACACATGAGACTTGACAATCATCATTTCACATAAGACGCTTGCGCTCATGTCTTAATTCTAACAATCGGATGGATCCAGTAAGTCGGCATATCTGAGAGCTGCCGTAGTATTTATACAGCGCTGATTTCGATTCGACAATGCTGTGTAAACTGGGGGACCGATAACCTGTGACCGGATCGCTACTTATTTGTTAAATAATTATTGCCAGACATGGTTTGTTTGAACAATTTAATTTTTTGTTTGAGCAATTTGATTTGTGTTTGTTTTGTAAAATTTGGATGTTGGCTTAAAAGTGATGGGTACTACAGCCAACAGGGATTCCATTAAATATTGTTTGTTTTCACCTTTCCTTTTGACTTCACAGTAGTTTTATGCTTGATTCCAATATGAAATAACATTTTTTACTAAATATTTTTATAGTCAAATTTAATACAAAATTGTGAGCTTTCCATTATGAAATACCCCACACAAATCCCGCATGAAATATAGAATGAAAATATGTTTTAAATTATTCAATCACTGGTTATTAATCTCTGATATATTGTAGATTTAATTAAATCCTGGGAGTAGAAATAAAATATGCACAATAAAACGTAGTGCCACTATTAATCGCATTAGAGTCCAAAAGCCTAATCTTTTATATAAATCTGAATAATGAGCCTTTGAAACATGCAACACCTGAAAACATTTCATACGTAACACGTTTGAACTGCCCCGCGGTGTTTATATTAAGTCGCACGCGATTCTGAAAAGTATAAGTAAGTAGATGTAATGTAGAGCCGCCACGACTTAGTGATAACTTGTATTTATATCACTTTAAGTACGCCTTATATCAAATAACACAACTACATGCCTGTTTTCCCCGAAACGGTAAGTGAACGCGACTGTAATGATACCATTTGCTAGTAATGCTGTTGTGTTCAATGGAATATAGGCCTTTTCAAGAATCGATTCCCATTTCAACTTGCGAATGCAACCACATTAAAACTAAATAAGTTTATTACTATACAGGTTTATTTTCAATGTCTAGAAGAATTAATTGTGTTAAGTATTAATAGCCCCAAATGTTTAAATATTGAAGATATAACATGTAGGGTACTTAGTATGTGGACAGCCACGTGAAACCAGACATCCTTTCATTATGTATTTTTCCAGCAAGAGTTCATAGTAAGGTTTATTATCGACCTTTGTATTACCGGTCAACTTATGGTTGATCGTTGGCCAGTTTGTAAATAGGTTGACTTACATTGACCAAGTAACTCGCTTTCAGAGAAATCCGGTGTGAACAGTATTGTGTTATTGTTTTTTGTGTGGCCATTGACGATCGGAAGGCCAAAGAAGACCTAAGTAATCAATACACTTACAATATTATTATACTTGAGATTGGTCTGTAAATATAAGTACTAGGTATATTAATATCTAATTAATAATTAAGTTATTTATCGTAAAGACTTATTGTACCTTATGATGAAATAGGTTTTAGTTAGGTATACATTAAAGCTTCAATTTATATAATTGACCGGCCTGTTGGTGTAGTGGTTAGTGACCGTGTATGCTGTACTAGGGGTCGTGGATTCGATTCCCACCCAGGACAAAATCAAATGTTTGTGTGATGAGCACGATCATTTGTTCTGTGTACGGGTGTAATTTATCTATAGTTTGTATGTATTCAGAAGTATCATGTTTATCCCTTGTCTACTACCCATAATACAAGCTGCTTCGTTTGAGACTAGATGGCGTTTTGTGAAAGTTGTTGAATATTTATTTTATTTTATTCAAAGCTAAGTAACATGAGCCGTCATTATGGTAGTTTTCTTTGATTATAATTACATAGCAACTTCACGAATCCAATAAAGATAAATTAGTACCAATTTACTGTAAAGTGAAACACTTTTAATAAAGTTTATCAAAATTATAGCTCGTAATTTGAGGAAAGATTATATAAAAATAAATTTAATTATAGTTACAAAGTACTGTAACGATATAACTATAAGTTAAAATAGAAATAGTAGGTAAGGTAGATAATGACTGTAATTATTTTAAAAAATATATGTAGGTAATAGTATATCGATGAAACGGTTAACTTGTAATTAATAGGTATTTATCAAACTTTGAGCTGATTTAATTTGATGATTGACCATCAATTAGTCTAATTTTACCTTGACTAAACTGACTGCCGGATACTATATATTATGTTATAGGATATGTAAAATTCATTTCATTTCAAATAAAGCAGAGGCGTTCGATGAGAAAAATAAATGTAAACCGTCAAAGAAACCATTTTTTGATAAACATACCAAAGAAACAATTCAATATCAAATTTTAAAACGACTTCTTTCTATCGATATCAATGTCTCCGCAAACAAAAAGATTAAAACATAATATTCAATTTCTTTTCCTTTCAATAAGCCCGAGGTATAAAATAACCGCAATTGTAATTGAGAGTGTGATCTGAGGTTTATCACATCACTTGTTTCAACGCAATAGAAGTAGTCTCATGTTACATAGGATGATACGAAACCGGATTACATTCTATACGTGTGAATTTATGTGAAAAAGTTGACAGCTGAATTGCTCTCGAGATTGTAATATACGAACCGTAGTCTGTGTTATTTCGTAGTGATGTGTTTCTACTTATTTCGTGTGAATGTTTGACTGTACTCGTCATTGAGTGTACACAAACTTTTTGTAATTACAGAATAGGATACAAATGCTCGCATCTCAAAGAAAATTCCTGTCTGAAATCCCCCTACATATTACTTACCCGAATCTCAGCGAATTCGTTTTTGTTTTCCCATGAAAACAATTCGTCAAGAACGGCCCCACTTTCAGCATTCAAAAGGAAAAATGGAAGCCCAAACAGGCGAGCAACGAGTTAGGCCGTAACAAAATTCCAACAAAGGGATGATTAACGATTTTTCCACCCCCCAAACTCATTCAAGCCGCGTCGATATTGAATCCGTTAGACGGCGTAAAAATGAAAGTTTTCCTCTTTTCTTTTCCAAACATGTGTGTAACACAGCCAGTAAAATAAACAACACGACCCGCAATGAATGAGAGAATGTCTCTTTAAGGAAGATCCACTGACAATAGGTTTGCGACTAGCTTTTTACAGCCTCATCAAACAAGGTACATGTTTTCTGATATACCTACAAAGGTTTTACAACATTCATTACAAAAAATAATAAGATTTATACCAATACATGTTAATTTTCAAATACAAGCTCCAATGGGTCTTATTGGTTGTATCGCATAGTTAGGAATAATTTATATACCATAAGATATCTAACACTTACGTTTGTTTCACAAATAGTTTGAAAATAATTGTTGAACCTAATACAGAACAAAACAAAAGAACAACTTAACAGTAGTCCGCACAAGTAACGCACATTAGCGCTCTAATCTATAGCTCTGTGTGTCCCTCCACAATTCGCGGCCGGAGCGTGATGTAACTACTGTAGCAGTTTTTCCCTTAGTTAGTTTTCAACTTGTTCAAAATAAATGACTGCCATTTGAGCGAAGTGACAAGTAACTCAAAGTTGATGTCGTTAGAAATTTCGTGAAAATATACTCTTATAACGAACCAAAGCTTCGGCTATTGTTTTAATAGGTCTTTGTTTCCACTTTTCTGGAGATATTTTGTTCTTTTGAGTCTAATTGATTGTTGTAAGTTCGAAATTGGACACCGTTTGATGTTATGTTTACGTCTCGCTAATGTAGCGAATTTTAATACTTCGATATCGTTTGTTTATTTTCGCGATATTATTGGACGAAAACGGAATGAGAAGATTTCTAATAAAGTCGATTTCTTCAAAGTAAAATTTCCTTGAAGCAATTAGGTAGTAGTTCTATTCAAATAAATCATTTGTCATTATTGAATCCCAAGGAAATTCTAACACCTATTTCAGCTTTTGTGAGGCTTTGTTCTACAGGTTGTACAAATGTAAGCGATTGAGTTCTTTTGTTATGAAAGCCTATTTACAATCAGAGATTGGAACTGAGCCCGAATAATGGCGGTAGTTTTGTCTCCTATTAATTGCGAGAATAGATTTGTCGTACACAGTTTTATTACAGTAATAGAATAATGAAAATTATGTGTAGACTACGTAACAAACAAGAATGATACTAATATGTTATTGTCATGTAAAAAGAGAGTATTAGAACAATACGTAAGATAAACATTAACCCAGTTTTCCGTTCATCGAGAATTTCATTTGGCTCTCAAAAATATATTTCAGTGCCCGAAATTCTTTTCGCTAAATGATTGATTGAACTACATGTACGCAAAGAGGTATGTATAAAAAAGCTTGCTAATAAAAACAAAGAATCCTGTCTTCCTTTTATATCCTTTGATTACATTGAGAGTTTGATCCGGCAGAAATTCAATAGGCCGTGAGTTAAGTGGCTCATCTGTCCTTCTTGGTCACATGAGTTATCGGGTTGCAAAATTATAAGGAATATAAAAAAGTCGCTCTCCATATTAAGTTTCGCGCTGGAATAATACAGCAGGTGTTCTTAATTCACCTGGCCAACATGTGTTTTGAACACGTTAAGCTAATTAAGTGTATTTATAAATTGCTGAAATTTAAATTAGCAATGTACCCCGAGCTGACTTGCAACCACGTTCCTAGATTAAAAGTGTACGAACTTGATTAAAGTTTTAATAAGAACTGTAGCAGCAACGTTTACTACAACACTTCTGTCGAACGAATTACCCAACCTTCATTTACTCATCTCATAAACCAATATTATGAACATAATTTAAAATTTAATTTGTTTTTGTGCCAGTTATATAAAGATCTGAAATTCATCATTCAAGTCTGAGGAGTTTCATAATAGAAAAAAGGAGATTAATACGTAAGCCGATTATTGCGAATTGAGATTCATAATCTGATCGACAGATAAGTAAGACGATACTTAATATTTGTAAACCGACTTTTTGACAGGTAAACGATTTTATAAAATCAAATAAGAAAATTGAATTCTTGAAGATTGTGTTAGGACCGAATAATTTATATTTGCCTCGTAAAAAGATGAAATATTTTGTAAGTTCTATTTTAGATTGACATAAAATTCTCTTTTTAAAAGTTACTACGAAAGTCAAAATGTAACGTATTTTGGGTTCTGTTTATATTAAGTTTATTAAATCATACTTACTACCAACTAGGTTGTACTATTTAATTTGTTATAATCACGTAGAACAGGACCTACGTGTATTCAAGCAATATTACACAGTGTTGATACTTAAAATTACACTTTAAAAAAGCGTGACAACCTCATATACAGGAACATATTAAATGAACAAAATTGCTTCATGTAAGTCAGCTTTCCACACTATATCCCATAAATTACTGCATAGCGCGGCTTCGTAGCTATAAAACTGCTAATCGGCACGCACGCGTTGGTCCAGTTAATGATATAATTAAAAATCCTCATACCAAGGTAGCGGCAAGTTCTCCCGGGTTTAGTGGTCTGGCTTAGGCTTCGTAAACCGAACAAGTTGCCCCCATTTGCTAATCTCCTAAGCCAAATAACGAGGCGGCGCAAGTGATAAACTTTCCTAGTAAAAGTAAGCCGCAGGGCTTGCTCGTATTTTAGATGTCACCTTTGTCTATAGCCGGTTGTGAGAGATTTACTGGCGTTTATGTTAAAGTTATAGCATTATGTTCCTTTATAAGACTTAGTAGGGTGGGGCCGAAGGGTTTGTGTTATGAACTGGCTTAGGTGCGTTTGATATTAATATGCTGATGTGTAATGCTAGTTTGTGGTGTTTTGAAATGAATACTTTTATTTACTTCACATTGTTTTTATTTAAAACAGGGTAAGTAAGTATTGGTAATATTTAGATGTCAGATTTTCTTTTTAAATATGTTTTATTAATCTCTAGTTTCAACAATACACAAACCAGTAAAGACAATAAATATACTACTTCACATTAAGCCACAATTAACAACTTGCAATTGTATATGACTTTCTTCAATGTTACCTTCATCAAATGCTAGCTTTTGTTACTCACACACCTACAAGTTGTAATCATTCACTCTTTGTCAACAATACAAATTCTTATGCGACCGCTACCTCATTTGTCTTACGCCACAAGCCCAACGCGAGCTTGCCAGTACTAGCAGGTACAGCCTCGAATAGCGCCGAGTAATGAGTTTTGTTGTTCCACAGTTACCGCTAGATTAAGGGACACTGGTAACGATATACGACCTCGCAAAGTAGCTGCTCTGATGCTAAATGATGGCAGTCGCGGCACCATACTTGGACAAGCGAAAATTAATTAAGGACATAAATATTTAAAAGCTACATTCCAAAAACATTTAAAATCAGACGTTTGTCTTGAATTCTTTTAGAGTATAATAATAGTTGACAAAACCAGTCGAGACTAGACAGATGTCCAATGTTATTCATTGAATACCTGTTGTTTTATTGCATTTTAATTTGCTTTAGTACTGGTAGTAAAAAGTTCAAGGACTCATTTGCTGTCGCAATAATTACTATCCTGCTCTCCGTGTTGTCCACCTGTCACATATAGTGAGTTTTCGTTTAATTCTCCATGTGAAAATACTGTCATAAAATTCTGTACAGTTTTTATTGAAAGCCCAATATGAATTTCCGTTGGGTTATCGCTCGCAATTTTGGTTGCGGAACTGTTGAGGGTACATACTCGTATAATTTCTCTCATGCATGGCATGAATCGCCCCGCTGTCCCGAACCGTTGTAGTTTTCCGATAAAATCATGTCCGCAAACAATTATGTGAACACCGGCCTGATTGGATCCCGAAGCGATCATACGGAGCAAGGAATGTTAATCGAACCCTTGGTTGGGTCAACACTGCCGACACAACACGTTTAGTCCATGTTATACACGAACAAAGTTTCTTAATGCATTAAACATAAAGACTACAACAAATTGAATTAGCATTAATGTATCTGATACTCAGAAAAAGACATGGTGGTAATTTTAGTAAGGATTCGTCGTAGCGTGTTAAGGAATCGCTGATTAATTTTGTTTCCTTTTGTCATTAACGGTATATAAATGTTTTATTTATTCCAATTTCATCCTTAAATCCAGTCTCGAAGGGTGCTTATTCTTTGCTTAAATCATGCAAATTTGCCAAGGGGATAACAATGCCTGACAGGCATCCATGATTATTTTCGCATCGGTTGTCTTAATTTTCGTCAAAATTATATGGTTTATGATTATGATTTTTGAATTACGTAGCTTCTAATAATGCCGATTGACTCACGTCTTCAAAATTCTCGCTTAATATATTATTATATTGCATTGATTTGAATACAACAGTGTACGCTCTGAGGACTGTAGTCGTAAAATTAATCGTAAATGTTTAATTGCGTCTGCCTACCGAATTTATATTGCACGCGACATAATATTTAGTCAAGTTACTGCCGATTGTGGGCATGCGAAACAACGTTAAGCCGCATTTCTTACTTATTTATTATGTATATAGCTTATACTTTGTAAATAAAATCTTAACGGGTGTAATCGTAAAATCGAAACTGTGCATATTTTTTCTGTCCGTATTCGGTTCAAGATATTTTTGGATTTAATTACAGCAGTATTTTAGTTTTGTGTGATCTTTAAGTGTTTAGGGGTTTACAAGGAATCGTAAGGTACAGCAATGAATGTTGTTCTTGGTATTAGGGAATAATAGGAGTGAAAGCAATGGCACTCACAACTTTCCGGCAGCAGTAAAAACCAAATAATGTAGGTAGCTACCCAACAGTAAAAAACTTTTAAGCCTAAAAAAGTCAACTACACACTAATTAGCTTGAACACCAATCAACCCTATTTAAATACCACGGAAACAAACCCACGCCATTTTTTTTCATTTACGACAATAATAGAGGTCATTTACTGCTTCAGCATAGCTTTCGTGTTCAGTAAAACAAAATAGCGCCGAAAAAAAAATAAAACAAAATCAGCTTCCCTGTTTAATTTAGCGGGGCTGGCTCTTGTTGCCTTTTTGTTGACCGAACGTAACAACAGGAATGCATTGTTCCCGTTACAGAACTGTCCGGGTTGGCTAGTTGTAAAAAAAGATATATCTACCCTGAGTACCCTGACTCAGTTCATTGGTGAATGCGTCACTCGGTGAAAGAATTTAGGACATGATTCATCTTATGGTGTCTCATGTCTAATATTTGAGGGACTTTCCGTGGTTAAACATTCTGTACGTGTATCTATCCCCATTCGGAGATAGTGTTTTGTTTTGGTCTCTTGTAACACTCAAAAGAATCACTATGAACCTTGTGGTTAGGTAACTGCTAACTTAGAAGCGATCTTTCATTTCGTCTATAAATACACCGCGCAAATACCAAGATAAAAAAATACTAAGTATTTCTTGACGTACAATTCATTTTCTTCTATTCATTTCATTCCGTTCTTTAGCGAATAATTGAAACAGTTACCAAGAAATCTTCGAATTTAGCAACAAAAAGTTGGTATTAACACGATTCCTATTCAATTTTGGCCTTAATCAATTTCAAGCAAACTAAGTGAAAGTTTCAATTCGAGTGCCATTAGGATCCCTTCCCGCACAATGAACTGTATTGAGAGCCCATAAAGCGCTTGTTTTATTTCCAATGTATTTTATTCTTTGAACAAGTTGAGGTTTTGTACTTGAAAAATCAGTGTTACAACCTTTTTTCCTTTTTTGTAACATCTTGTCTCTTGAAACTAAAATTATTTTAAGCAACACTTCGTAACAAAAATAACGTTCTATTCTTGAATTGGAATGCAAAAATAACATACCTGTATAAACTATTGTTCTCCAATTGACAATTTAAATAACCCTCGAGTTCCAATAATCAATTAATTACATAAAGACTCACGAGCCGACTCTACATTCACACTCTACCTACACGTCGTAAATAGGTAGGCAAGAGGCATGTCGTGACGTATTCGATATTCAGAGAAACATGTACTAATCCGTTATCAACTGTCCTAAATGTATTTCGTTGTAAATATTAAATAAACATGTGAATAGATTGTGGCATTTAGATAGATAATGGAAAACCGTTACACATGAAAGCGAGCTACGTAAGCCGCCGCATTTAAATATTTGATTAGCTATTTTTGTTACAATGACCTTAAGTGCCGTGTTTAGAAATAAAATATTGATTCAAAATTGTAAACTCTGTAAGACTTTTTTAGCATAACTTAAGTTTGTCTAAGTTAATACAGATAGTGCTTATTGTAAACCGGTATCCGATTGATAAAATAGTATCAGTGACAGCATACAGTGTGTTTCAAAGTTGCAAATATATTATTTATAAAGAAATAAAAACAAGTTCAAGGTCATCAAGAAAGTCCTAATTTACTTTGTACATTATCCAACGCACAGATCTCAAGACATATTAGAACCTAATATAATATCCATAAAATAAATGTATATTGAATTTCTAAGTGCCTCTCCCAATATCCGACCTCTTTGACTAAGCAATACATAAGGAGAACTACAGTTCGTCCAATTTATAAAGAAATAAGGGCTTTTGACGATCGTCTAGACCTTTGGTCAGCTGGTTTGGGGAATATCGTCGGAATTACAGCGAGATTATCGTTCAAAGGTCTGAAATAAAAGTATCAAGAGCTCTCGTAACTAGGAATGTGCGGGACAGGTCCTTATTATATAATTTTATGGTTAGATTGAGGCTCTTATACAATTTGTACGAGTATGAAAAATATTTCATAGACTGTACTTGAAGAAATTAGGTAATAAACATTTCTTCAGTTACTAAAAGTTGCGGAAAAAGTTTAATTTTGTTGATACTTAGGTAATTTTCTCCTTGGCACTATTTTAAAATATCTGAGGTAAATTCTAACGTTAATTACGAAAGGTTGTATCAAAATCCACCTGAATATCCTTCTAAGGCGTCTTCGCCTACTTAATCCAAACATTGCCGCTATAAATACTGAAGTAACCAGTAACCAATTAACGGATTTACCAGTAAAGTTCAGGTTACTTACAGCTGCTCGGGCCGACTTAGATTTACTGAAACTTCTATAAAACACCAGGTACCTACGAAGCTCCGATGTTTTGAATTAACCATTCATTAGCTAAGACTACTATTTATACCAGTTGTATTACTATTTTACCAGCTGACTAAGTTATGTTAATTATGTAAGAAAGCTAGTGGCAACCAACTTTCATTATTATTATACTTCTCGGCAAAGTTGATTCGCGTACAAACTTATGTAACTTGTCACAAATAAGTCATACAACATTTTTATGAAAAGACTTTTCTTACAGTTAATATTTCCCGCATTTCTCAACCCATAGCAGTACATCAACATTAAAAATATTGAGCATCGTTAATAAAACATACCTAAACAAGAGGTGCCAGCAAAAAAGACGATTCACATGTGTGTAATAAATTAAATGAATCATGGACACCTATGGCACATCCCGCTGCGACCGTCGCACTGAGGCGCCTTCCTTGATGGATATAAAAATGAAAAAAGCCAACGAATGCGTATGTGCGTGGTCAACCCACGCCAAGGTATTAAATAAGACGGTTTATCGTCCCATTCACGGCACATACATGAAACCTGATCAGTTTAACCTCCTGAGGTAAATCTAAGTTCATGGACTATTAGGTATTATGTTACTTAGGCGAAAATTTGATTCAAACAGTATTCTCTGTGATGATGTTATCAGATAGCGTCACTTTGATGGGTTATTTAATAACTGTTGTTGTGTTTTATTGGTTTTTGATGTCTCGTGGACGTATGATTTTTTTTTGTAGTCAGATTTTTATTGTCATAACAAAGTCGTCAAACATTGTAAAAGTTTAAGTGTGTTAATAATTTAATTTGATTTTTAGATACAAAAGGTTAGGTGTACAATACCTACGAGTCTTTTTTCTGTCTTTAATCCGGCCCAAAGAGCAACGGTAAACTTAATAGATTCGAGAAAACGGTCTAAATAAAAAATATAAATCGGGGAAGCTGCATTGTTTCGACCAACCTATCATTATTAACCAATTTTGTTCGGGACCAAATTCATGTCCAGTGGTCTGAATCGATCACGAGTTAATACGAAAATAATAGCATTTGAATGTCGCTCATTATAGGCGGAAACGTAAATTGTATCCTTTTTTAATAATGTACATAATCTGAGCAGGTAAAAAATTAGAAAAATCGCTTCACGTCTTGAAGATAGAATATAAATATTTATCGACCTAATTAATTGAACGCTGCAATTATCTTAATTTTAAATTGCAATTTTGTTCTTAAGGTCTATTTTCGACAAATCTTTGTTAAGAAAACCTTAACTAATTTGAGTTTTAATGATTACCAGTTTTCCACATTTTATTACGCTACAATAAAGTATACAATCTTCAATTTTCATAACGCATTGGTTTTTAGCCTGTAGTGTCCCACTACTGGCAAAGACCTCTTTGGTTCTTAGGTTACATAAACATTCACTGCGTAGGAGTAAAGACCAAAATACTCCAACAAGAACAATATCGACAGTGCCAAAATAGAGAAAGTCGAAAATCGGACTTCCCCGGAATAACGATTGAAACAAGATGAAGATTAATGGAAAAATCTTTTTTTTTCTCTTCGTAACAACCACGAAGTTTTGACGGAGTATTTTTGACTATATTTTTTCTTAGATAATGTATCGGCATTTAGTGAATTGGTTGCCAAACTTTTAATTTGGCGAACTACAATTTTAAATAATATTTAACTTTATTTTTATAATCTGAATAGAATTTTATTAACTCTAATCTGTTTCAAGCCCTAGCAACCACGTCTGCAATAAGCTTTTCTCATCGCCTATTGACTACAGCCTGCAGGCAATAGCTTATTTTAAAACCAAGATTTACCTTTGTCAGAACAGACGTTAATTGTTACCAACAGAAAGGTATTACCATAATAAGTTGAAACAATTTTCTGAGAAAACAAGCCAATATTAGTTTACTGTTTAAAGTGAGTTTAATCTCACTTATCCGTAGATAACATTGTTATTTTGTTAGTAGAACAATGAACAAATATAAAGTAATCGCTGTCGGCATTTTGCATTGATCTTTTTATTTGTTTAAGCTGTTACTGAGACTTGGAAAAAAATGTATCCTTAAGACCGCAGAAAGTTGTAAAACAAACATAAAATTGTAAGAATTTGCAGTCAGAAAACTTTATAATATGATAATTTTGCGTTTCACAAAGACAACATTCCGACTTTTAAATGTACTTTTAAGGAGATTTATAACGCGAATATAAATCGAAAGCTGGAAGATGCAACCGTAGAAGGACACTTACTCACTGACCTTGTTGGCTGTGGCGTAAGGACCACCAAGGCGGCATTCCGGTACATAGAATGCAACCGGCAGGTATGTTATGCACACAAACATGTTCGAAACAAGAGACTACGATAATCGTATACAATTTTACACCAATTATTATAAATGAAACGATTGTCTCTTGTTTCAGATTCGAAAATGAAAGCTCGGATTTCAAAATGTATTCTGTTTTTCAAATGTTTTGTAGGCACAATGTGAATATTCACGCCTTACAAAGAACATTATCAAAAGTTCAGGTTAAAGGCCAAAAAAAAGGTTAATGCTTTGAGCTATGTACGGCATGAGAATTCGAGCACGGCAATTTGTCATTCAGTAGTGATTAATTTCGTATGTTACCATTAGCCCAGACAGTCTTAACGATTTCGCCAATTCGGTCAATTAAGAATTCGTTTACATAACTACTTCTCGTAAAATTTTATAGGCTTAAGCATAAGTGTACCATTAAATTAACATTCGTATATAATATATTATTATTTCGTAAGCAGATACAAACCTACACAAACAGTAAGAAATAATAATTCCGGATTAAATAAAAAGCCAGGATGTGTGAACCCGAAACAGTTTTATTTATCGAAAACCGACCGCGGTAGACAATAAACAAATACTAAACGACGTGACTATTAATATCCTCTGTTTGCGATCGGCCAATGTTTGATCGATGCCGCATAGAGCGTTAACATTTAAAACTAACACTGAAGTGTGAAACGACGTGCATATAAAAGGACCGCGACGTTTATTTTGCTATTGTCACCAATTTGTAACGCTTCCAAAAATTTGTCAATCCATCCATTTTTTATACGTTTTTAGTTATTATAAAATGTTTTTACGGATGGTTAGGTAGTGCGTATTGTGGCACAAAAATAACATATGGTTTTCAAAGGTAACCCTTTTTGGTTTAAATATAACATATTTTTGCTATAGTAAAATATGGTATTTTCCCTTCCCTGAACAGGGGGTTGGTCTTGTAATTTAATGTAACAAAATACATATACTGTTTCTGTGTTAGTCAAAAAAATTTGCGCATAAAAGAAGTGAAGGCTTTTTTGGAATAGTTGATCACGGTACTCGATACCCAAAAATATGCGATGTTATTCTGTAATTCCAGGTGAAACTAAAAAAGGCCTTCGAAAACTCGCATCGAAAATATCGATGTTACACGAAAAATGTTTTTTATTCTAAAATAAACATAGATGCGTTTCATTGTCATTCTGTAAATCAAGCAACGTTTGTTTCAACAAAGAACAAAAGAATAGAGCACTCCCAATGAACTAAACGTTTATTTATATAGTAAAAAACTAACAAACTCAATGCGAGAAAGCCACCTAAGAAGCCAAAACAAAGACACCAAAGGTTTATTTTGAAGCTCACCTTCTCGGAAGGCCCTTGTGTGTTTGATTAAGAACTCTTATAAATAAATCTTCCGGTAGACAGGTTTTAGTAAGAGAACTGTCATATGTAACGCTTACTATTTTAGGGCTTATTTTTATGGATGTTTACAAACAACTTCGAAGATATTTTTTTTACATAAGTACAACAGTACAGCAATTACTAGTACTCAAGAATTAACTCTGACGAACGCATAGCAAACGTAGAATAGGTAAAGTATTATGGGTTTGAAGCAAGGTAGCTAGACTAAAACCATCGAGACTCTAGTCAATTGCCTTATATATATGTACAAACTACTTTTTTTGCTTTTCGTCTAAACTTTTTCCGTTAACAAGATTAAAATATAACCGTATCAGAAAGCAGGTAAACGCAAATTCTCAATCCAATATCCAGTGAGATTTTCATTTAATTTTCATAGCCGTTCCCATAAAACCCGGGTATGGACAGCCTTTCTTATCCGGCTAGTTTTATTACTACACAACCTCCTTTCTGACCAGATTAAATTTTGCGTAACGTTACGTGATTTCATTTAGACTTTTCTTCAGTCCTTTGTACTTGAGTACTAAGATTATAATAGCATTACATTAAACCCCTGTTTGAATATCGACGAGTAGGGACTATTAGTGAAAGTATTATTACGTACGAGTATTATTACCTCACCTACACGTTACATGGTCTTATAATGTGTAGGCTGGAAAAGGTTGAGTTATTTTGGTAGCAGTTATCGTGATTTTTTTTTATTTTTAGCCTCTTCATTTGTTTTTTGCTTTCGAAAAATATGTTATTTAGGTGTTTATTGTATCCATTTATAGAAGCATTCTTGTCTAACCTTAGAAGAATTTGTGAAGGTCATATCGAAATAATGAATGTTTACTAACTTTGTTAAAGGGAAAAGATAATACGATAGGTGGGTCACATTTTTCTTTACTGATATGCGTTATTTTACCGTGTCACTTTCCTAGTATTGATAAATACGTAAGTAGAGCGGTGAGTAATGTGATGAAAACACGTAAATATTTCAACCTATAACGGTAATTTTTGATACGCTACAGATGAATATTTTTCTAACTGTTCTTCTGGCAAAATTCTATTTTTAGTCTTCACAATCATGTGTAAGGTATCGAAATTTAATTAGGCAAGTTAGTTCTCATTAGCGTTATTCATTAGCTGTTTCAAAAAGTTACTGCGCATGTGTGAAAAAAAAGTGGACGTCGATGTGTCTAGCCAAGCACAATTACGGAATTAGTGTCAATTGTTTGCGCAATGCGCCGACACCAAATAATTGGAAGTGTGGCGGGAAGTTGCACTCACCGTTAATTACTTTTATTATTGACACCTAAACACAATACTATCGACGAAACGTTACGTGGAAATGAGTATTTTATTTCAACGCCCATTGCGTGTTAATTATTATTTTTTGACTAACGATGTTCGGTTACCGTTACTGTTAATGAAAGTATCCACTCTCCGCCTCTTAAGCCCCGTCGTATCGCAAGCACTCTAAACTTAATGTAAATAGTGCTACCAAACATTTTGATGTCAAGATGACAAAGTAACAGCTCCTACCTACGCTATCGGTTAGAAATAATACCTTAGACTTAACAGAGTACCTTGAAAGAGAAATATTATTATATAAACTTTGTTTGGTTTCACATAAGAAGCTAAGGTTTAAACTTGAAAGGTAGAAAGCTATAATCTCGCGGCTTCGTATCAAAAGCAAATAAATATTTTTCTATACGTGCTAAGCCCCATTTCTTCGACGATTTTTATTGAAAACAGTAAACCGCGTTTGATTGGAATTGCGTTCTTGAACAAATTGAGCTATACTCCTTCCACGACCATATATTTCAATCTCTCAGTGCTCATACACCATAAGTATAATAATTTTAAAGTTTTAGTTCAAAGTATTATAAAGACAGCCAAAGACACATTTAGATTGATATTAACAATGTTCGACCCCGTTTATTTAATGGCGCTATATAATATATTTTGCTAGCAGAATATAGCAATAACAGTACAGCAGGCGCCACCCTAGACCCGCTTGACTAAATAAATTCAACCAACATTGACCAAACACAGACACAACAGCGAAACATAATATAAACTTAATCAAGATGGAAATAACTCCTTAGTTATCAAATTAAACATAATGAACAGTCAACAAAGACCAGACTTGACAAAATACAAATCAAATTCCGCTAACTATGGATTCCGCAAACTTCCCTGGCCTTACAATTACTGATGCTAATCTCCCTGGTGAGCCGTAGAGCAAATCTCTAAGTTTGTCGACTTTGGGCCAGCAGTCTGTGGGCACAGCAAACATCTAAAAGCGTCAAGCAAACTCACTGAGATCGTGTCGCACCTGCCGAACTTCCATTGTTGATGTTTCTGACCTTGGGAATTTATTACGCGGTTTCTTTGATGACAGATTAAAACGACGTAAAATTATTTTTATTTTTGTAAATAAACTTTTTCGCTTTATACTAAGATATGACCTTGACAACTAATTACAATGCACGTGGTAAACACAATATTCCCTCAGTACCTTCATTCAATATTAATAATGAGCGATGATATGTAGCAATTAATTATTACGTGACCCGAAGTCTAAGTAACGTCCCGTTAACTCATCTACAGGATTATTCCGCTGCATGTAATTAAAATTACTAGGCTCACATAAACCCGGGCGACGGAGGAATACCAAGGAGCTGGGACACCGCGTGACTTCGCACACATTCATTGTAACAAAGCGGCGACACAGGTAGAAAAACCCGCTCGAGCTAATTTTAAACCTCGCCTCAAAAGCAAACAACTCTTTGTATAGAAGCACAATTTTAATTAAAACAAATATTAGTCAAACAAAAAACGCTACATAGCCGAGTTAATATAGCTCTTGATTTAACATGGACACGATTTTGTACCAAAAGATCGCTAATTAAATATACCAACAGCTGTTTTAACAATCTTCAAAAACTAATAAACAAAAACAAGTAAGTAATAATATTTGAAATGAATGAAAAACTTTTTATGTGTCCAACCACCTAGTTACTAATGCAAAACATGTAAAAACTCTTACTCGATAGAATTCATTAACAAACATCGATTGACCTTTTTGGTCTCCTTGCCTCTAACATCCATAAAGTAATTCTTATGCGAGCCGAACGTTCATTAATTTTGTTTTTTCTTCATAGACTCGGATTTGTTTAGTGAACCATTTTAACTTATAGAAGATAGTAGCCCTTTTTCGTATTAAAGCTAAGATTAATCGTGAGACAATTTTAAATACGTGTGGTATTTTAAACCGTTTTGTATCTGAGTCAGAGTTAACGTAATGTAAAAGGGCCGACTTTTTGTTGACGCTATCGGACTAGAGCTGTCAATTTTGACGTTCCAATTGTTGATAAGACCATCGATTTTAATACTTTAATTACTTTTTTATAAACTTGAACTTAGCTAATCAAACTTCGGGAAGACTATTTTTTTATCATTTTATTTTGAACTCCTTTAGTACCAAACCGAAAAGTTTTGTCCATGTTTTATTACAACATTGAACATTTTCGGTAGCTTTTATTCGATAATTCGTGCCCTTTAAGGCCAGGCTAATAAAATGCCGTCATGTATCATTTAAAATGGAATCGTATCCATTTAGAGGCGTTAATGTCGATATAATCCGTAACATCCGCACCTCGCCACCCCTCGATTAAAATTAGCAGTGTAAAGGAAGCTGTGGATCATAATGGGCTCACCCATATAGTACAAAAGAATGGAATTTGTAATAGATACTGATATGGGGAAAGGATTATCACTGAGATCTCCAATGTAGAAAATATTATTTTCCGGCTCGACTAAGTTCCTAAACACCACGATTTTTTTTTTATTTCTTCCCTTTTTTAAATAGTTCAGTGTATGAATTCGAAGGGTTTCGGTTTAAACCATTATCATAAAACAACTAGAAGCGTATTAGATATTCCATTAGATACTGTAGCATTGTTTTTGTTTATAAATTGTTGTACTGGCACCGTTCTACCCCAGTCTGCGACACGAGCGACCCTAACTTTTGACAAAAACATCGATCGTACAACGGATGTACAAGACACAATGTGCGCCAACAGAATACAAATATTGGCCAATAATCGGAACTACGATACTGATACCACCAAATTTCGTCAAAGCTTTTGTGCTCAGTTCCGGCGCTAATCGCTTTACAAAGCACCGGTGGACAAAAAATCCTAGCCAATGCCATTGTTAATCGTAAAGTTAAAAGGAGTGTTCCCAGGTAGATATGGGGGTGGGATCACAATGTGCCGCGCTAACAATCACCCGAAACATGTAACTATGACAGCCCGCTATATTAATAGCAACACTGATACAAATGACGACATTAATGTCATCAACGTCAGTGCTTTTGAAATTTCCGATGGGGAAATTGTATGGAAATAATTAGTTTAATGTTAATGTGGAAATATTTAATGTCTTTAACGTCCCCATTGAATGCTGAGCACATTTATAGATCACAATGTAACTAAGCAAGCTATACTTGGATTCGATTCGGAGTTTGTAATGCCAGTGGCATTCTTAGATTGTTTTTTGCCTGCGATCCAATGCGCGCCTGTTTGACGTGGGTTCTTGGCGCACTTGAGACCGAACAGGTTTGAACATGGAGCCCGAAAACCGGTAAAAAAATCATCACAGGTAATTACGGTAGGCTCGTCGCTTCACATTGCGATATAAAAAATATGAAATAAATTCTTAATATCGAATAGATATAAGGTTGAACTTCGTTGAAACTTGGCTTACATTGCGAGTTAACATTCCCTTTGAAATTCCTCTGGAATTTATTTTATTTTCGAATCGTTTTAGTATCGTACAATACACTGTGGTGTGCCATTTTCCAACCACTTGTTAGCGAAATTATTAGAAACAATGCATTGTAAGCCAGGTTTGAAACAAAGAAATTCTGCAAGTAGTAAAAAGTAAAGAATACGCGGAACGCTATTTATGGATTTTGTGCTGGGTTTTATACCAGGAAAGTAATATCGCCTATGGCCGCACAGAAACATTAGGCATTTATGACCAGGTAAATACACGAAGTAATCATTCGTAATTAGCCAATTATATTGAGGTAAGCTCAGCTTTAATACTTTGCAATCTATTGCTTTACCACCTTTCTAATTATTTAATAACCAAGACAAAACCACATAATAATTTCAGGATTATACATAATACCTATTCATAATCCTTATTAGTAGTTAATTAGACGAAGGCATCGAAATCTACAGAGATTTAAACTCTCTTTCTTTGAATCGAAACGTATCTAAATATTATTTGAAACAATATTTGCCTCTGAATTTCCTGAATTATAATAATAAGCCCAAAGTAATCACGGCTATCAAATCGGAGCCAACATGCATTATTGATAAAGATATGAAAAAGCAATGAACGATAAGAACCCGACATGCAGGCATAAGTTACGATTACACATTTTGTGTCTACCATTTATGCTATTTAGAAAGGCGTGCCCTCTTAGTAATATTCCACCCTCTTAATCACAACCCAACGGAATAATTAATAACACCTCAATTAAAATATCAACTAAGCGCTTCCGCCCATGTGATGAAGATAACGTTTACTCTTGAAATAATAAACTTCTGTACAGTAACATATCATTACCTTCTTATAATGACCTAATAAAAGGGACTTTAGTTTATACGTTAACTTTTAATGAGACCCCTCGTTTGTTGTTTATAATAGCAGTTAGTTGTCATATTTATTACTATCAACATTGTCACTTGTTTATTCGTTACACAATTTACGGCTCTGTATTTTGTATAGTAGGCGTTTTTATTTAGGTTTTTATTATACCTCAAATTCCTTCATATTATTGCAGTGAATGAGTAAAAATAAAAGCTCAACTAGCAAGTCACGATTAACTTTAGTGCCTATAATATGAATATAAATTTCACTTTTCATCGGAATAAAGGTGGTAATTGCAGAATAAGATCTTTGTTTCATGTCAGAACAAGCTGTATTACTAATTAACGCCTAAGGGAGCTAAAACAGGTTTCGCGATTTATCGTAAAACCCAATTTAGAGCCGGCAGGCACGCGATTACAATCTTCTCACGACAGGAAGGCGCGCAAACTCCTCATCTCGAGGGAAATCACGCACGCAACAAACTTTATGGCAACACGTCCCGAGGAGCGATTCGCTCGGGGCGGTCGAAGATGGGCCGCACCACACACAGACTAATTCAAAAGAAATAACAAGACGCGGGCAGTGTCTCTACGCGGTCGGCTCCGTGTATACATCGTGCAAACTCTCACATCTCACTCCAGACACATTAAACATTCATAAAATTCCTGTCACTTTCACAAATCACGTGTCGATACCGCGAGAAGCACTGCCCAGGATAAAGGGCTAATCACTGACCGTTGTGGAATATGGCTGGAGACTTAGACGAATCCCATCCTGAGCAAGACGTTCGCGAAGCAAACGCTTTAGTTGCATCCGGGGTATCTTCACTAACTCGGCCTTCCCTTCTTCATACTCGTCCACGTATTTTGCCGGTTCTACTGCCACTGTCGCCTGCTCCTTCCTTGCCTCTTCTTCACATCTACATGGGTCTCGAGCGGCGGCTGCTTCTTCCAAAGTAAAATAAACAGCCGCCGCTCCTTCTTCCCTCAATGATCTGACAGAGAGCAGAAGTCGCTGGCGATGTGCAGGGTTAAGGACACCAATGGCATCCAAATCTGGTTCTCCTACTTGTTTACATATTTCTAAGTCATCATATCCGTTGTCAATAAAACTTTCCGCGTATTGGCCCAAGTGGAGCGAACGCAACCACTCGACGACGATGTTGCCGTTCGTAGACGAGGCCATATCGCGTCAAACTACTGTGAGCATTACAAGGCGTGCTCGCGGCGCGGTGGTCGGCGAGAAACTGACGACCACGCTCCCCTTCGCCCCCCTCTCCCCTGTATAAGCCGCGGTCGCCGCCCCTAATACTCGGTGCTTTTGCTTTTTGACATTTTGTAGCTTAATCGTTTCGTTTCATAGAGGTGCGCATCGCACCACGTGATATTTTGTATTCATTTTTTAAATCCAATTATAATATTCGATGTGAAGTTTGTCGTTCCTTCCTGTCAGAAAACACCAAGTTACTTTTTAATGTTGCCCAATGTTTGTTTATATAACTAAACGTCTTAGTAATGGGAAAAATACAGTCACAAAGACGAATTTTATATGAGCAGCGGGTGGTCACCGTGTCGAATGATATATTATGCGTAGTTTTGTTTACTAAACTTTGAGGCGCCACTATTTTGTGAAACGAACTACTTTTAATTTGATTCTGCTCCCATTTTGTTTTCAAATAAAACTAAAGAATTTATAACTCTTGGCGAGGTATCAACGTGTATGTCACTAGATTAATTTAATGGATGAAATAATCTTACTGTACGTGTATACCGTTTTAAAATTAATATTAATGAACCTGATTTTCTTACTGTTTTTTTTTACAGTAGCTTAAATTAGGGTCTAGGTTTCTTCCTTGTGTATTATCAAGTATTTTACTTGTGTTGAGTTTTAAAATTTTATAGTATAGAAACTTAAACTCTGACGCATGTCAGAAAGCATCTGAAAGCATGTCGTAATTTTTACAATATGCACGCTAAAAACATAGTAACATCCCAACTTAAACTAGTAGTTGTACGTTTTGGCTGTACGATGCACGAGCTTATATCCTTTTCAATATTATTTTATCTTGCATTCAACATTCATAACCTCATTCCTAACAATATTAGTATTTGTCTATATTTAAAAGAGTAACTTATGGAGTTTCTTGCCGGTTCTATTCCATAAAAATGACGTTTTGAAACTGCGTTACTAGACTCAGTAACGTTTTGAAAGTGTCTGGGAAGCCAACTCGAAATAAAAGCCGTTTAGTTTTGATTTAATTTTGATACATATCTTAAATGTTATTCAATACAAAAAATAACAGGTGAATAAGTAGAAATTCCTATTTTCTCGAACTAATAAGAACTTGTAACGTGGCAAGCGTGGTGATTATGGTGATATTCCCTCGAGGCCATTCACAATGATCTATTGTGAGACTACTGGACGTACAACAGACTATACAATATAACTGTACGTGACCCACCTGTTTACTTACGAAAGCTAATTAACCACAAACGGGAAAGTGGGTCCAAGTTTACTTTGCTAAAGCTGTTATTGTTATTCATTAAACTACTTGACCTGTTTTATCTCATTTTGGAGCTGCAACTAAACGAAGTTGCTTTATATAAGTTTGCATAAAGCCAGTGATGCGGGTTAGACCCTCTTTTGTATAAAATATTCGTCGACGTTTAAGTATAATTAATTTTGGTATAAAATAGCTATAGTATTTTAGTACTTTAAGTAAGAAGTTGGCGTGATTTTAATTTCTTAATAAATGCGACGTTAGTGTATATTGTTCTCAGTATTTAAAGATCTGTTTCAATGCGATTAATTTTGCCTTTGAATAAAATAGTTTAACATGTACAAGATGAACAAATAAAATGGTTTTTTTCCATCTCTAACAAAGTTTTTCATTATTTTGTAGATATTTTTTAAAGTACAGGAATCTTTTCATGTTTTCATCCCTCAAAAATTTTAGCAGTTACCTGTATAAATCTTACTGAAATAAAAACGCAAACTTTTCGTACAAATTCAAGTATGCATTTCTATTGACTCTACATTTTTATGAACAAATCGGTACGTCCTCCCTCCACGAGCGTTTGATTACGACTGAAACTATCGGTCTCCTGGAATCGTGTGATGCAACGATGTTTACCGACGATAACCGAATATTCCTGATGTCAAATGTTTTCGTACAAGGACTGTAAATACCGATGTGTTTGGTAACTGATGCTGATTCACTATTCAAATTTTCTGTGTGGCCAGTTTCTTAGTTCTATTTCTTCACGGGTTTGAAATGAATTATAAATACCGTATTGTTGAAGGTTACGTATACGATATTTATAGGGATGATGACATTTGTTTTTTTTTTAGTGATGATATACGTTTTTTGTCCCGGAAACCAATTCCGAAGAATGGAAAGTTTCTTCTACTAAACTTAAAAGCAGGTTATCTTTGTCATTTTTATTTATTTACGTAATAAAAAAAATACGTGTCTAGTAATTTTTCATTATCTACCTGACGGACGAATTAGATTTATTATTTTCATTAGATTTTGTAATAAACTAAATTTAAGCTTTGTCGATTACTATAACAAAATGATCTAATAGTAATAAATTATTAGGTAGAGTTATCTATAATTATGAAATATGAAAACTTTAAAAGTAAAGTCTCGTCACAAAAATCTATATCCACATTTCATTCATGTCTAGATGAAGTTATAGTACAAACATGTAAGTCAGTCAAGCGATTAATACCATTTAAAATATTAATGGATTTTTTTTTCAGTCCAAATTGAAATAAATGACTTGGTTGGCTTATCGTGACGCTGGCTAACTCTGCAGATAAACTAGATTATTCCAAACTAGTTTTCTCTCAAACCTAGAACATAGCACGTACAGAAGCGACATTGTGTATCGAAAACTTTTTCGAATATTTATGTTAAAAATAATTTTAGTAGTTTACTTATTCGTTTTATAGTTGTGAAAAAATATATTGAACATTTGTATAATTGCTGTAAAAGGAAACCGAATTCATAATTATAATTAGTATGTAGGTACGTTATTACTTTATTGGTTTTGTAAACCATGATGTGAATTTTCGTTGTAATTAAGAGAAATTCATATTTTTTCTGATTTATTTACTTCTAATTTTTTACTAAACTTTTTTCACGAAATGTTTGTAAATTATTCAGGTTTTACTCATTTTAATTTTGAATTTTACTTTGTAACTACCCAGGCGTACTTCCTTGAATTCCCCGGCATTCCAGTAAAGTTACACTGTAGTATATTTGCAGAATAATATATGCTTGAATGAACAGCCATGTTATTCCTAGTACATATACCTTTACATGGGCTAAGATTAAGCAGCGTCACCGATGCGTAAGGGCTGGCTTTGCGGTCATTAACCCGCTTGCCTAGCCTGTTGGCGACGCGTATTGCCTCCATTTTAGGAGAAGTTTATGTGCAGTAAGACTGCGTTTGCTTGTAAATAATACGAAAGTAATTTGACGTAATGACGAGTTACGTCTAGGTAACTATTGTAGAGTCTATTGGTCGGCTAAAAGATTGATAGTTATTGAAAATCAATTTTCAATATTAGGTAATTAAATAAACCAGCTTATAGACCTACCTACTGCTGGGCACAAGCCTTCTTCCCATACAAAGAAGGTTGGGGCAATGATCACCACGCTAGCTTACTGCGGATTGGCGATATCAGACTCGAATAATAAGCACGAAGATAAAGAAACAGACAAGACTTGCAAGTATATAACATGGAATAGTCTCAATTGTCGAATGATAGAAAATTTAAAAATTTAACTAGCAGTGACACTGTTTGGGTTAAATTAACAACAATATAATTAAAATTAACATAAGAGTATAAAAGTTTCATTTGATTAAATAATCTTGTAACCAGTTATACGCTAGCTAGCTGTACAGATACACAAAGTTACCGCAAAGCCAGCCATCTTTGTAATAAGAATGAAAAATGTCCGACAACTACTCTTCAAGATAATTCCTTGGAATATCTCAACGAGGTCTGATTACAGTTGTTTCGAGTAAAATTTTAATATTCAACCGCTAGGTAGAGTCTTCAATGCGCTTGTTTATTTTACTTACTTTTGCTTCATATATTTTTGCACGGACCTTTCGCAAATACTGTCATATTTTATAAGGAAAATTTATATCAACTTGCCTATGATTTAAAAAAATCCTATTTCGCTCTAAAGTGGTGCCTAGTATTATAAATGTTATCGACTAAAAGATCCTTCCAGGAGATTTATATCTGTTGTGATTTAACTAAAATGTAGTGGCCCGTGAAATTATGTTAGAATCTGCACTTTGATATTGCATTGTGAGTTCGTTTGAAACATAACATGTATAATTGTTATTGGCCTAAATTGTTTCGATTGTTAAGATTACAGTGACATCATACTTACTACTGAGACGAGGAATTTTACATATATGTACTCTATTTTACAACGAGATTAAATCTACGCGTGGAGCGATACTTTCAAATATATAAAATAGGGCTTCAGTGTTTAAAAATAAAATAAATTCTTTCTTCGAGGAAAAGGATTTGATTCTCAATTGTCTTAGACCCATTTCAACTTTGGGCTTACCCTACAAAATAATTAGAATATCAAAATTTATAGAGGAGGACCAAAATTTAATTCAGAATGAATTAGACTATAGGCAGAGAAATGCCGGAGAAAGTAGTTTATTTTCAAACTGAAGTGAGACTTAAACTATGACCAAGCTTCGCCAAAACACTCATTTTGCAGCACGTCAAAATATACAAAATGGTATAAGTAACACGAACTTTAGTAAAACTAAAAACAAAACACAACTGTTGTTACTATAATAAATGGTTATTACGAATATTCAGGTATGCTATATGTATTTCTAATATCTATGCCTAAGTATTAGGATTATTTTGTGTAAAAATATTATCCTTTAGCTATGTTGCTCAAATAAAACGCTATAGAATGTAAAAGGAGCTCAAAGCAGATTGAATGTAAGAGACTTACCCTTAGACTATCAACAACGGTATGACGGGGTTTATCTCAGTCAAACCTTTTTGCACTAACCTTATCTTACAGTAAAACGAAGACAGAAGGTAGATGTCCCAACTAGTTGTTTAACGACGCTACAAATCTCAGTGAACTATTTCCTTACTATACATTATTTCGTTTCACGTCCAATTTCCATAGGCGGAGAGCGTGAACAATTTAATGGACCAAAAGATTGCTCCTGCTCGGCCTAAAGAAAGGTTTTTTTAAATATAACTAGCTCCTTTTAGAGAGACGCATAATTTTTTCCGACGTTGGGATACTTTGTTATTATTGTTGTAATAAAGATTTGGGAGAGGAAAGTTATGGAATCATCTCAGAGATGACGTCTCGTTGACTTTGTTTAAGAGTTGGTTTGGCGTATGTTTAATCGAGGTGAAAATAAAAGGTTCTGTACTTATCTACGAGTAAATTCATTATTTTTTTTTCGCTAAAATATTAAGCTACGTTTTGTAAACTACTTTTCACTATCGTAGTTATTATATCAATTCTGCGGTGTGATGAAGATAATTTTGTTTGTTTAAATTGGAGTAGATAATTCAGTTTGCAAACAATAATATAAGGTGTAAAATATTACAATTAAATTGAAAACCGTATTGTTTTATGACAAGTACTAATATAAAAAAAAACTGCAAAGGTAAACAAATAATCATCATCGACGTAAAAACAAAAGAATGAGATCACCAAGCAAAAATACCGAAACAAATGAAAAACAAAGAAACAAACAAACTCCATTTATTCGTAGAACCATTACCACTGTGCCTAAATAATTCAGGGGCTCGTTGATTTCACGAAAAAACCCCATTACGTACTAATACATCCTTCCAAAAATCACTGGTGCCCTTAGGATTTAGATAAATGTCCGTCTTCCTTCGTCCTGACACTTTTGCTGGACTGCGGAGCGAATAATGACCTCGTGCGAGCCTTCCCTTTACTATTTGTGTGTCCATTTAGGTCAATTGGGCTTCGACGGCTTTGTGCATATTTCTCGACTCCGGCACACGCTTGAAAGGTTTTTTGCTTTGAGTTTGAGTATCACGACATTTTATTGAGGTTGTGTGAATGGTCTGTTTTAAAGGGTGAATGATTGTGAGATACATTTTTTTGAATTTTGTAATATTGGTTGTTTTATTGTAGTATATCAAGTGTTTTATTGTAGTATATCAAGTACACATATGACTCACCGCCAACTTCCAACAGATAAGTAAATAATGCTTTCAAAAGAAAACACTTAAATTCTTAAATCAACTTCTATAGTATTGTTCCTACTTCTTATTCATTTAATATTTTCTATTCTACAATAAATTTTGCTTTTTAGTGTTGCATGAACTGTATTTTTAATTACAAAACATTATATCCACACAAACAACTATACTTGTATTTTGTATACCGGCTTCTATCGGTGGCGTCCCAATCCGCACTAATACTTATCCATTTCGATTAATGAGAAAACTTTGCGGTTAACATATTACTGGCACTACTAACATTAATTTTCGTACCAATTCATTGAATTTTAAAAGTAAAAGGTATTTATATCAGGCCGAAAAGAAAAAGTAACGGTAGAAAAGAGGATAAAGTAATTAAAAACAAAATTTTGTTAAAGGGATAAGTAACTTCGATGTTGTTTTGTTTCTTCTTTCCTTATTTATAAATAGAATGGTTCATGTATATCTGGATCGACTTTAACCTTCATGCGCCTTTTTTAACGTTCAAACAGAAAACAATGTCTCTCGTTAAGCTAAATAATGTTTTTTAAACAACTCCCACACTAATTTATTTAATAATTGTGACGGGATTACAAAAATTTAGACCATATGCACAAAGAACACCTAGTTTACGTAGTAACTATTTATTAATCTTTGACCTAGAGAATGGTTAGAGCAAAACAATTACGGATCGTACATTTTTGTCCTTTGTGAAAGGAATCGAACCCGCGGCATGAGACCACTCGGCCATTCGGTAGTCGTCTTTAAGTGATACCATGTAAATACATACCAAATTTTTATTTAATATATCATGTTAAATGTTTACTCTTTCCCTATTTGGTAGAAGCCTTTGTCCAGCAGTAGAATATTTACAAACCGGTATAATCTAAAGCCTATTACGACTTATATATGACCGCATTTCCTTTACTGAAATGCAAAGAGCTTACCTACTCAGGATGTTGTGCACTGTTTTGGTTACTGTTAGTATTATACAACGTTGATAAAAGCGAGAGGCATTAAATGAAACCACATATTCTGTATATCATTATAAGGCTACACAACAAAAATCAAATCAATGTAAGCTATAGTTTAGTCACAGGATATTTTTTTAGTTTTTTTTTAGTTTGAACATGCTGTATCTTCCTGATTAGGTGACTAAGTTTTATAGGCATAGTTATCTAGTTGGCTCCGGTTGGGTCCGAAACTAGTCGGGCTATCCCGATAAATACGCGTGAGTAAACCGTTATAACGTTTTAAGTATGAATCATCCTCACAAAAGTTATTATAAAAATATTGCTTACATTGATTTGATTTTTGTTGTGTAGCCTTATAATGATATACAGAATATGTGGTTTCATTTAATGCCTCTCGCTTTTATCAACGTTGTATAAGTATATGGACGTCGACTAATCCGTATATCAGAAGCAACCAGACTAAAAACATTTTGATTTGAACTATAAAAAGCCAAGGAATTTAAACATTGTACAAAGTTGTAACAAAATTTTGTAATGATTAAATGATTATTATTAAAATACATACATTAATGAGATATTTAAACAATGTTTTTATTTTCATTAAAATGGATGGTCATTAAAATATTTATAACGGTCATAAACAGGCTATAAGTCAGGACATATTATTATATTATTTTATACCTTTAAAAAATCGTACCTAAAACATTTTCTAAAAACCAACAGTCCTCCACTGGCCACAAAAAACTCAGAAATATCATCATAAAAGAAGGTAAAAAATCTCAATGTCTTCCGGCACTGGAATCTTGAAGTAAAAGAGGTTGGATCAAAATAATATCCGAGCTACGTGGAAGCATAAGTAGCCGTTACCTTAAAGCCTGCACATTTAATTTAATGGGCCAGGGGGCCTACTACTACGTCTCAAAGTGAGTCCACTGGACTTGTGGAAGCGAGACAGAGAACTACATGGCGTAGAGCGCCATCTCACGTTCCCAACATCAACAGTATACCTTTTCGAAATTGAGAGAGTTGGTGGTAGACCCCCAGGAAGCGTCCAAAGGTTTAGTTTTACACCGGATATTATGAGGAATCCTGAAACTTAGCTTGCACACACATAAATAGAGCTGCCGTAGTTGTTTTCGTGGCATAAAAGTTATGAATAAACAGCTGTTGTCGGATTTAGGTCATGTTATGAATAATTGTGTAGATAGTACCTGCTTATTCTAATGCGTTTCGAGATACCGTACGGTAGTTCCTATTTTACAAAAGTTTAAGGAACTGAATATCTATTATTATAATATAATACCTATAAAAACTCGTTTTCAGTTTTTTCCTTGAATTATGTTAATTTAATAGGTGTATTTTTGTACAGTATGTATTACATGATACTTTAAAAGAGGCGATAACTTCAGAGTTTGTTTTAACGTTTCTTCTCAAGCTAGCCAATTAGGAAACGTTGACTCCAGTAAGCTTATATTATATTGTGATAAATAAATATGAAAACGTTTATCCTTTTTGCCGATATAAATTCCTTAAAACTCATTCATTTCAAATCAGTTGAAATTGAAACCAAGCCGCTTTTATGTATATTTCAAAAGTATAAAAATATTTCATAACAATGAAATTACATAGATTATTAAAATCAAAACGTAAACAGTTACTTAACATAACCCTTTTCCCTTTATTTTAAAAAACACATCGCATTATTAGAAAACATTTGGCAACGCATTGTGTCATAGCCACGGCATCCGGATCGTTTTCAGTGATGACCCAACCCGCGACCCCTTGGGCGAATTTTGTCAACTAATGATGTGCAAACCGTTAGGTGTTGTTATCGATAAAATTGGTCAATTAAAATTTCTGAAAGCGACATGTGTGTGTGTAATTAAATACTCAGTATTCAAAGAAAAAAATGTGAATCATTTTGGTAGTGTAAATAATAAATAAATATTCTATAACTTTAACACAACGCCATCTAGTCTCAAATTAATCAGAGCTTGAATTATGAGTACTAGACAACTGTACTTAACTAAAGAGTTAGATAGATAAATTACACCCAGATACAGAACCAATGATCGTGCTCATCACACAAACATTTATTCTGCGTGGGGACCGAACCCACAACCTGTGATATAGCAGTCGGGGCCACGAACTACTAGATCAACAGGCCAGTCAAGTATGAATATTTATTTATAACGTTACAACCATTGATACTGCATACTAATTAAATAATTAATTATTTAAATACTCCTTTCTACAAAGCTTAAAAAAAAGTGTTTATAAATTAACTAGGTACCATTCAAGTTGTATTGAAACAATTTGTTCACATTGTTCACAATATTGCCCTACTTGCCTACTTACTTAGTAAACGGCGATTGTGCCAATCGTATGTCAATTCGAGATAACCTATACCTACGCTTGATTTTATTATTGTTACGATTTAAATTAATAATATACTGCTGTCTTCTCATATCGTATACAATTATACGTTATAGAAGTACAGTGTGGATGAATTTATTTTTACTTTTAATGGTTTATTTGTCATCGACTTTTCCCATCTCTAGCGTACGGCATTGCGGAGAATTCGAGACGTGGACAAATGTGCCCGGCGACTCGCCGTGACACGTTCATTGAGCTTTCATTTGGGCAATTTTCGACTAAAATCCCGGCCAATCGGACGTTCGGCCCGGCCGGCCTAACTGTTCCATTTGCCAGTATAAATACGAGCCTTAAATAAAATACTTGTAACTAAGACTAATTGTGGCTGTTTTCCAGCGAATATCTGAATTTCAGATATTAATTAATGCTCTACGTAATAGAAACATCAATTTGCTTAATAGATTTGTTTGGTAGCTTATATTTGATGTAAATAATTAAAATCAGTTCCAGCTCTTTAGCATCTACGCCCCGCTACGTCATAAGCCGACATTGAAACCCCCTTTGGGGCGCCCTCGGTTGATTAAAGTTGTTAAGCCTTGCCTATCGGTTAAGCAGTCATAACTCTTTCAAGTTAGCCGCTAGAGATCAATAAAAGATTTACAAATTAATAAAGACGAAAGATTTACGAAAGCTCCTACTATTTTAATACCAGCTTTTAGTAATATACTTTTCTAAGATTTTGTTATATTAGGTACTAGTTTTCACCAATATTGAACAGATTTATTAAATCTCAAATCTTTTTTTTTTTATAAATGTATATTTTTATCGTACTGGTAGCTGGCCACGGCTGGCTACTCCACACCGCTGGTAGAAACCTGCGATGTTCGTATAGCAGGTGAACAAATTTATTAATATGCATTAAAAGCTATCAAACCCCGTAGTTGACAAAAAAGCAAAAATAATTTTATTTAACACGGATTAAATTAATAAAAATAGAATACCGAAGTTTTATTTAAAGCTCACAAATTGTACGTCGTTCCTCCGACAACATACGAGTGAGACTTTATCAAACATTGGAGGACTCCAACATGATTATAACTTTACGTGCTTCGAATTCGATTCCCAGTTGAAAAGGAATTGTGGGACATCAAAGAAACTTGAACAACGCTTTGATTTTGATATAAAAAAAGTGTTCTTGTTATCGCTACAGAATAAATTCTCGCTTTGTCAGTATCATTATGCCACTTTATTAAGAGATAGACGGAGGAGCGTTAGATAAATTTCACATCATTATGTTATAGCTATACTCAAAGAACGAAACTTTTTTTTTCATATTTTATTCTCACTTTTACCTATTTCTATTTTATGTCACAAATATCTCAAAACATTATTGGCAAATAAATGTATATCAATTATTTGTCAAGAAAATGTTAATAATTTAATGATATTTATTTTTTTACAAATTTGATACCTGACATACAACATCCTTTATTTAATAAATACGTAATTGAAAATAAAAAAGCACGTTCCGATTTAGTACTTAGGTATGTTAGTATCTTTTCTCATCATTTTCCCTTTTAAGCCAGAGCTGAAAGTAGCCAAAAGAATTTCTCCATTATTTCCTAATCTGATGAAATTGTAGCGACATTTATTACTTATTAATTCGCTAAAGTACTGACTCCTTTTAGAGCCTTCAGTTTAAATAAACAAACATTGAGTTTAATTTTCTTTTTACAGTCAAAGTTAAAGAATGGAGTAAAATTTGTCGCAGTACTATAACTTCAAGGAAGTATAAAAAGGGGATAACGAATGAAACACATGGTTCACACTATAGTTGACGTCGCTCAGGCACGCATTGCGTGCAATAAAGTTTTTGTAACTACAGTGTACCTTAGATCAAGTAAGGGAATAGAGAAGACAAATAAAAGCCAATTCTTTCAATATTATAAAGATTAATTTTGCGGATGTTTTATTTTGACATTTAAGAAGTATTTTATAATTAAACAAGTTGAACTATTAAAGTAATAACAGTTTTTGTTTTCTGATATAAAATTGTTTTTACTTTAACGGTCTTTAAGAGACCTGACTAGCTTTTATATAACTATCATCCAACTTCAATCTGCGCTTAGGAAATTCCAACATTGCAACTATTTCGCAACTTTTCTAAAAGTGATATTTTCTTTCATATCCTAGTTCCCTAGTTTCCTTTTAAGTTTCTCGAATTTCCGTGATAATACACATGCGATTTTATATTCTCAGTCGTACTTACATTCTAGTTGTAGTCAAGACACTACTACCGTTCTAGTCTTTTACCTATTCCGAGTTATCAAACGCATTCAGCTTCTTGCTCCATTGACCTCATTCCCGTTCCTTCATTTTCCAAGCTATTTGGAAAATTGAACCTTATTCGTATTAAGATAACAGTGGATTTTGATAAGAAGTTAGTTTTGCAACACAAAAGCCTTTATTGCGTAGTGTCACGTAAGGATCCCAGGTGTGGAATGCTTTTACATGGAAAACAGAGGATTACTTGACGCTAACTTTAATACCTACAAAAAAGGAAACATTAATGGTCATAAACGTTTTGCGACTTTTTTTGAGTTTCGACATTGAATTTTAAAACTTGTGCTAATAGAAATAAGGGTGTTGGAAATGTTTCGAACATTTCTGGTACTTTTTATGGTAACTCTATTTTTGTAAACGGAGTCAGTAAAACTGCGTTGTTACATGCGATTACCGCGTTTCTGTAGTTAATTACTTAATTAAATTACTTCCTTACTTCCCCTTTGCTGAACGCCAGTAAAGTGAACCAAAACGGAGAGACTGTCAGCAAGCAAGTAAAAGCAATTAAAACATTAGATTACTATACCTTGTAAAATATAGCTTGATACCTGTGACGTTTGTCGGAATGACATTACTAGGGATGGAGGCGTGTTTCGTAGCTTATCGATGTCTGTGACGTCACGAGTTTTATTAAAAGTGACATTGTAGTCATAGTCATTGTAATGATGTAAATTAAAAATAAATGTATTTGTAGTTGATTTAAATGAAATAAAACAAAAATAATTCAAAATAATCGCGCAAACGGATCACAAATTCGCGACACTCACTATTCAAAACAGTCTTTTTTTGTCTTTTCGGCATTTTGGCAAACAAAAAAAAGGTTACACCAAACAAAGTAACACAAATAACACCCTAGTAACACAAAGTAACACAAATTTCAACAAAACAATGGTAGCGTATACAAGGCGTCTGCATCGCGTCAGCACTCGTACTGACTCAAAAACGATGGCGCCCGCTTGGTTCCAGCACGCGAAACCATTATAGACAAACTAAATAACTACATTTTATACTAGTGAAATTTTCATAGTATTATTTTATCGATAATCATCTGTCAGTCACTTGCACGTCCCTAGAGCTCTTCAAAGTGCATTTATAAAGTAAGCTAAGAACCAAAAATTATTTAAGAAATATTAAATATTATTTAAAATACTCATATTTTTACTGGTATCTTTATAATTACATGATTGTTTTTAAAAATGCGTTTTATTTTTATACACAATCGTCGTTTTTATGTTAAAAATTTTTAACTTTTAAAAATAAAATTTGGGTTGTAGCTGTCTTCATAAAACGTTCGGTAATGTCACAGGTATCAAGCTATATTTTACAAGGTATAGTCTCTTTATTGATTGAATATTGACTGCCGAGAATAGAAGTATGTATAGTATGTTAATCAACACGTGATTTGATATTACTCCAAATTTTAATGTCGTGGTGGCGGCGCAGGCAAGGACCAATGTGAATTTTTCAAAGATATATGTACTTTTTCAATTATTCGAGAACGGAGAAAGGTTTCCTTCACCGTAGGTCAGTGGTGACCTACGGTGAAGGAAACCTGGATTTCAAATATTGAAATCTGAAATCGTCAATCCGCAGTAATCTAGCGTGATGTTCAATACTCAAACCCTTTCTTATATGGTAAGAAGTATGTGCCTAGCCATGAAACACTATAGGCTGGTATTATTTTTATTGCAAGTGCTACTGGTAAATATACCAAAATATTGTGTTACTTCTGAATGCACTTTTTACAATTGTCATGGAACCGTTTCAAGTCAGTAAGTGTATTCCGGAGTAGGACAAGCCGTGGCTAGCAGAATATGTTTGTTGGCGACTAATTTAATGCACGGTCATGCACCGGTGGTCTAGTCGCAAAGCTTCGTTAGGTCGCCGCCTGCCTCGACATACTTAGTACCCTTTTAGTCCTTGCTTATTTTTGTGAATGCAAATTATACGAGTGCAGTTTCGCCGTGCAACCTTTTGTTTTCAATTTCGCCTCCCAGAATTGTACAGACGTGCTTAGCACTAAGAGAATGCGGTATTGTGCGGAAGAATACGTTACATTGTTTTAAACTGTGACATTTTATTTAAATATTTGGATTGCAGGGAAGAAATTAAAATAAAGTTGGAAATATGAAAATAAAATTAAAATAAAGAAATTAAAATAAAATAAAATATTAATTAAGTTATTTAAAATGCATATCGTCTAAACATTATCTTATTGTTAGGCTTAAATGAAAGCCAACAAAAATAAGACGATCTCAACTTTTACTAGAGTAACAAAAGAAAATTTATAAAGCCTGTATTCAGGCCCAAAAACAAAAGAATAAATAAAAATAAAGTGGCTGAAACAACGCGGCTAGTTCTCGAACATAATAGAGACTTTTTTAATATCAAAATCTTTTTGTAGTCTGACATTTTAATAAGATTCTAATAAATTATGCAGGAGCGGTTTCCGAAGTGAAGTTTCTAGGAAATATTTATTATGTTCCTGATTTTTATTGAAATTTAGTAAAAATATAAATTTAGTTTAGTTTATTTTAATATTACGGCCTTTTTGTCTGGGCACATACTGTTTTGTATGTGGATGCATTTATTTCATTATAAAACTTAAGTTACACTTAGTGACGATATTATAGTTCTCAAAATTAGAAACAATGAAACACAAACTTGTTTAATTATTCTTTATTTTATCAAATTATTTAATATTCTAAACATACAAAAATATCCTTATTAATTACCCTGACTTTTCCATACTTATCCTTTATGAACTAACAATATTACCATAATATCACACCAACATTTTTATATCACCTAAACTCGTACAAAGTTCACACGTACAAAAGTTACCATAACCGATTGTGACAATTCATTTGCACATGGCACTAAAAGTTCAGCATTCAATTGTCATAGAGCACTTAACGGACACTACCTACATAATATTATTTCGGTATTCCAGACCAGCGTGGTGGTATATCCAGCCGTAGTGCGGGGCGACATCTGTGTACACTACGTAGTACTTCGGGTCACATGTCTTATGACCCGGGGATACCCCGCATTTGGAGAGCACCCCACGAAGGAACCAGCTTATCTTGTGGTCGGACTGGACTGTGCTTATGACGAGACCACCGCCGCTGTCGCCGTTGCGGGGGTTAATACCTAAAGAAAGAGAAGTAAGGATCATTGTTATGTATTTTACTAGTTATAAAATTTGAGGTTTCGAATCTATGCAATGTATTTGGCCAAGTATATATGAGAAAACACCTACCCAAACAAAGATTGTGATGAAAGTATGAGCTCTTAAAACGAAACTCAATACATCGAGTAAGTGAGAATGCTACGTGTTACAAATAGCTTAGTTTTGCTTTTTCAATAACAACACTTCTAATTTAAAAGCTGATAGAGTTCTGAAAATTGGTCTCGTGACTTTCAAAACAGTTGAACTTCTAGAGTCAAGCATTCTCCCTTTTTGAGCTACCAAACTACCGAATGAACAATGTGTTTTATAGTAGTATAACAAAGGTAGAGAACTTACTTGATGAAGGTCCATACCCAACGCAGAGAGTAAACTCGTTCAGCAAACTTGAGTAAAGTTTGGGAGAGAAGTCAATGCACGTCGTATCATTTTGTATCACTGTGTACGTAGACCGTAGGACATCGGATAGTTTGTCGTACTCGGTGGTACCGAAACCTACAACCTGCAATAGATAGAAAATATTTCGGAAAATAGTACTTATTTGGTGTTGGAAAACGCTACCCTTTCAACCCAAATGCATTTTTTATTAATAGAGTTAATGATTACAAATGAGGAAGCGTAGTTAAAATTATTATCGATTAAATCATGAAGTATTTAATCCCGTAAGAAAATAGTTTCATATTTTCTTACCTTTATGTAGTTTATACATTAACCCTAAAAGAAATGTCTTAACTTTCAGTTAGTTGTAAAAGACTGAAATTGATTAAAAGCGAACCGTTCACCTCGTGCAAGTTGGTACAATATTGAAGTTTCTCCATTGTAACGGATAGGTATAAAACCTTTAAGCGAAGAGTTAAGATGACGGCTTATGTTGAAACTTTTACATTTTGCAAAGAACACCTTAAGTTTGAGTATTAGTAAGTGCTTTACTCGAATACACTTTGAATATTGTATCTCAATAAAATTTTCCAACAAATTACAAATAATTATTTTGGTATCGGCTGAAATGGAATAAGATCATAAGAGTTATGAAAAATGATGATTTGGTTTTACTTACAATAGCCTCTACTCCAAATAGTTTGCTCTTGTCATATACTGGTCCATAAATACAGACTGGTTGTACGTATTCAGTAAATACTAATCCTTTGACTTTGATTACTGCTACGTCTGAAGTGGCAAAGTCATCATCGTAAGCTGGATGTAGTATTATTTCTTCTGCCTGAAACACGGGAAAGTCAGGTAAATATTTTCAACTAAATTTTCAAAAGCTTTTCCTGTTATATACCGTTATTGAGTTTCCCAATACGGTATTCTTAGGAGCACTCTGGTTTGAATTTTTGCCAAGAAATTTATATAGAGTCATTCCGTATTATTTGGAGAATAAATCACGGTTATATTTTCATCTAGATTCTTATTTATGTGGTACTAAGTAATTACTATAAAATGAGTTCTTTTTGAGATATTGATACACTTTTGTGAGACAAAATTATAATGTAATAACTAGTACTAGTATTTTTTTTATAAAACAGAGTTTATTTTCAGTTTTATTATACTTACAACGAATTCTTGACGTCCAGTTTCATTAAAATCTTTGTAATTTTTTGTACCAGCAACAATAACGATTTTGTTTGCTTCTCTTAATGCACCATTTTTGAAAACACAATGGCCCGCTGAAAATATTTGGTTATTAATTTTCATTATGTATTTCCACGAAATTGTTAAAGCAAAAATGAATAATATGAGCGAAGCCCGAGATTTTGCATTTATTCTATAAATTCAATCTTCGATTTTCATTTGTTATTGAAATAATTACATGAAGAAAACACTCAAGTTTTTATCTCATTCAAGTCCAAAAAATGTCGTAAGTCTTACCTGTCACAATAGCAGTAGTTGACACAATGTTTCCCCCACATTCGTACCGGGGTAATCCTTTCTTATCTATAACCAGTATAGCGACGTGCCAAGGCCAGTCCCCAGCCTCTGCTTCAGTCCTGGTGGAGACCAGCTCTGTATGGTCTAGGGACCTTCTCCCACAAACATGAGCGTAACCACTGTAAGGGTACTGTTGTGACACGTTCAATGATTTGATGGTTTGTGCTGCCTGAAATTTTATGTTTATGTATGTTTTTTATTAATATGTTAACCTTTTGAATATTTTTTATAGCTATGCATTTATTTTTTTTATGACAAATTAGAAAAGTAGATATTTGTTGTATTTTGTATAGTAACTATAATTTATTATAATTGGCTATTTATTTAATTACACGAAATGGGATAAAATCCATTTCGAGGTTTTCTTAAGTTCTCAGATTTCTCCGATTGAGCAATAAGTGGGAAAATTAGTTAAATTCTAATCAATATCACAAAAACATACCTTGATTTCAGCATTGCATAAAGTCACATTGTTCAAAGTTAACAATTCAACCAGAGGCACGTCACTCTCATTTGTTTTTAAATTATTTAAAGAAACAACAAATTCATAGCGATCAGGTATTATTCTAGTTGACTCAACAATGAAATTGCTTTTAGTAGTTCGGCTTGCGGTGATGTTCAACGTACCAGGAATCTGAAAATAATACATAAGAGATACATTCAATAAAAATCTTTTAAAAACAGTATTTATTCCTTTCCAATATTCATAGATAATCAATAATCTATAGATAAAAGCACCACTAAAAATATATAGAAACTTAATAAAACAATGAAAGTACTTACCGCAGCCACAGTGACTTCGTCTTTAAACACAATCTCCACTTTAGCAGAACTCAAAGTCTTATACAGTTCGAAGTGCACATATCCTTTCCAGTAATTCTCTCTCAGTCTGTCAAAATGTATCACTCCTAGACCGCAAGGGTCGTACCTTGTCATAACAGGGCCTTTCAAAGCCATAGGGAAAACTTCCCATACACTAACCACAAAACAAATGACAAACAATAATTTACTCGCCATGTTAGATACTTAAGAGCAAATAATTCACTTTTTCCTATACAAGTAATTCACTTATAATAAACAATTCTGCGAAAAATATGTTTAAATGATAATAAGCAATTTTATCGCTTAGCCAATGTACAGTGTGTTGCAAAAAGTGTGAACACCCAATGAATTAGTTTGACCAAAGATAGCCTTTTATAAGTGAAAGCAAAATGAGTCAATGAGAAAACACTTACACAAATAGCTTTGTTAAAGCTGCACATATTTTAATTAAATTAGGTCGGTAAATATTATATAATTAGTCATATTGGAATTTGTTACATAAGTAGGTATGAATCGCATTTCGAGTGAATCTATTGAGGTCGTGTGTGAAACTATATTTATCATTAAAATGTGAGTCAATTGGATAATGCTATACAAACGATGAAGATGTGTTAATACAAAACTATTAAAAGGAAAAAAAAATACGTTGTCTGGTAGTTTCGGGTTGTCTAGTAGTTTGGGCTCGCTAGTAGAAGGAGCCCGGGGTGTTTTTAGACAGTGGGAAAAAAAAGGTTCTATGTGGCTTTGTGAACTTTATGAATCAACTGACCATGTATTACAATTAAGTTTACTGTTATTAAAAAAAAAAACAGAAGTGATAAAACCTGCATTTCCAAAAACTTAAACCGAATTTCCAACCCGCAAGTAAGCAAGCTTGGTAAAAAGCCGTGATCGGTTGTGACAGTTGTGAAAAAATGACAGACTAGCATCAAAATGATGTCAATCTCCAAAATGTTAATGAGCTCCGAAAAGTATGTCTGTCGCTGTGTATAAAATAATAAAATTTAAAATCTTAATTTAATTTTTAAAGAGATAAAAAAAATAATAGAAATTTCCGGCAAACCCGTGAAAAATCGCAGTATAAAAAATGTAAACAAAATCATAAGCAGCTGTAATACTTAACCCACTAACCCGGCCAGTAACCCCACACGTGGTCACAGGTGTTCAACACACACACAATACAATGGATTACTCAATATTACATAAAACTTCTGTGTAATCGTGTTAGTCACGTTATAGTAATTGTTTACTTATTTAAATTATTTAAGAAAAGATATTTAAAAAAAAGTAAGCACAAAAATATGAAAGAAAAAAATAGTCCATTTTGCAACAATAGGTACACCCTGTATGAGACTTGACCAGTAGGGTCATCTTGCATGTTATCGTTGTTTGTCGTTTAATTGTATTTTTATATTATTAATAATATGTACCTATTTACTAAATATTTATATCTAAATCAATTACCAATACTAAAATAATTTTATACTGTTTAAGGTGTTTGTAAACCCGGCTGTTTAATTTGTAAAATGAAATATCTATACAGGGGTTTTAATTAAACGTTAATAGGGTAAAGATGAAAGGAGCATAACCAGAATATTTTAATAGCATACCTAAGTTTTTATATTGAATCTCAATGAAACAAAAGCTTTTATGGGAACATCTGCATCATCTCGTAGAGGGAACGTCAAAGCATACCAGCCGTACCAATCCGAGGGTAAAATTAACACAATACTTTTAAGGGTAGCAAATATGCACGAAATTTCGTTTATAATGCTTTTGACAACCCTGTTTGTACAGTCGCGAACACACGTTTTGAAGTAATGGCGACTATCAAAGTTTTGACAGCACTCTGAAAATAAATTCTAGCGGTAAGCATAGCTTAGGACCATTCCTTTGTATGTTTGTATTTTAATTATTTTTATGCCTTTTATCTTTCGTTTCAAATCCATATGGTAGAGTAGGTAGGTACTAGGTAAGTAGTGAAATAATTGAGTTATCACTATCATTGTAACGCAATAAAGGTATGTAATAAAGAATATATTATTTCAAAAGTCATTTTTTAAATATTTATTTCACGACATTGTTACCAACAGCAACTGTTAAGTAGGTACCGTAGCAGCGTTTTTAATACCAGATAAATAAAATGTCTTTTTCCTACTAAGTCGCTAATAACACATAGTTGTATTTCTTAAAAATAATAATGCATAATACAAATCATTACTTAAAAAATTCTAAATTATTTTTCAAGTTCAAATGTTCAGACCCCGTGATATTTTGTATACAAACTCTTTACATTTTCGGCAAACGACTAATAATATTTTAGTTTGTAGTTATTTTGGAGTCGTATAACCTCCGATGCTATTTTCTACTTCACGAGGCAGCTCCTATAATGTGACCTATAAATTTTGTGCTCCTTATCCGTGCTTGGCTAACGAAGCTTATCCCAGTTATAAACTTTTATTATTGTTCTTACAGCCTAGATTTTTAGTCTCTTTCGTTTTACATAAGAGGAATATTAATTTATTTATAGTAGAAACTAGGTATTACTCGCGAATTCGTAAGTGAAAAAGAAAATAGTAAGTGATAAATAAAAAAAGACCTACTAACTGGTCAAGCCGTTTCGGAGGAGTAGGTACGGGAACGAACATTTTACACGAGAATTTTATAGATAAGATTGGTTCTATCAATCTCTCACACTACAGTCAATTAATAGAGGGAAACAAATGGAAGAATTGTGGAACCCAAACGATGAAACTGAAATATGAAAAAACAAGCGTGGACAAAAGTGTTTCCTTTCTATTTACAGAGAGAGGCCGTTATCACGCAGTGTGATAATTACACACCGATATAATATTTTTATCGTAATTTTATGTATTGTTTGAGAACTAAAAAAAACAGGATCTTAACTTTTTTGAACCCCATGCATATCTGAGGTCTCAAAAATATATGAAAATGCAACAATTACACCCAAACAATTACGAACTATTGTGATAATTGTCACGCGTTTAACTATGACTATGTAACTTAATTACAATTTACGTAGCACGTAAGTGCTTGCTAGTTGAACATAACAGCTAATAACTTCTCGCAATTTAGAGTTTACCGCTGGTCATGGAACGTCCACTAAGTTTATTAATAAAGCAGTAGAACAGTTTACAATAAGGGTAAGTTGTAATGTTTATGAAATGCTATTATCCACGACTTTGCCCGCGTGAATATCGATTTAAGCTATAAAAACATTTTGACGGAATAGTAGCCTATTCCGTCAAAATGTTCTTATAAAAGCAACCTATTTTATAAATCCAAGGTGTTATCCAAATCAATACTAAATTTCATCAAAATTAATTCTGACGTTTGAGCGTCAAAGTATGACAAACATCCATCCATCTGTCCATCCATTCTGATAAGCTTGTGCGTTAATGATATTTTGAAAAAAAGGAAAGTTGGATTATTTTTAAATCAAGTCGTTAATTTAATATAATAATATGCCTTGTTTTACCACGTACACATTAATTGTTATAAAACCATTCCTACTTATAACATGACAAGTCTAATGTGTATTTAATCTCACTCATATACCGTCCACTTGCTAATAGTCTTGCAGAATTGCAGATATGTCATTAGCCAGCACTGGCGCCATAACTCTGGCAGTCAAGAGTACTTATGTCAAGACGTACATTCACATGATTGGTCCTTGATTAGATAATCATGGAACAATCAGACGACCGAGTCCATTATGGAGGAAGAAGTCTTTATGAGCTCATGAATGGTAAATGGAAAACATGTATATTTACTTATCATGTATTTGTAGTAAAAGAAAGAAAGTATGAATACAGTTTTGTAAGAGGAAAAAAATATTCTATTAGTAATTTATTGTTATCATAAATCGACTGTCACAATGTAGTCTACTTATATTTTTTTGTATTTAACTGGAAATGAACAAATTTTATTGAAATACCGTCGATGCATAAAATCTGAGTAAATAATATATCAAATGTTATTTATGTATTAGTTTTAGTTCGGTTTGGAAATTTTATGCATGTAAGATGGTTTTACAAACTATCGTTTTTTATTTCAGGTAACGTTTCAAACATTTTTTTTACAGAACTTTACAGATAACTTGGCGTGTGAACTGGAATATAAACTTCTTGATAGTTTCTATTCGTAGTGTTACTGGTTTCGCTTACTTTACGATATACTAGTAAAGGTTCTCGTGGTCAGAAGTTGTGGCATAGGTTTTGCTCTTCGAGTGTTGTACCGTATGCTGTCGATATATTTGTGTGTAGATTTTTAAATTGTACAAGGTATAGCACTTTTAAGTTGCGAATAAATAAAGCTTTGACTATCTTAAGTAAATTTGAAATGAATCTTGTTCTTTGTATTTAAAGTAAATAAAGTATAATGTTGCCCAGCATTCATTCAATACTTTTTTGATGTGCGTCATCATTTTTGGTACCTCAACCATTCGTCACAAGAATGGCAACACACGCACTATCAAAATAATTAATTTCTAAAAACATTTATCCTCTACATTTTTCATGCACATTTTCATAATTAATGTGGATACAAACAACACCAAACATTCGTATACAAAAAAGAAGAAAAATATAGTTTTCGCGTGGTTTCTCTCTAAAAGTATTTTTCACAATAAGCCTGTTGCGCTCCGCATAATTTCTTTAGCACTATTCAGACACAAAGAGAATACACGGCCCATGAAATCGTGCAAACTATTGTTTGTGTTCTCCTTTGTTTTATATTTTCTGTAGGTATGTTATAATTATGAAACTGAGATAATGTTATACAAAAATTTTCTTGATAAAGCTCGTATCATACCGTTGTCTATGCATATTGTGATTAAAAGATTGTAATAATCATAATATATGAAATCGTATTTTCTACTATATCATTATTTTTTATCTTAGTTATGGCTTATATAATAACGAAGCTGTGATGGCGTCGTGGTAAGATCGTAGGACTGCCTAGTCAAAGGTCTCAAGTTCGATCCCCACGGCGCGCACCGACTTTCCAATTGTTGTGAGCGTTTTAAAAATAAATATCACAGCCGCCGTGGACGAATTTGGGCCGGACATTATTATAGTAGTTTAGTCGTGTTGATTTTGTTTTGTAAACTGTTTAGGTATATATTAGGTGCTGGATTTATTTGAATAAATCTTTTGGTTCTTATGCTCTGACAAGGTAGTATTTCATGTAAATATATACCTTTATTAAATTATAAGTTTTCTAAAAAAGCAAGGAATACATTTAAATTAGACTTTTAGGAAACATGAAATCATTTAGTTTCAACTTAAATATTGAATATCTATGTTTTCATAAGTATTATTGAAATTTAATGGACTCTAATGGCCATTTGTCTGGCTTACCAGACCGTGCAAATCGCCTTATTAATAACTGAATTACTGACCCAAAAAGTCAACTTAGTTTAAGTAATAAAAGCTTTTGTAAATCTAGATCCATCGTTTTAATTCCCAACTGTATCTGCTTTTACATTCTTACGAATATTTATTGCCGGGATGCAAACTCTCGAGTTTAGTGCTTCACTCGGTCCAAGACAAACGATCTCGCTCCGTATTTTCTTACATGACAAAGACGAAACTTTTCCAAGTCAACGTTTCAGAAATATTTCTGTTGTGTAAACTTTAATCTTAAGACGTCGCGACGTCTCGCTAGATGCTCTTTTAATTTCCATTGTCATTACTTTACACGATTGCGAAATTTTACTTGTTGGTAACAAAACTTATTACTATGAAATGTACGATTGTACTGGAGAACGCTTCCGTGATAGTAAACTTTTGATTGAAATGTAAAAATATGTACAAAAACAAGATAAAAGGCCTGTTATTTAGAGTTTTCAATGAGCAACGGTTTCTTATAATGTAGGAGGGAACATAAATTGACGACTATTTATTTTATAATAACTAGTAGATTGGAAAGTTCTAGTACTTGTTAGTTTACCCAAAATACTAAAATGTAGTAAGCCGCAAATTATATTCGATTTGAAATCGACAGCGTTAACGACTATAATAAATCTTGTTTAAGATGAATCGACTGTTTCTGACCAAAATCTCAGGAAATGTTTGAAGTCGGTGGTAAGCGTAGTAACCCGTGTTTTGAATGTAAAGTAGTAACTCTTTGGGCATATACGACCATCCAGTAGGTTTGTTTACCTGTAGTGATATAGAGTTGTATCCATGGTGGTGATGCTTAAATGACACTTCGAAAGTCATCTTCCAGTTGATACCTAAAGTAATTTTACGTTAGGTCCCGCAGAACGCAATGATGATGACGATGATATTTTAAAATCGTATTCAATTTAACGGACTAAACCCGCGAAAACTCGACCGATTTTAATAAAAACTTTAAGGGCTAGCTACTAGTTACAATAAATTTTGGGGCATAATGTAGAGTAGATGCAGTGATTGGTACAAGTAGAGTTTAATTTTAAAGGTTTAATTTGAGTTCGTCGTTCTTAGAAGTTGTCGTGTTGAAGAGACGTTAATGTTATGTAACATTTATATATGTAATAATATTATTTACTTTAGTTAAAAACTTTAGAATAAAACCTTTAATTTAAACCTTCATCAGTCTTGAAGAAAACAACACAAGCCAATTAAAAGGTTATCGCTTTAATTAAACAATAATCTACTGATCGGAAGACTGGCACCCGATGTGAATTGCTGCGTTAATGAAATATAAACTATTCAGACATTTGTGTTAATATCTATAATAAAATGTTAATATTTTTACTTCAAGCTTTTGAATACTTTATAAATACTTTGACTGCACGGATAACCGAGTGGTCAGGTCAGGTGGAGAGGTCGGCACGCCAATTAACATTGTGCGCGCCGTGTCGCGGGTTCGATCCCCGCGTAAAACAAGAATTTGGGCGATCTACAAATGCTTGTTCTGAGTCTGGGCGTCTCTGTGTATGTGAATTGAATGTCTGTGAACCCCCCCCCCCCCGATACAAGGGCTCAAATCCTTAATACGGGAGTCGTTTTTTAAAAAAAGACAAAAACACATATTGTATTCACTGCTTAAAGCTGGTTTGTTTTCAAAATCTATTACTAAATTGCTTTTATTTTACCGGGTAGATATTTTTTAGCAATGGCTTGTGTCCTCTGTAATTTAAAATATGGGTTCTTTTCATAAAATCAAGGCACAAATTCAAAGGTAAAGCTACCCTTGGATTTAACTATGTTGATACAATTTTATCTGGTACCCTTTTTTAATTTTAAGCTTCAGAAAAAATCGTGTCAACAACTTTGGCATTTAACACAATTTCGCTGTTGCTAGCTGAATATAATACTCTTTATACATCCTGGTTCCTTTACGGCTAATTGTTTTGGTACCAGTTAATATGATTATGGTTCTGTTCATAAAAAAAAGATGTAAATACATCCCATCACAATCACCTACTGCCGGGAACAGGCTTTTCCAATCCACGTGTTTTTGTTGCCACTGAAACCTTCGACCTACCTTTGGCAACAAATAGACATCAGATAGATGACCTTAAGCATCCCAGAAAAACAAAACACGACTGACAAAAAAAAGTCTACTTGCGACCCCGCCACCGCGTCAGCTCATGATTAAGGACTCCGGTTGGGTCCGAAACTAGTCGGGCTATCCCGATAAATACGCGTGAGTAAGCCGTTATATTATTAAAGTATGACAAAAAAGGCATTTTTTAAGGTAGAAAGAAAGAAATAGTTCACCGTGTCCGAATAACAAAAGTTTGTGTAACATTAATAAGGAACTAGTACGGCACAATATTGTAACAAGCATTTTATTGCGTTCTAGAAGTGCTGTTAACATCACTGTGATAACTTACACGGATTTAGTTAATACAGACTTTGTAGGAAATGGAACGCTGTAACACTGGTTCCTTGGACATTACATTTAAATGTTAGTTTCAACAAAATAAATCTAACACAATTAAGATAAAGTCGCTGTTATTGTGAAGCTGTGCTTTATACTTATGTAACATAAGATTTCGTTCTAACTAATAACTTTTAATAAGCAACGGTTTAACTTAAATGTCCTGTATGTAATTTACTCTAGTATGCAGAAGAAATCGCATCAACATGAAATATGTAGATACTAAAATCCGCATAGGTACGATATTTTTTGTAAAGCGCGTTGAGATTTGCACACGCGAACTTGCATAATTACAACATAATTGCTCTCCACGATTAGTTATCCATCTAAACAGTCTCTGCTCCATGATCAAGGACTCCTGTTGAATTTGAAATTAGACGGACAATACCTACCAAAAAAATACGAAGCCGTTTGTGCTTATAACAAATTGACCTCAAGAAAGTTATTATTTATCTCAAGTTTAAGTATTAAGATAAACACAACACATGATAACAAAGACTTTACTTCTGAACAATTACATTACACACAGAAAAATGTGGTCATATCTAGTATTTATTCCATCTATTTCTATGATGAACTGCTACAAGAAAGTCCTTAACAATTGATGTGATGAACGACTGCGGAGACGATACAATGTTTAATAGGTCTTAATTGGCAGTTGACACACGGACACGATCTGTTAAATAATAATGGCACTTTTAATTAATTCGTGTGGGATTTTGTTCGAGTTTTGTGTAAGATTTTATCTACTAAAACTTGTGCAATAAACAAGCTTTAGATTTGCTTTGTGTGGATAATTGGAAGGCCGTCAATTGTTTAAACGCAAATGGCGCTACGACTAGCATAATATAATTTATAAAAATACTCCTTTAAATATGATTGAATTTATGAAATATTGGTTTTAAAATTATCTTTTTTCTATTAAAATTATAACAAAATAATTGATTTGACAAATACAATAGTATTTCTACCACAAAGCTTAAAAGTATCAACATCACTGATTATTTATTTATTTACACCGAACTATTTCAATAGTTTCTGTGGCTATTGTGGTTGCGTTTAATAGGAATTGTGGTAATCGTTATGTTTTACGCTAATTTTAAGCTTCACTCTTCATATTCATAACAATTAATTAAATGAAATCTGTAATAATGTGGTCAAATTCATTGAACATTATTTTCCAGGTCGAATTCCATAGCCTAAAATTCAAATAGTCTGTATTAATTCAACCAAATGTACCTACTACTTGGTATCACATAAATTTAAAGAAAATTCTAAATTATTTTAGAAAGCCATCAAAGTATCAACCATACTCTCATTCAATGACCTCATATCGGTGAATTATCTGATGAACAAACCAAAAAAACATCCAAACTTATAATAATGACAAAAATCTCAGTAAATAACCAAACAGACTCTAAGGGAAGTAAAACATAATTACCTCTAAAATTCGCTCGGCCTGTAAACATAAACAAGTACAAAGATACCTTTACAGTAATTACACGCAAAGGGTGAAGATTCACTTAGTCATTTGTTATTTATTGTCAATTTGTGTTCCGGCCTGCGACCGTTCGTTAGTGGCCGTACAGTAATAAACTTATTAAAAATGCCGGCAGTCACACCGCAGCGTAATATAAAATGATGGTACGCTCCGCTAAAGTTAAACTCGGCCGAAATGAAGGAATAAAACATAAAGAAATAAAAGGCATGCGTTCCCAGTTATAAACGAAAATCCTTTGTTAGTGGTAGTACAAAAAGAATCCTATGGACAATTAAAATCCGGGCTCGAAATAAAATGGAGGACGGACGGTTTCGTTACCAATTACTCACAGAAATGAGATACCTCACTTTTAAAGTTTCTACTAGTGTTTTTATTTTGGCAGTGGTCGTAAACTAAATAAAATTGTTACGAGTATCCTTGAAACTAAAAATGTGGACTTGTTTTATAAACATTTTTTAATAAAGCAATTAATAGACACGTGGAATTGTGGAGGTTAAAATTTATCATATTACGAAATATTTTCTATTACTTTATTTGTTTAAATAAACAAAATCATTTTGTACGATATGACATGATAATCACTATTTAAACACACTCACACTCTGTTATGTGTATTAATAAGTTTCAGCTATAGAATAGTCCTTTACTTACGTTACTAACATAAGTATTACATAACTAGCTGCTGCCCGCGACTTTGTCTGCGAGGTATTGAAGATGTGTAGTGCTGTACAAAAAGTAAAGCTAAATAACGTTTAATGCCAGCTCCCTAATCCAGTTCTATCCAAAACTAATTTCTTAACTTCCTAATCATAACCTCTAGTCTTACAAACACATTTGACTGTTAGTTAACACTGCTAGTTTTTTGCTGTGGCCACTATATTGCACTGATTTGACAATTTGGATTAAAGGGCTTGAAAACGGACGATGGCAAAGAAGTGTGCCGGACTCTTACTGGCTAAACCGCCGGAGTGCTTCTCCGTTTCCTATAGTCCGGGGCCACGGGAACGCTTCAGCAAACTACCGCGAACCCCGAAAGGAGAGCTCTTTTTAAGGGGAGCTTCTTCATTAATGTGGAGCCAGCTTTCTCCAGTCCTTATTAAGAGGCGCGTGGAAGCACCGCGCACGCCGTCTTTGCCTTTATCCAGTACAGTAGACTGCCCCGAAACTACTGCCGTAGGCTATTTATGGTGGTGGGAGGAGGCCCATTAGGCCCTTCTTCTACCCCTTGCTCGTCGGACACGAATCGGGTGGTCAGATGAAGCCTGCCGTGCTCTTTCCACTTTTTCTTTGAGTGTCATCACTTCTTCGTAGAACTTGGTGACGGCACACCAACTAACCGCGGACACTTTGCCCACTCTAAGTGATGTGACATCGTCTGTACGGAGATGTCGCATTCTCACTGGATGTGAGAGGGGTCTGTAGACACAAATTTGCTAAATTTTGTTTGCCTACCTACTTGGGTTCTTAGACAGTTGAATGCTTTCCGAAAAGACCACTGCAAGGTTTCTCCGGGCGGCAAATGTTCCTGAGGTAGGACATAAGTAGTAGGTGGTAGATGTCGATCTGCCCGGATCTTGCACTGAGCTCGAGTTGGAGTTTCAATAGTAGCCAGTGTACATCGGAGGAAGCTCTTTTGGCTCTTAAGTCTACCCAAATTAAGACTATTCTAACGTCAGGTAGAGCAATGCTAACCAGGGGGAGAACTTATTGAGCGGGGTTGTTTTTAAACACCTAATTAGATATTATTCGACACGTTTCGTTGAGCTCTGTGCACTGTGGTGTGGAGAACGGCAAGCGCCGCTCTCCATTTGGTGGATGTATGTACGTGCAGCAAATTATTCCGGGCACCGATCTTTTATTTTCCTTTCTTTCTACCCCTTGACGGACGAATTTTCAAAATCCCGTCTTAGTGCTTACTTACATTACTATCAAAGTTTCAAGTTTCTAGTTCTAGTAGTTTGAGCTGTGTTACGCACACATAACAAAACATTCGCGGGAGTACGCGTGCGGCGCATACTCGTAGGTACAAAATATTAAGCAGATATTAATAATAACAGCCTATCTTTATTATACTTTTACATACGCAACTACCCTATACCATCGCAATTGGTGCACAATTGTGGTAGTGTATACGCACTATCAAATCTTTAAAGCCACGCGTTATACAAAACAATATTGCAATCAACAGCTAGTTAATAAAGTATAGTAAATCTTTTACCGTCCAAACTATTTTTTTTTGTTTTGAAAAATACAAAGCTCGTACTTCCCTGACCCGGCTATTTTCATTTCTATATTGTAAGCCAAATAACATGTTAATATTGACGTCAGAACATAAAACCATAGCAACAGTATTTTGGTCGCTACGGTGACATTTTCAGTAAAACCAGTTACGTGTTCTTTAAAAATAAAGGTTTATTGCTAAGATCCAAATGAGACAATTAATAAAGTGATAATAAATAAATCTTCAAATCAAATCTAATAGAATGAAAAATCTTCAAATAAATGTTAATGGAATGAAAAATAAAGTGTTATGCGTATAATGTAACGGGATAGACTTCTTTAGTGATGGGATGTAGTGCTACGATGGATAGGTAGTCGATATGTTTCTGGAATAAGAAATGTATATCGTGCGTAGTTCAATTTTTATTTTTTAAAAGCGTCTAATTATAATGATAAAACAACGCAACATTATAAGATTGGTTAAAAAGTTGCTAAGGAAAAATATTAACATTTTATTCGTCCAAACTCATATCTAAGTCAAAATAAGTAGTCATAAAATATTTATATTGACAGGTATATACACGTAGTTACACTGCACAACTAAATAACACACTAATTTTTATAACAAAATCAAAGAGAATTAAATGTATGCTGCGAGTATCGACAGCGATATAAATATTATTCGAATATCCATCCCTAGTCATGTGGTACTGAGAGACGTCAACGTCATACAGGCAACTGTCACCCGCACTATTTAGCCACGGACGCGCAGGCGCGAGGCGTGTACGTAATCTGATAGAATATTAGAATCTTAACAAATGTTCGAGGTGATTCTTTATATTGGCATAACTTTTTTATTAATCAACCGATTGACATGAAATAAACACTAAATGTGATGGGAAGCTTACTACAACATATTAGTGAAAACCGCATTTCAATCGAATAAGCCGTTACTGAGATTAGCGTGCACAAACACCACTTTTCTAGAATTTTATTATATGTATAGAAGATTAACAAACGCGAATATTTTTAATAATTTCTTTACACACCTGTGTAAACGTCACCCACTTTGTATACACCTACGCCACTGTGTGTTTATGAATTATTTGCTTTTCCCCAACTTGCCGGGAAAATTATATCGTCTACGTTTTATAAATAGACCTTCCTGACTACTGTAGCAATTTATTTGTGACCATAGCTATGACAATAAAAAGCTTTCCGCAAGTTTATTATGATATTATTGTTACAGTCACTCTTGTGTATAAACAAGATAAGTTTTGTTTACAGAAATGGGGAGGAATGGCTGTGGTTCGCTCGTTATTTATACATTTTTCCTTTTTGCGTTATTCTAAATCTGATGACGTCTTACGTAAACAAAATTTGATCCTATTCTAATTTTACGTACATTACTCAGAAAAACACAATGTAATCAGATATTTTTGCGATTATATCAATGTATTTTAATCTCTAGTCTAAAAGATATAAGGTTGATTTAAAAACCTTTGTCCAATAAAACCGTAATATCGATAATGAAACTACTTCACGGAACTGCTTATTGGCGACTAAAGAAAATATTATGAAGCAACGAAGCAGATTCACTCGATATATTTAATGAAAAAATATTGTTCTAATTTGCAATTGAATGGGTTTTGTTTGATTTCATAGTTTAAACAGTATTAGCTGATCTAGGTTGAAGTAGTTTTATCTCTGCGATGTCCCGTAGAATTATTTCCAAATAAAATAGTCAAGTTGTAAACTAGAATTTGGTCTAGTTTTAAATATTCTGAACAAAGCAGTTCTTAAGAGAGTAGAGTTTACAAATATCATAACATCTTTACCTTTTCCTTGATTATATTGCGTGCCGTAATCACATGCCAGTTATACTGGGATCAATACAAAGTTAAACTTACATAACTCGACACGCAACGTCGACGTGAACAAGGGCAGCATTTTACCTGCAAGGGTCTTGTCAAAGAACCAAACCCACTCAAAGCAGTTCGCGAGTCGAGTGGACGGCCCTTTGAGCATCCTTTCATGATACATTATGATTCATGTCTACGTACTAAGAGGTGAGTATTCAAGTAATACCTCTTCAAGATTGATAGATCATTGTTCCGTGTGAACTGTCATATATGTGTTTGTCATTTTTAATGTACGGTAGGTAAAGACAGTCGGTGAACAAAGGCACGATGACAAGCCCGATTTTAAAAAAAGCTTTTAATATCCTATAATTATGAACAATATTTTTTACATGTTAATTTAAATTGTAAAGCTATTTAGCTTGCTGTCAGATGAATCTTTTAAAAGCTGAATGTCTTTTACCAGTCTTTAAGCTTGTAACTCTGCATTTGAAGTCTTAGCAATATTACGACGACAAACAGTTTCTCGGTATCTTTATATTTGTTTAAAGACTAAGAGAAAATTCTGGAAATTTGCTCTAAGATTGCTGCGCGCTGCGGCATCTAGTTTAAACATTAAATATATCAATTTAAGGATTCTAAAAAATCGATTGAGACATCTTTTTAGGAATGCCAATAGCAGAAATAGAAAGTAAAAATAGCTTTCTGGACAAATACATTCTAGAATTTTAAACTCTGAGCAGTGGTAAAATTGTATTGAATTAAATTATTTTCTTCCAAACTTTGAACGAATAGAACGAACAAAATAGTTGTGAATCGTTATTTACAGATACCTAAAGTAAGCTATCTTGTGACGTCAGCTCTAACTTTGGTTGCTAATGGCTTTGTCTAGGCGTTTTCTTCCCTGAATATCTTTGACGTAAAACCTACTTACACAAACAAAGAGCCCTCATACAAATCCATTATGATCCCGTATTTGATATTTTTATTCGTGTCGCAACTCTGTAGTCCCGACAAACATCCCCGTTGTTTAAACGAAGAGTTCCTATTTACAATTGTTTCCTTGAGCGTTTTCAAGAGATTAAACTTAAGTTGGGTAATATTTTTCAGACGCTTGAACTGAAAACTTTTCCTTTGTCGAAGAAGGGTGGATGTGTACATACGTATGTTTATAGTTTGGTGGATATTGTTAAGTCTATTTGCTTTTACTTATACGCGTCAATATGTATCGTATAACATTGTCAATAATGCTACTATTTTAAGAATATAGCCATAAAATAGCATTCTATTTATAACAGTATCAGCCAGCAATAACTGACGACATAAATGTTTTTTCCTGATCCTTCCTGACTAATTAATTATTTTTTTCTTTTCTGTTTTAGACCGTAAGATTGCTTAATAAACCTCCCCTAAGCCACCAAAATACTGGAATATAGTTTTTTTTTCTATAAATCCGGGCAGCGGTCAAATCAGGCACATTAATCAGGAGTTGCTCGGCGTATCGGAGCATCCTGGGCAATACCAAGTAGCTCAGTGATTTATTGGCTTGGCGGAAAGCGTCTGCCACCTGTCTGCCCGAAACTTGGCAACGAAACTTTCTGACCAGACCTATAGTTTTGGTTTGCATGTGTTTGGCAAATAGCACGTTTTATTTGCGCAAAATTTACTCTAACCTGGTAAAAATAGGGTGTCCTCATATTTTTTAACGGTCCGCCAACATAAGGTATCTATAGATACTTGACGCGATGATAAATTATCCAATCAGTTGTTACGGTGCCATATTATCATAGGCTGAACCTATACCCTAAATATGATTTCATACGAAAAATTTTATCTGCTCCACAGTACCGGTTTAACTACGAGTAAAACCTATTTAGTTCGATAAGAGAAACATAATTTGTATAAAGTTACAGCATTCGAAGCAGGTATTGAATTTCCTTGTAAAAACTTTTTAGTAGTAAAGTTTGATATTAGTTTTTTATTACACTCGGAAGCGCTTGTGCTGTGAATGGGGGAATACTCAAATCGATTGGAGGGTCGACTTTAAAATACTATTCCGAAGTCGCTTTAACAGATTGCTAGAGACTTCGATTTACTATGTACATTTTTCTTTTAAGATAGACGGTATTTCAAATTGAGTAACATTAAAATTAAATATTTGTAAAGGGTTGTTTCATTATATAATTTACTTATTTTATATTATTACTTGTTTTAAATGTAAATTAAGTTTAGTATACATAATTACGTAAATACTGTACGTAACAACTTCCAATGGGCAGTTTTTCATAAAAACAATGGGTTTATTTTTTTATGTAAGACACATTAAGTACAAGCAAAATTAGGTTATTTTGCTTGTACTTAATGTGTCTTACATAAAAAAATAAACCCATTGTTTATTTAGTACTCCTCCAAATCACAGAAGTATGGTTTGTAAAAAGAATACCACATTTAGTGATTACGCACACTTGCGATCCTTGAAAGAACTTACTTTTTTCATCGTACCGATAACAATACCCTTTTCTTTTAGCTCTTTAGCTTAAAAGAAGGTTGAAATTAAAAGTTTTTCTTTTTTAATTACGGTCTTAAAAGTAGGTTTATTAACACACTTTAGGTAAAATTTACACTGACATTCATTGTTCGTAGAAGTGTCCTATCGAATATTCTAACTAAAATCTTGTTTTATTATACACTCTATTAACTACTAACCTAATTTTCATTATAATTTTACTGCTTTAAAAATATATTGTTTATTCGAAACTGAATTTAAAACTGTTCTAATTTTGGTGTTATTTTATGAATATAAATATTCGTTATTCATTTGTTTCAATCAAATCCCATATTTTATCGACGACACAACAACATTTCTAAGAAACCAGGCGACAAGTTAGTCGAACATAAAAGAAGGACTATCCAATGCCTCAATAAGTATCACAGTATCAGAGGGTAGGAACAGTGTCTGAGCGCTATAATTAATGACGCCTAGCCCGTTACTAATTGAGTGGATTCAGCTAGAAGACGCGACGGCGACGATTTAAAAATACATTTTCTTAGCAAGTTTGTTGCAAGCTTGGATATACTGAATGAATACTGCATTATTGTTTTACAGATACTTTTAGATAAGTATAGGTTTTCTTTAGAGCTTTCCTAATTGCAGATGTCTGCTTGAATGGATGGTAATTTTGATAGGATTGTAAACTATAATTTACACCTTGAGTACCTACATGTTAAAATGCGAAAAGTTTTATGCGCACAAGTCTTCTACTTCATAATTATTATTTAAAAGTTTAACACCACAAGTAAATATCAGAGCGTTCAAATAGAAAAAAATAATAATTTGCTAATCCTGAATAATAATTTAACTTTAAAACGTTGCATAAGACTAACTCTGGCTAAAACAGATTGATGTTTCCGTATTCGTCCATATAATATTCTGGATTCTACTTGAATTAAAATGTAGCCATCTAAATCTGTTAAATTCGAATGCTTGCGCACATTGTCAGCTAATTCAACTATGCAAAGAGATCGCGAGTCTAACGCGTTTAAGTCCCGCTCATTTTCCTTTGTACGTGCGTTAGCGACAAGACTTAGTAGAGTTTACACGCTGCCGTCAAAATTTTGTGTCATTTCAACCATGCTTTATTTAAAGGAAACTGTACAGGATTTACTGCTAAGTCAATTTTTAAACTGGGTTTTTATCAAAAGAGTATTGACGTGTTATTAATTAATAGAATTAAATGAGAAAAAATTTCGAATCTATTTATCACTAAATAAAATATTGATGAATACCGGTCAGTTTTTTATTGGTCCTTTAAAATTAAAATCTTACACTACAATCATGATATAACAAATTTAATAATCGTGTTATAATAATCTGATAGTAATTTATTTCTTAAAATCAGTAGGAACAATGCAATAGATTTCAATCATTTTTGAGCTAAATTGCAAAAACAACTTAAGCCACCAGTGGCTTAACGCCTTTTGTTTCGAAAAAACGAATAGAAAAAACCACTCTTTAGAAAAGTGTTAATTTATTTTTCCCTGAAACTTGTTTCGGTTTTCTACAAGAAAATCCTTAACACACGTCTATTCAGGAGCCGAGCTGCACAATGATCGTATAACAATGAGGTGTCTCAGTTTTCACAACATCACAATGGAAAATGGAAGCATACAAAGTCGCCTTGTTGCCACTAATTAATCTGCTTATTCAGGTCCCACAAAAAGAAAAATTAACTTCCCTTCAAAAGGCCCAACTATTATTGTGGTTGAGATTTTTTTATTTATTCGTGCCATGTCAAAAGGATATGCTGTATTGCAAACGAAAAATATTTTACTGCACTCATTACTGTAGTATTTCAGGGTTTAAAATGGCTGGAGAAATGATAATAGTCACGCACGCTGTCCCGCAAGACTGTACAATGAATAAGTGATATAAATACTATTATTTTCTTTAGAACTTTTCAAAATCGACTGTAGTTAATGAGTAGTTTTTATGAGCGAGTAATATTTATCGCTCATTGCGTTAGCTGTATAATTCGCTTTCAACGCTAACATAAATATCTGCATTAACTATTACAACGTGTAGTATCTGACGCAACATAAACATTTTCCTTGTGAAAACTTGGTTAATTTTAGTATCGCCCTATAAATCAAACAATGTACCGCACGGGATCACGGTACACTGCTCTTGATAAAGGATTAATCACGATGCATGTAGTTTGATGCACCTTCGACTTGTAGTGTGGTTTTACATTAAAACTAGCGTCCCACCTGGTTTCGCACGGATGCTATACTGTACTGATGTATTATACATTTAAAAATTGACCTTAAAACATATTACCCGATAAAAATCGCATTTACATTCATTGCGAAGTTTTAAAGATCTAACCATACATAGGGGCAAACAAAAGTTGAAAGCGACTTAGTTTTATAATTTATACAACATAGTGAAGACACACTAGTTGCCACCTTAGTAGCTACAATTATTTGAGATCTAAGCATTTGACAGTTATCATATTGAGGTGGTCATATTGATGTTCTTATTTTGTAACTTAGAGAATTTATTGATTCACTTATCGATATACTGATTTATCGTCCAATATTTGAAGTCTTAATTCGTATAAATCTATACCTATTACGTAATTTATTATCATGAAGCAGTCATAGTGTCTCATCAAACAGATCAGTTTGAAAGACCCATAGCAGACCGTGTGTGCACCTAAGTACGTAGATGAAAATCTCACTCATACAAGCAAGCTTAAGTTTTACTTAGCCCGTATTTATAAAACGAAACGTGATATTACCTTGACAAACAGTTTCTCTTAAGCAAGAACGTGTCGTATTCTACTCGTTCTTACTACTTTGCCTGTGTTACTAAGATAATGCCTCGCATACAACTTAGTGTAAACTAAAGTAACAAAGTTACGGCGCACACGGCCCGAACATATTGTTGCAAGAAACTTTAATTTTTGCGCATACGGGAAAATTACTTTAATAATAATAGGAACGTGTTCTGTACAAACAGACTGGGGATTTCCTTGTGGGGTCTGGTGCCAACTTAGTCTTTATATGCAGCTTACATACTTGTGCAGTGTAAACACTAAAGTTTAGTACAGATAGGTTTTTGACGAGCTTGACAGTCAATTCATTTTACTGAAATAATGTGAAGTGCTATCTATATTAGACTTTCTTTATTTTTTTTTATCATTCCTTTTACAATGTGTGAAACTAAGTAACTCTATTAAAAAAAGTATCTACATTTAACTGAACTTGTACACCTATAAAATAACAAATTTAGTTTATATTTTTAATTGTAATTATCCTTACTAACAGAGTATTCAGAAACTATTTCAAAGACAAGAATTTGTGCAATCCACAAACACTTGTTGTTCTGAGTCTGGGTGTCTTTTTTACGTAAATTAAATGTCCATAAAACCCGTGCAATACAAATATTAATTTCCCTAATTTGGAAGGAGTTTAAGAAAAGAAACACAGAAGATAAATTATCAAATTTAATGAAATATTTATTTGTAAACTATTTTTTTGATACGAATTTATTATGAAATATAAAAATAAATAATGAAACATGAAGTACAAAAGATACACAAAATACATTATTCTTTTGCATTATTATTCAAAATTACCGTTTCACCCTCGATAATTGGTCCTGCAATAGACTGCTGTTGATTGTCAAACACTGGCTGTGTTAAAAACGTTGTTCCCTAGAAACAGGTTCGTGCCTTAATTGCAATCTGCTCTCGATACACAAAGTGTTTCAGTTTGAAGCTTTACCTCATAGCGAAGAAAATATACATTGAAAGCTGTTGACCGCAATTAAGTTTGTCATAAAAAAATATAAAGGTTTGGTAATATAGCTAACCATTCATCCACCCATTTGAAATTTTGCCACAGTAAACTAAATTGAATAAAGTAAATAGAAACAATGAATTATTGCAAAATGAATTTCACGAGTAGGTGACTATACTTTTTTCTACAATTCAGTTACTATTGTATGTGAATCAAAATTGAATAACTAAATCATAAATTAACATAATTAAAATAGTTTATTAATTGGCACGTACTAAAAACAGCGCCATAAAAAATACAGTAAAAAAATCGGAATGATTTTATACTGATGAGTTAAGTAAAGTGCAATTTGCTTTATGCTAAGCGGCGTTTAGTGCCGAAGCATAATTTAAAAACCACGATTAGCATACACATTAACGTTGGATAAAGGTGATAATGAGGTACTTATATAAAGTGACAAGCTACCCGCTAGATAATAAAAGCAGCGTCGTAAAACTTTAATAGAGTTTCTTTTAAAAATGTGGTTTACAATTTAAATAGGAACAGTTTGTGCATTGCATTTGTTTCAGTATATTTTTTGTATTAAGCGACACTTACACTACAAAAGGAGGTTTTATTCAGCTTTAAATGTAATAACTATATGCAGTCTACTGGTCATTGATTATGGTATAATTATTATACATTAACAGCCTCCTTACGTCGACGCACTAAAGTTCAGATTTGTGTCTCACATACGGAAAATACTTACTATCATAAAACCGCCTATAATACGCAATGATTATATCCGTATCAATATTTTATGACTTCCCTTTGTAATATTTACCTCTATTTCCCAGTATCGAACATTTTCGATGTCAAATAAGCTTTTGGTTTAATAAAAATAATCTATGATCGAAATTCAGTTAATTCAGTGACCATATTTTTAGTCCGATCATTTTCAATCATTACGATATTTTTCAGCGTAATATTAAAGCAAATTCAGTTTTCCATTAAATGCTTCGCGAGCAATTGAAAATGTGAAAAACAATCTCAACGTCTGATTGGCAATAACACTGCTTGAATTATTCGACCATCGGCATCGTAAACAACTCTATTAGCCACCGAAGTGTTAACACAACAAGTTTAATTAAACTGTCTTTTATAGACTTTTTAGTGATAGATTAGTTGAAGTTATCTTTATAGTCGGTCAATTTCATCATCTGACAGTAAAGTGCTAATTAAAAATATGATAAATTACCACTTAATTATTTATTTCTGGTCAGGTCTTCGCAGGCCTTTCATAAGGCTAAATCACGGAAACAGAACATAACCCTTCTGCAAACATTCCAGCCGAACTATGCATTGACTGCACGAATAGTCGAATTATACTATGCTCATCGCGTCGATGCGCTCCAGGTTGATTCCTGTATGGGAAAAATATTTGTCGGATCCACAAATGGTCGTCTAGTTATATCTATAAGTTCGTGAGTTCCTTGCGTTTTTCGAATCGTTGGTATAATATAGGTATATAGTGCAGGTGTCGCTAGTAACATGATTAGTAAAATAAATATTGAAGCTTTCATTAACCTGTACATACACATACAACTCGCTAAATTTAGATAAAGTTTCTCTTACCTATACGTAGTTTGTAATATCAACTGTCCAATACTATCGATAACCCAACCAGAAGTAAAATCTGATTAGTTTTTTCTAAACCAAATACAATAAACTGATCTATACAGTAGAAAGACTTGCAACAACATTTTACCCCATGAATACGCAAACACAAACGAAACACCGGGTCTTTGTCTCATGGGGAAAAGTAAAAACAAGAGAACATCGCACGCCACCATCCCTTACATTTTCTTATTGCTTCCTCCACATTCTTGCATCTTTTCAAACATGTACGCCAGTGGCTAGCTTCCTCAAAAAGTTTAGCTTTTCCTCTTTCTGTTTAAAGAACGCTAGAAGGAGTTACAAAGTTGATAGCGCTCTAAAGGATACATAACGGTTTGTATTTGATTTTTAACTATTTGTATAAAATGTATATATATTGTATAGTATAATATAATATAGGCACTAAAAAAATATTATTATAACACTTTGTTTTAAATATATTTGAATTGACATTTTCTTTTACTGCTAGAGCAATAGGATCTGTTGAATTGTGGTGCTTTTTAATGATCCTATTACTGATGAATTATTTATTTACATATTTGCCTTAAAATCACAATTAGCAATTAGTATTACCTGTAAATCATATTATTAAGGGCCACTAAACTGTACAATAACTTAGTATGAGCCATAATACACATCACTATTACCGAAACTATCGAGCACTAATTGGGTTTCCATATTGTCCATTAGTGTTAATTTACCAGTTAAAACAAACAGTTATAATAACCCATGCAAACACCCATTAAACACGATGATAATATCACAGTAACAAGTATAACAACAGACTACAGAACAAAGTAAACGAAAAAACTGTCCACATTTCGTTCTAAAAATAACCGCGTTTTTTACATGTATTTGAACCCTGACATATGAAGCTCATCGATAATCGTACGCAGTACGAAAACGGATGCAATCGTACAAAAAATATTGGAATCTATCCAATAAGTTGATGTAATGAAAGCGACTTTACTGCCACGGCACGGGGGAGGATACCTAAGACGTTTGCAATTTCCGAACAAAATCTTTGTACGTTTTACGAGCAAGACAATAGATGTTTACTGGCGAACAGTGTTGGCAGACGACCGAAGCGGCGATGCGAACAACTCATTTTACGCTCCGTGTCGCCTACTCGATCAGCATCCCTATTCCCGATCAATCGACGTGAAACACCGAGGTGTGCAGCTCTGCACTATAAGTAAAATGTATTGTATCAGTTACAATGCCAATGGATTTTCCTTAAAACAGAATACGGATAGAAATGTTTGTTACAAAACATTGATTCTTTAGGACGGACTTTAAATGTGATTCTGTTGTGATAAATGACGATCGTTAGTTGCATTTCTTTGTTCCTTTGTTGTTTGGCGTTTGTTGTCTCTTGTTTTTTTAGAACTTGACATTAATTTGTGATATAAATGACAGAGTTTGAAAGTTCGGCGACATTTTTTTCTTTTTCCATAACGTTACTTTCAGAAGTTGACTTTGAAGCTTTGAATGGTGATATCTTTTAATAATGAATCCATTTTCATGCATATCAAATATATGCAAAAACATCATTGAAAAACATCGGCATTTTACTGTGATACAAAAAGGTTATTTTGTGTATATTTTCGTTGAAAAAATAACAACGAATATTTGACACAAGCGAAAAGCCTGGTATTTTTAACAAAAGATTTCTTAAGAAACTGATGTAAAGAAGGCCAAAAGACATTGAAGGCGTTGCAGACGACGGCAAAATCAGATACGATTCATTAGTGTAACGAGCTTTTAATATTTAAGGGCTGGCTTTGATTGGAATGGCTTGAAAGTGTCAGACGTTGCTTGAGGGCCGTGGCTTTGAATCCACGACACGTCCTCGCCTTTTCAACGTATGAAAAGTACCACTTGAGTTTTTGACACTTTTACTTTAATCTTTTATGTGGGTTTCAAAGACATCGGTTGGTATGAAATAAATATATCCAGATTTAATTTGATAAATAACGAAATTTAAATAAACTGTTAGCTATACATTTATTTTAACAGGAGAACAGAAAATCATTTTCAATTCACATATCGTGACATAAAGTTAATTCAATCTCTCTACTTCTAGGGTAACGATTTTTATGCATGATTAAAATGTAAAGTAATGCACATTCTTTCCATTTTTTTTGTCGTATTTGTGTCAATTACATCGACATATGTTTTGAATCTGCAAAGACACTTTATCATAATACAATTAACTAGTTACAGTGTAGATCAATGACGTATTGTATGCGTGAATAACAAAAATACCCCACAACTCTACAAGATATTGACCGACTCTACATTTATAATAAAAAGGATTCTTCTCGTAACATCTTTCCTTGCTACATTTGAACTCAAAAATTGCTTATTATTATGTAAAATTGCACCCTCGAGTTGTTGAAAGGGTTGAATCTCTGGGGAGGTGTCGAATCATTCAAACGAACTCACTAACACTCTCCCCCAGGTTTGCTGCACCCGTACGTATGTGGTGCAAAGTATAACAGTGCCAGTAGTACCTGGATACACTTTTTTAATCAATTAGATATTAGATTTGATTTTAATTCGGAAATTAGAGCGTATAAGTTTTTCGTTTGACGAGTGATAGAAATTTACCCACTAATATAAAATGCATACAATTTAAGCGAACAAACAACACTTGGATTAGACAATCTTGCTGCGTTCTATCGTCATTTTTTGTTAATGGATAGTATTTTCCACGTTTACAGTAATTTTCAGTTTTATTTGTAACATTATATCATCTAAATGTTTTATTGAGAGATATGAGAATTGATAAAAATATGTATCTTTTTTAAACTAAATTTAATTAAAGACAATATTCCTTGAGTCGTTTCAAGGTGAATTCATGATTTATATTACATCTATTTTCTAATAACCTTCATAACAACCACCAATCCGCTTTAAGCTTATACACTAGAGCTTTCGAATTTAATCCGGCATCGTCTCTCGTGAATATTACAAAACTGCAATTTCCGTATCAACGAGGCGTAAATAAATAATACATAATTCCATACATGGCCGTCATGGATACGATAGCATTAGTGCGTAGAGCGAATTGCTATGCGTTTAGATAAATAATTTAATTTTAAACTAGTTCTGTTAATAAATAATTCTAATTATAGTTGTTGCATTAAGCTGTTTATGTATTATTTTTTTGCTAATTTAGAAGTTGGATATAAATTTGCTGTTTTTTTTATAACGATATGGCCAAATTACAATAACTCCAATAACAAGTTTCTCTTTTTCATGAAATTGATTTATTTATGTAATTATAGTTTATGAATTACAACGGTTTATTTGCAATTGAACAACATTACAGATTTTTTTTCATTGCAAAACAACTAAAACAGCTTTTAAAATACCCAATTTATAGTTAAACATGTAATAAGTAAAGCACCAAGTGTGCTTTACTTACACTGTTACATTTATTTATATTCTAATGAAAGCTATAAATGATTAGATACTTGATATTAGTGAACGGATATCAAATAAAATAAAACAGGTATATTAATAAAATCAATGTTTCGATAATGGTGTTATTTACGCGCCGAATTACATACGCGTCGTGTAATTCGATTAACAAACATTATTAAATGAACTCCAAATGCGAATCATTAAAACAAAACATGAATGCCAAATGGTAATTAATGAATTCGAATGTGATATTTATTTCTATGAAAAGCATGATGAACTTTTTTTTCGACAGATATTTTGTATCACTTTTAGTTTGTGCCTTTGCTCCCTCTTGTGTAACATTTCTTCTGATAGCAAGAAAAGGTTCTTATAAACAATATGGCAACGATTTTCTAAGACCAAGAAATTCAATAAAATGTATGTATTATTCATACATAACGTTTTAAACCTTACTCTGAATTATCAATAAAACAGATCCGAAATACATAATTCAGGTTCCATTCCAGTTTAGCAGTCGAAGACTCGCTTTTCCATTCAAAACCTTGCACGGGAACAGTATCAGTAGAAGCATAATTTCCTGTACTGAAATATTTATACCGAGACCGTACACAGCTACGGAGCTACGACGCTACGGTCGTAGCAAATTCTACAACATTGGTTCTACGACTATACGACCTAGGAGAACTATTCTATACATACTGTATGGAAAATCTACTTGGTATCATTTTACGTAATAGGATATTAACTTTTATGAAAATGTCAAAGATTTCTGTAAGGATAAAAGTTGTTAGTGTTACATCCGATATATGAGATAGAAGGTTACCGTTTCATTTTGTAAATACAAACTTATAGACCCATTTTCTTTACATTTTCAATGCTCCTTTTGAACAGCGCTTTAACCATTTACGAAATAGGGAAGCTATATTAGTAGAGTCTAAGGTTAGTACTTTTAGAATTACTCTGACCTATTTTTGCTCACTTACTGTGGGGTAACAGTATTCAGATTTTCGAGAGATCTGAATACTGTTCAGATCTTTTTTATGAGAAGTGATTATCCTACATTATATCTATTAATTTGACCGTAAACACAAGTCGAGAACAGAACTACTCGTTGTAATACCAGATAAATCACCACAAACGGACTTGGTCAGTCACACGAATGTGTGTCAAAATACACTAATTAAATAGTAGAGATGCTTAGTATTACGTTTTCTAACAATCTATTCAATATTTCTTGGAATTACCAACGTGTTAACTACCCAAAGCTTCGAATTCCGAGAATTGTTAGCCAGAGCTCTGCATACAGTCCTCAATAGCATTAGGAGATGATTATGCTCTACTTCAGAGAATATCGTTGTGCTAAATGTAGAAATGTAGAGGTCCTCACAGAAACTATTAGAGGTAGGAGAAGGAGTACTTTTTATCGCTACCAGAGTGGATATTATTCGAAAATTTAGTAATATAGTTTGTTAAAATGTATGTTATCAAATTTGTTCCGATTTTTTATAATGCTCACACAGGGTCTCATTATTATTATTAACCAGAGATAAATGAAAACTCCGGCAAATAGTTTCAGTCAATTTATTTAATAAAACGCTGATTTAATAAACAATGTCGTCTCAATTTACGTTACCCTTTTGAGCTTTGTTTTAGATTTAATATCGAGCTTCAAAACTCAACCTAAATTTTAATAGGAACCATTTTGAAATACTCGTATTTTGTTACATTTAAACGGTCGTTCATCGGATTTATGGTCCGCTTTTCCAACTCGGTACTAGAGCAGAATCTATACTTCGTGTAATAAACTTTGCATTTACATAAATACGTAATGAACCGTTTCAGCAAAGCTTAGTATTGACGACACATAAAACATGGCCTGTCAATTTTATATTTTCTACCTTGTTTTTTCACAACAAAATGTTGCCATAACATTTTTATAGTACGAAACAACCCATAAAACGGGTTTTAGTGCACCGACATTCGTGTAAATCTTCATTTAATATCTTTTAATGTTCAATTATTGGTATGTTTTAAGTCTTATTACAATGGGTTAGGAGTCATAATTGTGTGAAAAATATTATACCGAAAATTGTTACTTTATTCTTCGTCATTTTACCATTATACAGTTAGTAACATTTATGACTTTATGGAACAATGTGTGAGTTCTACTTCACTATAGACTATATGATTCAACCCCAAGTATCTTGACTTTACTTAAAATCTGTTTCTGTGGAATATCCATTGCCCTAAACTGTTCACAAATCATTGAACTATAAACTAGTATAAATTGATTTGTTACTGAAATAGAATATTAATGAAAGTTACCTTGAAAACAACAGGTGCGATGATTTCTGACCTACGTTACCGCCGAATGGAGGGGCTTTTCGCTTGTGATTGCCCTTGCCCTTTGCGAGGTGTCATCCGCGATCAATTACTCATCGTTAGCAACCGCTTTAATGTTTTATAATTTCCATCAGTCGCGTCTTGAAGTTAAAACACTGTAGTTTCGAGTTTATTTAGTAGATTTAAAATTAATTATGCTCCAAATTACAGGTAAAAATTTGGTGCATTCAATAGAGTTCCAAATGTGAAATGTGACTTTTTGTATGACTTTACATTTTGTATTTGGAAAATAACTTGAAAGTATGTGTCAATTTCATAATTGTATAGCAGTTTATAGTTTAAACTGTAGCTATATCCATATACGACGTTTGTATCGAGAAAATCATAAAAACAAGATGTCATTAAAAATGTGACACTTATGTTTAAAATTTCGTTGTACTTAACTTTAATGTAACGTTATGATATTATGTCAATATACTAAAAGATGGCAATGACATCCGTTTGGCAAGTTGCTAAAAGCCTGACTTAGCCTTGGATAGCGTTTCAATCGCTTTTGCCAGCAAATATGTCTACACAAGACATTTGAAGAGAGTGCCAAGTATATCGTAAGTTTTAAAATGTTTTTGAAATAATTAATCATAAAAACAAAATATGACTATCGTTACATAAAACATTTTTTTTATTTATTCACAAGTTCAGTTTAAAAAGACAGAAAATAAAACTCCTATATTTCGTAAATAAGGTTTCAATACGAGCTACTGTGAATCATAAACAATAACCATACGAATAGTACAACTTTTACTGCCATTTAAAACTACAATAAAACTAGAGACAACTCATCGCTAATATGGCGGGTAAAACCCCGTACGTGTAATAGCAATGCAGTCTATCATTTTCTGCTATTGACTTTCAATCAATACCTTTATCAGACCATGACATATTGATATGTAAGTAATGCTACTCATACACAAACACGTAGAACTGAACATATAATATTTACTTAATGTGTAACTTCTATTAAAACCTCATGTACCTACTATTTAACTCTAAAAAAAAATTGTTGATCAGTTGATAAATTTCAATAGACTCTCATGTGATTTGGGTCTCGATTTGTGCCTAAATCTACCAGCAAATTGCCTAAAATACATCACTACATACGCAACCAAATCATTGCCTAAAAACAAAAACAAATCGCCTGAAAACGCACATTATTGACGCAGCGACTGCAAAGCTCGAAAGTAATCGCAGACGCCAGCGACGCACTCCAAGGACTAAAAATCACTCATAACACTTAACAGCCGTCTGGATCCAAAAGCTATTTATTTATTCATTGGATCGTGAGCGATGCGCGTCCAAATGGAACCGTGCTATTTCATCGGCTGCATTGTGATGCGCTCAATTAGCAACTGCTAAATGTTAAGGACTTCGACTTGACTAATTGCTGCGAATCATTGAACGTGTAAAATATTTTTTTGTGTCTGCGTCTGAGTTTTGTTAGCAAAAATGTTTGTGTGCGTTTTGGTTTCGCTTTTAGGTGGTAGAGTATTATTTTAACTAAACAATGATTGTGGAAATTCAGGTTTAATGTTATAAGCAACAATCAAATTACATTCAAAACTCACAAAAGAAGAAAAAATAAACAATGTCTAATACTTATTATTTGATTCATTGTTACACCAATTTGATTGGTTAATTAATTATCGCTTTCAAAAACAGTTCAAAGCAGCACATACCGCATAAACCTTCTATCACACAATTTTCTTTGTAGAATATATTTTACAAAGAAAATACGAAAATCAGTTGCCCTTTGAAGCGATCGCTCCTTCATTGCACACCCTACATTGCGTTAATTTCGGGCCCTCCGCCCTTTTGAACTGCTCAAGTCAATCGAAAAGTCAATCCGTTGGTTAAACATCACAAAGGAAAAGTCTCCAATAGGGTATGTTTTAAGTAATGGAAGAAATTAAAAGTGTTTTCAAGATTTTCAATGAAAGAACAAAGGGAGAAATTGGAATTTTATTCGGGGTTACAATTTATAACGTCTGGGGTTTACTTACAATCTTATAAATTAATTGATTGGTCGTACTGAAATGGTAATTTGAGTAACTTACATTTTGTTATTTTCTGCGTAACTGAAGCTTTGTTTAATATACTTTTGAAATAGAAATGAATTTCATAAATTGTATCTCGATTGTACTTTTTTATTAAAGTCGTATGTAGTAACGTATGAGATATTGCTTCGTTCATTGCTTCGTAGAAAGTACAAACGAAAAAAAGAAATTATGAGATATGATTTTAATAAAAACTTGTATGTGCACGAAGCGAATTTCAAATAGCAAATTAAAACATACTCTTGTCTGTAAATTAAATTACTAGAAATATTCTTGTATAAGAGATTCAAGCGCTGTAACTGTCAGCGTTTGTATCAACGTGATTAAATTCTTCAAATACAATTCTGAAACAAAACGTGATTGTTCGTGGGACAAAGCTTTTATATTAAGTTTAATAAATTACATAAAGTTTCGTATTACTAAAGTTCAAGGTAACTTAAACGACAATTGTACTTATAGCCAAACACAAATTGAAAGACCTTTAATAAATTGTCTTTCCTGGATGAAATTCCAACATTGTCATTCTTACGTACTTAGATGGTATACAGTTAAAGTTAGTATAGTGATGTTTATATTATAGGTCTTAATCTGCAAAATAATATTTGGAGTACGAATTTAAAGTTGCACAAAATAATATTTCGGGAACAAATTCGAAATCAATCTAAAACTTAAAAAAAAACTTAGTCTACATGGCAACTCTAAAGTTTTATTCTATTCCTCAGTAGTCACTTATTTGCAAGTACTTAATATAAATCAATTGCAAGACTATCAGTCTATCGAATCTGATGTACGTACGTGATACTGTCTCAATATCTCATACTGCTGTTTCCCTACATGAAAACACAACCCTCATTGCGTTAATGCCTGCCCTTTGATATTGTCTAGTCAATTGGAAACTTATCCTTTGTAATACATCGAATCTATATACGAGAGGAGGAATATTATTTTTGCGCTTCGTTTATCAAGAAAATTGAGAGACATCTGCTTTGCAAGTACGATATTTTTAGAATTACTCATTACTGAGTGGGGATGTGTGTTGCTGTGTTTTATGAAAAACGTGGCAATTTAAGGGGATGATAAAAGAGATTTGGTTTTAATTTTTGTGGATGCGACATTTATTTCATCCCAGTAACTGTTATTTTGAAATACATAGTTCTTTCTGCTATCTAAAGTGCAATGTTAAGGTTAATGCACAACACGGTATACATGTAATTACGTTAACAATATCACCAGTAGTTTAAGCATTACCAACAATAATGCTACTTACATTAAATGAAAAGTAGTATAAAGCTACGTGAACGAATAATCCGGAAAATCACTTTTTCCACCCTAAACTACAAAGCTCTTGAATCCTGTGGTTCGCTCGCAGAGACCGCAATGTGCTTGTCTAAGTCTGACCTAGCAATAGTACGGTGGTTTTAATAGAAAGTTGTGTGACACTAAATCCTTTAACCACGAAAGCGCGGCGATGCGTAGTGCCATGTGATTTGCCTTGAGGATTCCTTCCACCACCTCTAAAGTAATATAATTGCAGTTGTGGAAGCGTGACAGCGCACTACACAGCGTAGAGCGACGTCTCCCTCCCACAATCAAAATGATGTTGCTTTGATAGTTTTCGGTAAGAATTCTGGGGTTAGACCGAGGGCGTCGACCCCTAGGTCAGGGTTATGTGCATAAAGTATTGGCTAAAGCTGTCAGTGACAGGTCTCTCAATAAATTAGTTTAGGCAGGGTACGATTTATTTACAATTGAATATCTTTCCCACGTGCAAGTAAAATACAAGTATGTTGATCATTCAATTTAGCGCTTTTTATTTATTTTATAGATCTTATTTTACGTTATCTATGCAGTTAAGACACGATTTTCAAAGATTTGTATGCACTACTTACCTACTAATGTCAAACGATAGAGTCATGCATATACACCTACAGTCATAATAATAACGAAACGGGGGCTTTATTAACAGGTGAGTACGCAAATTTCTTGTCACTGAACCCCAGAATCTTCAGTGAAAAACGATTCAAAGTTCTGTTCAGATTACGACGTAGCCAATTTCCTTAGTACATTGCCATACTTAGAGTCGTCTTATATGTATACGTATTGTAACAGTAAAATGTTATGACAAGATATGAGACGAACTTCCACTTACTTCCACGGTTTTACCCTTAATAAAAATGCCCAAAGGATTTCCAACCTTAAACTATTCTCCCTAAGGTCGGATCAACAGATCTTCAGTGTATTGATAATTTGGTTACACAAGCAAATGTTACATGAAAAGGGGCTAAACTTTTTACAACTTCAATACTGTACGAAAGCCGATAAGATCCCATAAAACGCGTATTGAGAATGTGTACTCTTGAAAATGTTTGCAGATAATCAAAATTTCAATATCTGGGTAAAGCTAAACTCTTGACTAAGGCTGGATTGAGAAATTCCGCCTTAATAAATTTGAAAGTTCAAGTTTTCTAGGTTGAAAACTTTAATAATAAGACAAGGTGAACTTATCTTGATGTATCTTGTAAGGAGAATTGATCGACTTTTATAAAATTGAAAACAGTTTTAAAACGATGCGATGGACGAAGTTTGTAAACAATGCAAGCACTTGACTTGATGGAGTTGCAACATCTACTGCTACTATCCAAAGGAAAATCTAAGCGACCTCTTTCTTAGTCGCTTATTTATAGATAGCCACAATGAGGAGAAGTTACCTAACAAAAGTTTGTTATGAAGTTTTTTTTATTTTATAGGAAGCTGTTTGGAATAATTTGTCTCATTACAGATTACAAACGTAGACTTATAAATAAGCGTAGAAATACGCTCACAAAAATTCTAAGTTACATACAGACATAACTTACACAAATTGTGTCTTCTAAAAACCTACGAATCAGCAAATTAAGTTAACACTTTAATCCAGAGAAAGAAAATATCCACAATACTAAAATCTTCTGGAAAGTGTACAGAGCATCTATAAACAGATGAAAAGTACAGCTATATACAGGTAGAGCAAATCCGTCCGTCGTCCTGTTGTCACGTTCAATTTGCACTATCCTCTACTCTTAAACCTACTTAATTCGTACTAAAGAGGCCCCTGGAATTCTCTTGTTCATTCAAATGACGATTGTTGGCCAAGCGCACTTTCATACATGGATATAATAGTATGAGTACTGAATATGGCATACATAGTGCATGGTGTTCAAAAATCCGTGGGAGAAAAGGAGCTTTAAAACTCCTTTTTTAATTTCTATCTCGTACGTATCTCGACTCTATGTTGCTACCTTACATAACTCTATGGTGACTCTGCGGTGCTAAGTACGATTTTTTTGATAGTTTTCAATACGTATGTGCTTAAAATACTAAAACCAAACCCATGCATGTTTTTTTGATTGAAAGAAATGCACTTGTTATTTCAACAAAAAACTATGGTTTCATATTTAAAAATCTGTAAACATAATTTATTTACATATGTATTACAGTAAAACCGCTGATACGACAAAAAAAGTGAGTGAGCTATGGCGCAAGTTTTTGACTTACGCTATAGCCGTCAGTATCATGTCGTATCCAGTGCAATTGAATCCGTATAATATGTTACCGCATACTTGTACTCGTTCAGTGGAGGGGACTCACGTAATGGCTCAGGAGGCCAGCCTGCCCATGAATTACAAATAGCTACTGTAATTATACTGTACTTCAACGTTTCACGTAGATTTATGCTTTTAATTTTAACACCTATTTAGGAGTTAGCTTCGGCGTATGTAGATTTCGGATTATGCGGAAAGTTATACGAGAAAATATAATTGAAATGTTCACGTCTTTGAATAATCTTGTAGCTCGTTTAACGATCGTTTTACTTTACCATTTAAATATTTTACATAATAGAGCACTTTGCTGCCAAGGGATATTAAAAATATACAAAGTAATCTATAGAATTGACAAGCATATTGAAAATCGCACACAATGATCATATTGTACTTTATTTCTTTAAAAATGAACCAAGAAAACAAACGAATCGGCAGAAACAAACAGCGTTTCAGTAATCAAAATAAAGTACAAGGAAAGCTTTTTATTAAGTACTTCATGTGCATTATTTTGAGTACCATATTAGATTTCAAATATTCTTGACCTGACCAATGTCCAAACGTAAACGTACTGCAATGCAAAAGAAAGTTGGTGTCAACTTTAGTAGGAGTTTACAATAGACAAGACATAAATCTGCTATAATTCTTCGTGGATTTCAAATACCACGTAATATTTTCTATTTCTGTATTTCCTTTCTATCAGTAGCCTCCTGCTCAATTGCACTCTCAACCTCAAGTAGCAAATAAAATCTAAGTAAGTAAACTTTAACCGCGACATCCGTCCGTTTCAATGAATAAAATCTCACAATCTATAACCAGATGCCTGCAAATAAAAGCTAATAAAAAAAAATAGTCTTCTACGATTTTTTGTATCTACCGTAAACTATTCCTCGATATGGAAACTCTTGTTTATTGTTTGTTCTAGTGACGCTTTTAATTAAATACGAGTTTACATATTTAAATATTTGACGCCAAATTAGAATCTACTCTACTCTAAAATCACAAAACCAGTCTAGTTTTAGTGTTTAGTGGCAATTACCAACTATTTAGACGCCTACAATATTATTATGGTTTGATAAGCTTATGTAATATCCTGGTAAAGCTTTCGGGCATGCTCAATTGCTTGCAGTGTACTAACCTTTACTAACACATTAATTAAAAATATTAATGTTAATATTACAAATATGCTTAGGAAGGTTATTCTCCATGCAGTTTAAAATGTGTTAATAAAACTAAAACCAAATTACACTAACATACGGTGATCAATTTTTTTACATTAGTCGATTGTCCCACTCTTTAGCACTTTGGTAAATGGATTAAAACGACTTGTTAAGAGAAATTAGGTCGCTTCGTTTTAGTAGCAGCTCTCAAAGAAAATTCGTTTTTGTTAAGGTTACCGTCCGAACCTTTGTTTACTTGTGATAACGGGCGTTCATATTTATTCATGAATCTACGGTTTTTGCTGGGGCGGGAACTAATCAAATCGAAATTAATGCTAAGTGGATTGTTTTATTGATTTAACTTTTTGGCTAAAGAAAAACACAAGCTTTTCCTGGTTTAGTGATTTATAATTTGTATAAAATATTCAGGGTATCTTACAACTGTTACATACGGTTTACTCAAGTATGCACTGACTCTATTTCTTAAATTTTACTATATATCTATACTGTGACTTACTAACACGCTGTTCAAAGTGAACACAATGTGCTTCTAATCAATACAATTCTGCAGATAAAAAAACTTAACTAGACATTTGAAACACTAAATAAAAGCTTTCGGTCTCGAACGAGATAACATCGAATTCGTCGATACACTATATCGTAAATATCGCTGTCAAATCATTATTCAACGATATTTTTATGGTAGGTAGGATACGTTATAGTCAAACGCGTAACTACAGATATCGCGACATGCAAGTGATATGCTGATATGGCCTTAAAATCACTATAAACCTGTACCCGTACTATAAACTTTCAAAAAAGGAATCCTACCGTTGTGAGAGTGAGATACACTATCATTGTGAGTGTAGGCCTCTCGCTTCCACAACTGAAACAGTCTTGCTTCAAACCCCGTACTAAGCGTTGAGGTTAGGGGACATAGAATGTGACGTAGGATCCCTATCTAGATGGTAAGCAAGTCACCTGTTTCTATAAACATTTTACGATCACTTATACACTTAGATACTCGATGCGCAATCACTATGGCAATTTTATAAGCTTACCTTATGGTGCCTTATGGTAGACAGCACGAAAATCACGGTAACAATGGTTACAGTTTTCTGAAATTGAATCAGTTTGAGATTTATACCTGATGTCGAAATGTATAACTGGAATCAGTAAATATATGTACATACATAAAATAACCATTTTAACTAATGCTGAAGTTCAAATATTTTATTTCAATGAATATTGCATTTGCCAAATAAATCTCCCTCTATACAAAAGACCAAATCTTTAAAATATATAAAGACATTTAAAAAAGTAATAAATGGCAGAGCAAGCAAGAATAAAGAAGACAAGACAAGTACAAACTTCCGCAACCACAGAACGGCTCCCAAATCACGCACAGCCTTTCAAAATCTAGTCAGATAGATTGACACGTCGCCCGTTATAATGAGGGCCGCCCTCTTTCACACAATGATGCTTATTTATGTAACAACAAAGGACCGCGTCACGTGCTGCCCTTCGGCGTTCAAGAGCTTTGCTAGACGCCCGTAATCGCATCCACGGGCTGATAGATCATTAGTACTGGATCGGAAATTTAATTTTAGATGTAGAGGGTCAGTTTATTTGTATTTTTTTTTGTTGAACATTTTTGGTGTGTTGTTCGGATTTGTTACTTGCTGTAGTTCTAGTAGTATTGTTATTATTTTATTTTTAAACTATCCTGTACCTTCATTTAAACATCGATAGTTACTTTATTAAAAAGAGGAAAATTTAATCTGATTAATCAAATGGCATAATAGCACAATAGTGTAGGGTGATTTGGTCTCAATTACGCATTATTTTAGAGAAATATAGACAGTGACATAATTAAAATCCCTCAACAATGTATACCTACAGACTAGGGTATACATGGATAATATTATCACATTATTTTCACACGTAGACTCACAAAATTACATAATTTTCCAAAACAATTGAACCACTCGTACCTACTCGTTGCATACAATGGCATAATGTAAGTTGTGACCGGTCTAAGTCAGAAATTCATTCTTAAACATAAAATATTATGTGTCGGGCAGCTGCCACCGGCTGCAATAATTAATGGAACTAAAGAGGTTGCATGAGATTGGCAAACTTGTATTTTTACAGTTTTATTTTAGCCAAGTTGATTATAGAGTTATGAAATTAAGTTGGGATATTATTCATGTTAATTAACTCTGCATAAGGGCAACCTGCATCGCATTAAGTTTGTTTATTAATTCTGACAGCATTCACCCTCATTATTACAACTGTAATTAACTAGACTAATAGCAACATTCAAAACGGATGCCTCCATCACCCTATACTGACACAAAGAAGATAATTTCCTAATACAAACTAATCTCTCAAAGGTTAGCGGTTTAGGGTCGAGACTCGAGACCGATATCATGCGGGCTTGCGTTGGTCTCGACTCCATTTTAACCAAACGGGTTAATTATTTACAAAGCCTTTTAGTGTCGAAAAGGGAAACTGGTAAACCTTCCCATTAACTCGCTCATTAAAATGCCATATCCCGGAAAGCTTTTTTAATTATAAAATGTGTACGTGCAAACATAAACTGGATGAAAAAAATGTTTTTATTAAGTATTCTACAAAACTACAGAATTACTTAATTGGACTAAGTATTAATGTTTCGGTGTTAGTTAAAAATACTGCCATCTGTGATAAAATGTGTGTACTTCTTGAAGAATAGATAGGTTTGTCGCAACGTGGTATTTAACAGACCAATAAGTTTTTGACTACATATATAGATGGCGCTACTATGAGCACTTTTAGTTCCAAATTGTGACAATAGGAGTCGCTAATTTTAGAAATATTTGTTTACGCTGACGACAGATGGAGCAACGGGCCATAATATTGAACAATCGGCAAGTAGGATACCTCTCTTGCATAGTTTTGTTTTTAAGACCTCTTTTAATAACAAAACATACTTATTTATATTCTTCCGCAGTACTGAATGGGCGATTTACCAATTTCAATGTTATTGTTTTTTGTTTTCATTCATGAATCAACGAGAAGTGTTTGACGCGACTGTTTGGGGTAGCATAACCTCAAATTCATTCCACGCTTCTCTCGCAGTGCATTCTATTTACCAGCTTACTGAGCTGTTGGTTGTCTGTACAAGGATTAAAGTAAGGAAACAAAACATTTCAGTATAATGATGGAATTTATTTTCCAATATTTCAACGAAAGATTACATTTTTTCAAAACAAAAAACTTCTCACGATGTTAAAATTAAAGTTATAACATGGTTTCTTCTACAGCAACAGTTAATTTAATGAAAGAAAAAATATATTCATGGCTCAATTCTACCTATTATCTATCAGCTTACATCATCAAAATATCAGGGCTCAATATGAGCTATCAAAATTCTCGACCGTCGGCCCTTGCTAGACTTTAATTGACAAGGTATTAAGGCAATCAAGTTAAAACTACATCTTTCTGTCAATAATATTCTTTATTCCTTCCATTTTAATTATTTATCACAGTAAGGACCGGGCGAAAATCTGAATAATTATACTACAAAAGCAATTCGAGCAACTCAACATTCAACAACTAGGTCATTTGATATTCCATCGTGATATTGTTTGATATTTGATACTTATAGTCAATAATATCAGAAAATATTGTGTATTTTATTCGAAAATTTCAATGTCACGTTACACTTAAAATTGTACCATTATTCAGTCTCACTCGCAACACAAAATGAATGATCTAAAAATACTGCATCAAACAATAAGATGTCTCAAACGTCAGCTCTCACACATATACATCTGTATGTATAAGTTCATAAACTATTTTGATCGGAGTTCACTTACGAATACGATCATGTCTACAATAAGTTAATGAACTACGAAATGCCCTAATTAGTCAAAATTACACTTAACAAGGCATCATAATTGTTTATTCATAATTATTGGATTTTCGTCACTAGTATGCGCGACCGCATCTTCCTAATTCACATTCATATCTTTAAATTAATTAAACTAAATTCATTTGACTATCACTCTCATACGATCTGCAACGGAACAACACTCACAAGTCACAAACATCAAATTCTAATACTTAATAATACAATTTCTAGGCTTTAAAATCACAATGAAGTGTTGAATGAAAGAAGAATATTTTAGTCACATTGGTCATTAGAATTAATTGGTCGAAAGGGATATGTTCAGAGATAGTGGCTGTCGAGCCGTGCAGGTTTACAATTTTGATATTCGAGTAATGATAAAAGTTGATGTTTTACAACCGTCGAGTTGAGGTTGATGTCATCGCCTTTAGATCAACGCAGCGAAGTATCCTGCTTCAGCTATAATTACTAGGACGTGCAGTTAGTACACGTATATTTGTTTGAGCTGTGGCTTGAGCTCAGGCGGGATCGTGTAAACTTCCTGTTCAGGCTTCTTTTTCACTAGTCGCTTCCAACGACCACCGATGTTCTTGCGAAGACTGCGGAAACTCGCACGCTCGTTGCCGTGCGGCTGCATCAAGTTGTCCTATAAACAATGGAAAATAAACTATTAGTCTCATTAGGCGAGTACCTAGACACGTTTGGGAGTTCACACCAGGTTTTTGACCCCTAATTTACCCGATTTCTCTACCGTTATCGACCCCAATGCGTTCAATACATTTTTGGCCCGTTGCGTGAAATAACTTCAACTGTTATACAATACATCAGTCGGGCGTTATTTTTAGTCTGTTGTCAAGCCGGTAGAGAAAGAAGTCTGTTCCATTATGTTTTGTAGGAAACGCGTTTTTGTTTGACTGAATGTTTAACATTTATACAAAGACTTGTAGTCGGAAGTAGATATCTTCAAGTTATACTCGTTTCTAAGCTCGAAAAAAAGCTCGTACATGTCTAGGAAGCTAATGTTGCAAAGTAATGTTGAGGCCAAGCTAGAATGAGGCAAGCCTTGAATACGCTATTCAAAGACACATTAGCATTATCTACTTCCTGGTGTGCCGTCTCAATATGTGGTCATGCAGCCGTTGTACAAACACAGTGTACGATTCGATATAACAAATCAATGGGCCGTTTCGCAGGTAAGCTCACCTCGGGAAGCGGTTATTAGAGCGTAATATTGGGGTCAGCGTTTTAACAAGTTTTAAATTTTAGTCAGACGTTTGCGTAGCCTCTTTTGTTCGTAAGACGGCAAGAAAGAAGGTCGGAGTATTACGACATGCTCGCCTTGTGCAGCTTTCTATTCAACAAGCATGTCCCGACATTTAAATTTATTTCGCACATAGATATCGTGTCTACCTACGTGTTCAACCAGCTCTCTCTCAGTGGCGGGGAGGGTCGAACCAGTCACGATTTCTTTCGTATTATAATGTAACGTTTCTTTCCCAACATGCAACTTTCAGTATTGTTTGTTTTTGTTCGAGGCGAATGGAGATTTGTGAAGTGAAATGCGTTGCAGTTGGACATTGATGCTAGTTAAAACAGTATTGGGGTCAAGTATAACGACTGGAACTGGTTTCAATTCTTGAAATAGATAAGCGGCTTTGATATTATTATTGTTTTTGTTTGTAATGAACATGTGTACACACCTGATCGTGAGGATAGACGTAAGGCGGGGGCAGCGGCGGCGGGAACTGCCACAGCGGCTGCTGGCGGAAGGCAAGAGGCTCCGGCTGCGGTGCAGGCGCAGCCTGAAGGACTTCAGCTGGGTGCACGGAAGCCGAGTGCTCCTCCCGCTTGCGCAGCTTGCTGTGGACGATGCGAATCGCCATCATAGTACCGTTATTTCCAACCATTGTGGTAAACGGTCCGTTAACGCAAGAATAACTGATCACACTGGGTTGGGTCACAGGTAACAAGTTCCAATCGGGCAGTCACAACATTTCAATTTCACAGTTTTCACTCACAGCCGATCGCGGTCTTAGTGACTCTTGTAACTAATAACTAAGTAATTTAAATAAATTATCACAATTATTTTGTTGTAAGGCTATTGCACATATCACTGTTCGTAGGAACGCGCGGCAAACCGCGTTACGCGAGCTAGAGCTGCGCGGTTGGTGACTAGAATTATATCGTGAAGATTGGCCGGCAGGTGCCTAGCAAAGCGCTCGCTCGTGCCAAACGACCTCTACGGAGTACTCCATGCGTCTGAGTTGAAGTGGAGGGGCGCGCATGGCTTTTATAGACGCGCTTATGACGCGGCGCCAGCGCGGGTAGAGGGGGGCGGTGGGGGGAGGGAATGGTTGAGGTTGACGATATGACCGTTTTCCGCGAAAAACTACGAATGGTGGCGTGGCGGCGCTGCCCGACGCTATCGTATCGTAGTGATTATGACGCACCAGAAGGCCTGACCGTTGGTTTGTCCCGCATAGCCGGCACATTTATATATGCAAATTGGCCTTCTTTGAAAATTACTGGTAAAACCATATTAAACATCTGCGACGAAGACTGTGAGTGTAAAACTGGTTAAATATAATCCATAGCAATTAGTTATTCTTGCGCTGACTGGACCTGTTTCTGAATTAAAGCATTATTTCTAGATTGCAGTGTTGTTATGGACATGACGGTGTAACATGCTAGTTTTCATAATAACACAACAACAAACACGAATAAAAACAAAACACAGACATCAGTTATAATTTATAATCTGTCAAATCCTAAATGTGTGTTCGTTTAGCTGATTGCTGTATGTGACAGTACCATAACTTGCTTTTATAACGTGCTAGCTTAATAGTAGTAAAACTTCAATTGATTTCAGAGATAATGATAAACCAAGAGAGAGTTCTGCATTTCACCATTAAACGAGTTCAAAGTCCACAATATAAATATGCGTAGTAATGTATAGCTAATACTTTACGCACAGTTGGGTTTATGGATAAAGTAGACGCACTCAACGCTGACATTGCATCTCTTTCTGTCCAACACTTGCATTCATGTGACGGTAAGGGAGGTTCATTTTGAGAGCTTTCGCCTCCAAAAGTTAAAGTAGGGCTGCAGGGCAAGGGAGAACGCAAAGGTGCAATGCCCTTAGCAACGACTAACTTAAGCAAAGCTCCGGGCCTTTGACTCGAATAGTGCCTGGTGGGATAAAAAACACAGGTAGTGAGCCATTATAAGTCGTTACCCTTGAGATCCGTCTAGAGGATATTGTTATAAACCAGAAAAAAAGTAGATTCTCTAAAGAACGAAATGTTGTAGGTTATTTTGCGATTATACAAGCCATTTTCATAACACGATTGATGCGAATATACCTATTTCACATTCTATACAACCATGCAAAACATTTGTATAAAGGCGTACCTGCTTTACGAATATTGATTTTTAAGTCGTGTAAGACTGAGCTGTCTACTAAAATCTATTTGTGTATGGGTGGTTAGCAGAACGTATTTATAGAATAAGGTTGTAGCGTCCATAACGAGCACAGACTTAATCTCTATTTAACTGTGTGATTAAGCTTGTGCGTACCTGCGGTGCAATTGTTTGACATTGAGACTTAAATAATAACAATAGTGCGATGTGACAAGTTCTCTCCAAGCGTCGTCTACTCAGCAGGTCGTGTCATTTGTTTCATTATCAGTTAGTACTAACAGAAGATTGCATAGCGAAATGTTTCTTTAAATACTGCTTGTGAAATAGCCGGCGGATGTAAACATTGCAGTGAGAATATAAGCAGACCTTCGTGAAATCCAAGAGATCGATTTCGTGTATCACGGATGATTAAATTGGAACAGAACAGCTGTGTCTGGACAGAAATCTGATAGTTTTTTTAACAGATTAATGTTATGACATCGTTTACAAGTCAAGTAGTTTGACATCAGAATCTTAAAAGTGGAGATTTCCGATAAACTGGTATATTCTGGCGAACATCAGCTTCTTTTGTCTCCAATGACGTAAACAATCAAATTCATATCAAGCACGATGTTTATAGATGACCACCTAACTATTGGATGGCAGTAACATCTCTTAGTAACGAAATATTTTTTCTGACCTCTTATTGCGTCAATCAGAGGCTATCTGCGGCGTAATCTCCGTAATACCGTGCGATATTTTGTCGTTATTGAATATCATTAGCAATTCTTATTTCACCTTTTGAAATACAGTGACATCTTGAGTAATACCCTATTTTTGAACATTCCAGTAAGTAACGGTTTTATTCTTATTGGAATATTCTTATTGGTTTATTCATTCATCTAGCCAAACCTATGTTACACGCCCGTAGTTCCATAGAGAGGAACAAGATCTCAGAGCAATAACAAACATTCAATGTATTGATAAAATGGTTATTGGCGGCGTTCGATTGTGACTACTGACGTCAAACAGAATGATGGGAGTCAACAGGGGTACATTTTTAATGCGGCCCCAACTAACAGATGACGGAATAATTGTCACTAAATTACCAACAACTTCATTTCAAAATAATAACAATAGAACTGTACTACGTTGTTTTGTACACAAACTAAAATAAGGTCACTGCGATGACTTGGATAGTCATCGTACAAACACAGAGCAACAACTTTCAAAACTTTCATTATTTAAAACTTTTTGGTATCCACCTAGTTCGGGCTTCAAGTGTTTGTTCAAATCGAGTTTAATCTAACCTTGTTGGCAGTAATGAGTCTCTGATCTAAGATACATTTCTTGGCAGAGGTTTGTTTACGTCGTGCATGTCCGTGTTTACGAAATCGTCGGCACATAGGTTATTTAAATGTTTGAAGAAAGTCCGTCACACCTGCGTGCTGACACCTGCCGAGACTGTAGGTTGACGTGTTACCGATATAGACAGAAGGTTATCATGCTCAACCTCCGCCTTATTTAACCTTTTTTGTTATAACCTACTATGTAAACTAATTACTTTTCTACGTATAATATTTATGTGCTTCTATTTATCTACTTATCATAAACTTCCGCGTACCCGGTGCCCAGCTCGTTAACCACTTCCCAGTTTCTGGTATCGTAAATCAGTTGTTGGTCGATATACCTAGGTATATCTACGCTTTATACAGATTGAAATTATTTTAAATGAAACGTTATGGACAACATTTCACAGACTTGGCTACTAATTTTGGTCTTATTAATTATTCCATATGAATAATTAATAAGTAATAATTTACGTCGCGTACGAGTTTTTAGGCATTATTCGACAAAAGCCATTGTACGGTCGGCCACGACCTTGTTCGTTTCTTCGGTCATCAAGCTGTTCCTAGGAGCATTACATAGGTACAAGAAGTAGGTATAGTCCACTACAGTTTTTTGTCAGTTACCAGTTACAATATTCTGACTCATTCAATCGAATTGTAAGATTTTAAATAGAACGGTGAACGTTGAATAAAATAGCCAATCAGTGAACACGGAAACCTAAACGCGACACAAAATTGAAATGTCCAGTTATTTTGGTATCATTTATTATTGAACTAGCAAATATAGATAGGTAAATATAGACTGGAGTATGGCCAATCGTAAGAAATTTGCCTTGACCATATCGACGACAACCTTCGAGCATATTAAAATGATAGTGAACAGGTTTTTCGTATGGGAATAACGAGGTGTGACAAAAATTTTAAGACCTTACGGAATGGTACAATCACTGTCGCCAGTGTGTGAGGAATTCAGCCAGTTTACGTGGCTAAATATTGATAGCAATTCAGCTGAAATAGTTCAACAATAAAGCGTGTGCGATTACCAGTTGTTAGTAGACAGGAGTTAAGTCGAGGTAATCAGTTAGCGTCGTACCATAATGCAGAACGATGAGAATTACCCGCGCTCGAAGGGATTGTTCCTATCCCTTCCGCATAGGCAGACGATGGTCTTGTCAACGGACAACACGATCAAGGAGTTGTGTTCTAGCACCACGCCGACTTCACAGTTTTCCTCTTTGCACTTCATCGCCTCGACGGCGATAGGAGAAAAGAGCATCGAAACGCGGGCACAGACACTTTACAGACACAGGTTATAGGAGACTTAGTAGGTGAGGACAGTTGAGGCAAGCCGCCAACGTGAGGCGCGCGGACGGCCGTTTTGGCGCACACTGGCAGACAGCCGCTGTGCGAGTTTTCAATACACACGGCCGTACCGACGGTGACTATTTGACTGCCTGAGCGGCGTTCGTGGCGCCGGCCACCACGCCTCGCGCAGCGGTGGGTGGCGACTGAACACGCACCTCTCCCGTTACCTTATTGCAATGTTAAGGGGACCCGACCCCGCACTGTAAAGCCCTTCGTAATAGTCCGTCGCGTCACTGTAATTTGCATTCATTTCCACCCATTTCCATATCCAGGAAACTTCACATTTACAATGCGGACGACGACTGTGCACAACACGCGAGCTATCCTTTATCCTGTCATTTGCAAGCACCAATAACATTGGACACACACTTGAATACACACTCTTACAAATTCGCATATTTGATAAGTATAACAAATTAATACATTGTTTTCTTCAGCCGAGCACGTCTTTCAAATTCAAATGATCTCTGCGAAGACTGCTTTGTTATACGCTCGTCGTGGCTTAACTGAAAACAGTTGGACGTCAACGGATGTCGGTCCCCGTATGTCGCATTCATACATAACAAATAGCGTAGCCCGTAAGAGACGAGACAATCGAATAAGAATTGTTGTGTATCATGGTAAAATATTTTACTTGTAGATTACTTTTGACATGATTTAAAATTGTGCTCTAGAAATGTTGCAAACACAAAATCAAAAATAAAACAAACTCGATAACACATTGGAGATGGAGAGTGTTCGATCAAACATTGACGTCAAAGCTTACACAGCTTTCTGTTATGCAAAGCAAGCTGATAATGTTATTGCTACACTAATAGTATTGTTATGTACCGATTAGATAACGCGACACTTTTAATGTAATCTGGAAAAAACAAAACAAAACCACGCTATTACGTTCCAGAAATATTGTTTTCATAACATAATTTGCAGTTCATTACAGAGTGCATATTATTAGATATTACGTCCCAGATATTTAAACTAACAGCACTACACTCGCAAAATCAAGTTAAGGAATTAAAAAATCGTTTCGAATCGAGTTGAAAAAAAATCTGGACTTTGTAAAGGTACAAAAGAGCTGGGATAAATGGTAATTATCAATCCATGTATTTATTTGTACTCGCCGTGGGAACGCCATGCCCTGCAGAGTAGCCATGGTAGATGACCACAATAGCTGACCTCGTTTTGACTGGCGTGGCTAACATCACTGGATTGTTGTATTCAATGCAGCAATAGACGTTATTCAACAGTACGCAAAGTGATTCAAAACATTGTTACTATAGTAATATAGATACGGGGAAATTTTAGGTCAAGAATTGTTGCTATTAAAGCAATGTTAGGGCAGTACCTACGGCTTGTACAAATATGTAGATCGGGGAATAAACTTGAATACGATTGTTTGAATGTTTCACCAAAGAAAACGTTTAATAATAACTGCGAATCATGCGTTCATGATTAAAGAATTTAAAGAATTTTTGATCTAATAATAGATAATTCCAGCAAATAGGATGAAGATCTTATGCATTTTCACTGGCATCATAATTATCAGAAATTTATTGTTTAGCATAAAATAAACTGTTTAGTCGGCGAGTGTTTTGATCTTTAATATCCCATTTTAATACCTCTCGCATTTAAAGTATCACAAATCGTTCGCAGTTAACAAAAATGATGGTTCTGAAGCTATTTGCAGGTGTAAACACTCGGATATATTGCATGGTTTGGTGGAACTGCCGCTCGTCGAGTGATGTGATGGCCAGTGGTTTTGCCGCAATGGCGATTTGATAGCGGTGATTTGCGATTTTAAAACAGCACAGTTAACAAAAATAAACAGAGATCATTGTAATGTCCAGACGGGCTGAGATCTGGCAAACTTCCAGAGTAACGTGGGTACCAAACCTTGGGGTTCTTTATGCGTTAAATTGCAAATTTTCTAATAATATACAGGATTATGTTTGACTGTTACACAAATGTTATCATAATTCTGGTCTGTGAATAACGTTTGCACCTTGAAATATTTTTATTTCTCTTTTATATCATTGAATATCTCATCCCATTATATAACAAGCTATTTAGCTGGGTCTTCGTATTTTTTATTTGAGTTTAGTATTTTCTTGTCAAGGCTTAAAGAAAATGTAGGCAGGTATTTAAATATATGTTCTCTAAATGCTGTGACTCAGTTAGACTGTGATATAATAACATAAATTGTATCTTTTTGCGTGACAATTATTATTAACACACACGCATCATAGGAGGTGTGTGCTTAGACTAACATTGCGTGAACACGAAATTGGTAATCAAAAACATGTGCAAAACAATTTGTGTAACCTTTAATCAACCAGCTGTGGGATTAATTAGTGTTCTAGTCATCCAACGCGGAAATATCAATTAACTAGGGACGTGGCTTATTAAAAACTAACGTTTACTAGTAAATTGTGGTGCGAACCGGTCACTGAATGTTATTTGTTTCGTAAAAATAAATGGCTTCTATATCCCGGCCTTGTATAGCTATGTCTTCTTCGGCCAGTACTTTTATGAAGTCCTTTAGTACTAGAAGATTTCTGTTCAACATATGAATCACAGGCATATAAAATATGGCAGTATTATTAAAAATAAAACCCTATCTCAATAACACGAAGTTTCAAATTAGAAAGTTAACCTAACAGGAAAAGATAACCCTAACACTAAGCTCAAATCGATGTCCCTGATAAAGTGAAATGAGTTTTATGTCTATTGGTGTAATAATAAAAATATGTGGTGATAACTGGATAGAACCAGTTCTCAATCTATCCTATCAATTATCTGCCATATAGGGCTTCAGTACCCTAAATGTTAATTCATGTTGAAATATTCGTGTGACATTGACTTGGCAAGGTTTTTTCGGTAGTAGAGAGAATTCTTTATTATTCAAATGTTTTGACAGGTCACGAGGTAGCTTGTTTTATTGCTAAACGTAATTGGAAGTTCTTATAAGTTGTATAATTTAACAATTAGCAGTTACATAATAGGGTTAGATGTAAATAGTTTACAAATAAGTGTTTCTTAGCGTAAATAATGCCCTTCTATGATCGTTTACTTTAGATATTATCATTAACCGATTGACACTTCTTATTTAGAAAAATCCGGCATTATTAGTGAACACATTTTAGTACCTACCTCAAAAATAGATTTCGAAGTATTAATATAAATGTAACACTTACATTTTCAATATTATCTTCTTGAATGATTTTTTAAAGATACGAAGTAGATACAGCTTCATATTTCCAAGTTTGTGACACTGACTATTCACTAATATCACTTAAAGACACGTTCGACATTTAAATGGCTGGACGCCGACTAATACATGACAAGTCTTAAAGACATTATTTTTAAATACCCTCATCACCACCAAAACAAATGAAGGTAGTTAAAAAAAAACAATTATTTTTAAATGAGACAAGTTGTCTATGCTCCTTAGATCGTTCATACTCGATGCCCAAAAACTAATGAAAAGTAATTTAAACTTTAATGTAAGATCTTTTTGAGTCTACATTTGCTTGGATACTAAAATTGTAAGATACTGGAGACCTGCAACTACTCGTGTACAATCTTCCTTAAGATCTGATGAAAATTTCGCTTGTATTAACACCATAGCTAATAGATCATAACAAAAACTTAGAACAAAGCCGTCATCAGATGACCCAATTGTCTTGAAAGGAATTCTTGAGGTCAAGGCTGCTAATTCGATTCCTGCAACGGGATAAATATTTATGCAACCTTCTTTTAGAATGTTTATTCCAAATCCGTTTGTTTGTGAATGTGATTGGCTTTGCAGTTGTCAGACAAAGGAAAAATACTCTTAAGTTTTAAAGTTTAAAGAGAAATCAACAGTCTTTAAGGAGTTCGTTTGTTTAAAGTTTGTGCTTATGTATTGGTGGAGCTTATCTTGAATTATTATTATTGCGTTTTGATGCTACTTGAAAAGGGGAACTACGGTAAACTGGTTACTAGTGGTTACATAAGACGCTTTGAAGAAATACCAGGTTTGATATTCGTGAAATTGGTTGGAAAAACCTGTGGTTTTCCTCGAAATAAATAAGGTATAGTGCTTCATAATACCTAACAAAAAGGTATTTAAAAGTCGTCTTGCCTTAACAAAAAGTTGATTCATTCAAATTTTATGTTTGAGATGAGTTGTTTTTTTAGTGTGCATTCCTTACCATTAATGTTTTGGTTGCTATGATATATTAAGACAACGGATAATAAATGCATTATGCCCAACTGTGTCCCAGAATAATAATATTTAGAAATAAAATATTATAATTAGAACGTTAGTTACAAAACATAAATCTACTTTGAAACCACTGCAATTGTAAAATTTCCGCATACAAAAAAAAAATCCTTGACCGAGCATTAACTCTAAATTCAAATAAAATATAAAAAAAAAAACAAAATAAAATCAACCCAGAATGATTCATGTCAATTGCAATATTATAAGGCAGTACAGTACCGCTGACTTAAATGATAATTTTAATTTTTCTAAAGAAACTTAATTTGTAAGAGGTTAAGGTCGATTTTCGAGTTTTAATATTATTTGTAGGCTTGCCGTAGTCTGTACAATACGTACATTTCGCAAATCCTTGAAATGACCCAGTACAGATGTTCTGCCATTCTATTGCCTTGACGTTATGATTAGTCTTGAATTGTGAACGCTGCAAGCGTTTGTATTATAATATCAAACGTCAATCACGTCATCTACGCGTAACTATTAAGTAATGTACTTTAGAAATTTAAATGAACTAGTTTAGTACCTACGAACATGCAATGTAAAACAGTTTTTGGAAATTGAGAACAAAATCCCACTTTTTTGCGGTGTTTTAAGGAAATAAATAATGATATTTATCAGTTTCGAGAACGACTACAAGGAATTAGATAAAGGTAGTTTATTTTGTTTGCGAAATAAATGATTATCTTGATTAAACCGATTAGCGGGGGAATCACTATTATGTATGTGGCGCTAGGCTTATAAAAACAAAATACTGATAAGGTGATAATTCGTATGCTAATTAAGTAAGATGTTATAAGGAAAAAATATTAGATATCAATTAAAAACAAAAACAAATCACTAATCCGTAGATAATAAAATTGTTTTTGGGCAAAATTGAACGTAGGTAATGTATTTGCTTTTACTTTAAAGCGGCAAACTATAAGGTGGGCAATGAATTCTAGAATCAACCACCCTTACCTAATTCATACGTCATCTAAATCTAAATAAATCATTTTACGAGTACTTTCTAAACGTTAAACGTCACTGCAGAGTGATTGTACCGACTGGGAATTCAAAGAATCACGAAAATCTTTGTCAAATTGCCAAAACTGCAGCCAAGCAAATAGGTACTGCATACATACACTCCTATATTATTATTATGTATCTATCTACTTGCAATCAAATTGCGTCTGTCCTAATACAACTCCGAATAAACAGTGATTGATACATTAGTAATATAAAATAGGTTTAACAAGTGTTTGAGAATTATATAACATTGTTTAGTAAATTTAAATTGTGTTTCAAATAATGCGCACAAAGTGTTGTCCTAAAAACCTCCTTTCACTGTATTCCATTTTAAATTGAATAAGCGAAAATGAAATTTTTAGATGCATTTTGCTTTCAACTTAATAATAAAAATATTTGAGTAGGTAAGTAATAGTTGCAGGCATACAATTTCTTCAGAATTAATTTGCCTTCAACCAAATCTAAATGTACAAGAGCCCCCCGCACATAGTGCCTTTGCAAATATTTTATATTTTGTTGTTTTAAGATAGTTCCCAAAAAATATCCGTTACCTCCTGTGGAAGTCAATAAACCACTCAATCCAACAACTTCTCGAAAACAAGTTCTAGACATTTCTAGTTCAAGATAGTTAAAGAATAAAAGTACAAACGGAAACATCAAATGAACACCACTTGCTGTTTTGGTGCCAGCATTCCTTCCAGTTCAAAATAGACTGACGCTCTGTCCAGGAGAAAGTTGATCAGGATTGGAATGTTCAGCGGATCCCTAGTCTTAATCTTATTGCATTACATAGTTACTCACTGTTTAAGAAATAAAACGAGACTGTCAATCCTGTTTAAAACAAGTACGCTGAAAATAAGGTCTTTCTAGGATGAGTCAACTGAAGACAAGACTTCGATACTTTACAGAAATATGTTTAAGTTTGTATGATGGTAGTCCGTCTAAAACAGTCTACATCAAATCGTGTATAAATGGCCCAACTATTCATTGAAACTATCAACATTTTGTCCTCTTTAAACAATAACGAATCGATTAAGAATAATACTGAAGTCTTATCTATATTATAGAACTACGAAGGATTTTTCAATAAGGCTGACCTTTTTACACACATCCACCATTGTTTTTACTTCCGTACCTTGTATTAAAAGCGAGTTGATAATGTTAATGCTGATTGTGTTTTGTTTCCCGTTTATGTATAAATGTGACTAGAACAATGACTTAGTAAAAGGTGACGTTTTTTAATAGTTTATAGTTTTCGCTTTGTGATTATACAATATACAGCAACGGTTAACCTTTACGTTTCTCAAGTACTTAAAGTACTTCTTCAAATTACAATAAATCCTTTAAAGTAAAAAATACCTAATCTTTATATATTTTGACATTGATTTAAAAAATAAACTTACAACTTTGATTTTTCATAGACGATTGAATGGCACGATACTTTCTGCAGATATCTGCATTATTAACAACTGCAGTATCGCATTTGTCTGATATTAACGAAACAAATTCTAACAAAAGTAACATTTGTATCGAATGTCATCATCAAATAACCTAAAGAGACACAACATAACATACTCAGCCTATACGAGTACAATTTGGCCTTATTTGCGTTTACAATCAATGACCATTGATTTACCGCTGGCATCAATCAAGAAGACCAATGAAAACATACAGTTTATCATATTTTATATCAGTTATATGACTGGGGCTAAAGAACAGTCTAGTACGATCAAACAGTTTTATTTTACGGTTTTCTATCGGTATAAAGCGATGTTTTACTGTAATTTTATTCGAATCCCGTTCCCGTGGGAATACGAAGATAAAAATGGCCTGTATTGCTGGTTAATACGGCTCTCTAAAAGTATTTTTTTTTTAATAAATTGGTTGATTTAGGCGTGAAAGCGTGACAAAGAACACGTTGTTACAAATGTGAGTCTTCTGAGTATGCTCACTAAGTAATGTGTATCAATACATTTGGTTTAAAAAAATATATAGTTAAAGACTGCTGTCAATTCAAATACAGACGGTAAAAAGAGCTTTTTACATGCAATTTGACAAGTACATTTAGACATCCTATTATATTTATTGTGGACTTTGAACATTTGCGATTTTATTAAGCAAGAAAAAAATTTAAGTACCCGTGGTTTTTAGATCCATAGCTTATTTCTTTCGCAAAGGCATTTAGTAAACCCTTAACCCAATTGCAGAACTAATTCAATCTTTTTGTAATAGCTACAGGGACCTTACTAATACATCTTAAAGTAAGACTATTGCACTTAATGAAAAGAGACGCCGCTCTACGCTTTGTATTGCTTTGTCTCACTCACACAACTGCAATAGCCATAAAGAAAAGATGTTATAGTAGGGCCCTAGATTAATATAACTGTACTTACTTTATTGTAAGGGCCAGCAACACTATAATAAGCCCAACGAGGGCCATCGCGATCACGACACCACATATCATGTAATTCGCATCATTCGGGGCATCTGAAACAATTGAAATTAAACTTTAAAATGTAAGGTATAAGATTCATAGTTAACAAATACATAGTTAGCCTTAATGATTACGTGATGATACTCAATAGTATGCAAAAAGGCTTTTTGATCGCTTGTTACTCAATAGTGACCTAACAGATATTTCTTTGAAGCTTTGACGTCATAAGTTGAATACTGTTAAAACCCCACATATTCTTTGAATTAAACCTTTTTATGCTTAGTAGGAATTAGAGGCTTTATACTTATTAATGTTCACCGATAAATAGATCAATACTTCGATAACTAGACAAGTCATCATCATCATCAACAGCCTATCACAGTCCACTGCTTAGGCCTTTCCAAGTGCACGCCACTGAGATCTGTTTTCATACATACATACACTATAATACATGTTAATGATTTCAAAACCTTTCAAGTTGGATGACCAGTTGCATTGCATTACTTGTATATATTAACAAACTGACTCGTTCACTTTATCATACAGTAACATTATTATAAATCATTTCCACTTAACTAAAACAGTACTGCGGAAAACGTGTTATCTATGTTGCGGCAAGGTATTTTCAGAAATTCCTGTCATTGCATATAATAAGATGTATTACTTTTAATAGTTTGTCATTATTGCGTAGATATTTCTATACATACATAAGTAGCTAATAATTTTGTTATTTATGACTATTGAATAAAAAGTAAGACCGCACTTTTACCTAAATTGATTTAGGAACGCGATTAATATTGATACCTGTAGACAGTTTGATTCTAAGGTTACAATTGCATTAAATTCTAATTCTTTCTCTTCTAATTGTGTCATTTGTGTTCATATGTCTAGAGACAACAACCCCTATATACAGTTTATTCAATACACACGTTCTGATTTTCATTGTGGCACATTCGGCACAAACACGTATTTAACGATATTTCAATAAAGTTTAAAGCATTCTAAGAAAAAAAATCACTCATTAATGCACGCGACTTAAACGTGCCCACAATCTCAGAACATTCGGATATTTAAAATTATTAAATCTCAGATCTAAAATGCAAATTGTATAACGTTATATCACAAGGATACGAAACCAGTTGCGAGTTCGTGGAAGGTCTGTAGTGAATTAGTTGGATTCAATGAATTTACTTTAACAACTGAAATGTAATTATTAAAAGGTATGAAATTTTATTGAACTCCAAAATTTCATTGAATTTAACTTACTTAAAAAACTGCAAACGGCCATCTTGAATTTTTGAACGAATGTTTGCGAGATCTTTGTCTTCCTGATGTATGTAAATTAAGTAGATTTACAGTATTCATAGAGTCTGTTGACTATTGTTTGAAACAATGAAGGAAGAGAAAATATTTGCTTCTTCATCTTCTAAGTTAATGGCGCTAAACGACTAATACTAACAAAAGTCATGTGAATAATATTGAGTTCGAGGACTGTCCATGGCAGTCAGTTAAACGCTCAGTAAACTGCTGTAACTACATCGTACCAGTTAACGGGTGTGCGTACCACTTCGCCAATTGAACGGTGCCGCATCCTTATTACTTTAACCGTAAACAAATCGATATCTCGCGTATCGATGCCAATCATCGAATCGAAACGATACGTTCTCGAATTGGTTTCGATTATTAAATTGATTCCTTACATTGTTCTTGGTTAGAACATACGTACTTACAATTTCATCATATAAAGGCCCAGAAACGTCTGTGGAACATGGGTCACCTAATTGTGAGCAACGAACTCTTGAAGCGGAATTATTCCATGACATTCAAGCTTGAACAGTTCAGTACTTATTCTATCTTAGTCAAAGGGCAAGATGGAAAGTCCCATTAATTCCCTCAACGCACACGGAATATTTATTAATGGTGATGAGAACTTTCAAGGAAAATGTTTAAATTCCATTCAATTGAGCATGCAATAGGTTGATTAAAATAATTACTAATGCATTTAAGATATTCTATAACAGTACTTGTAAGAATCATGAGACATTCTGATTGAAGGCGATCAATAAATTATGCGGTCTGCGTGTGAAGTATAAGTTACGGCATATAAAGAAAGGAGGTCGAATTTCACTTATTTATTAGGGTTAACTGATATTGAAGTTTTGCAAATAACCTGTCTCTTATTCTCATAACCTTTTGAATGTAGGTAAGTCATACAAATTAATGATTCTATAGGTATATATTGATATCAAAAGATCAATCTCATATCTATGCGTGTTTGCCTAATGCCTGTGAAACATGAACAGAAAAAGTTCTACGCATGATAGTAGGGTTCATTCAACTCGCAAACTTATCCAAAACCATCCAGGTGTTGCGATCTACGTAACGGAAATTCGAATGGTCTTACATCTGTACGGTATTTTTTGACTAGCTCTTTCAATTTTAAAATTACAATTCTTCTGAATGGTAAATAGCAATTATAAAATCTGTTAAGAAACCACTGGGAATAATAATCGCGACCTGGAATTAGCTTTACCGCAATAAATGAGCGAATAAAACTGAAACGGCCGTAGTTTATGGAGCGGTGAGACGTCGGACGTACGATACGATCGCATTGGGTTTTTTGACCTAACTCCCGTTAAGGAAAACGGTGTTTCTCTTCACAGCAGCAGGAAAGCTAAATTAGATTTTTTTGTTATTATTTTTAGCTCTTACTTATTGCTATCAATGATGATCTTTTTTCAGGAAGGCATTATAATTTGCTTGAATAGTCATGTTCCTTAAGCACCTCTGTTTTCATTGAACAATGAAATTACTTACAGAAAAAGATGAATAAATGAAAGGAAAATTTTACACTTTTATGTAAATCGAGTGAAATACAAAACCCACGTTTGTCATCAATTTATAAAACAATAACAGCAACAGGCAAACGCAAAGAATAGGTATCATCTTTTCCTTTCCATAGTTATTTACATATTACCTATTATAGGGAAAGCTATAAAGTTACTAATGGATGTGTAGGTGCATTGGATCTATTACACATCAAACGAAGCTAAGCAAATAGGCACTTATGTCTATTTGACCGTCGTTAAATACCCGTACGGCTTGACAACCCACTGCGATAGTACGGTATGGTGTAATAGAGAAACGACTACCATAATGATAGGCCATTGTGTAATTAACTTAACTATCGAAAATCATAGTCAAAACATAACATTAAATGTATCTGTAGTAGTGATAAGGCTATTATTATAATAATAATAATATTCCACGACTTCCACACAACGCCATCTAATTTTAAACTAATCAGAGCTAATATTATGAGTACTGATTTGTGGGATATTGTCGTTATAAAAGAACTGTAGGTACAATGTATTCTAAAAATAAATAATAATACTAGACAACTGAAAAACATGTAATATCAAATAGGTAATAATATCCGAAACTTCCAAAAAAATATAATGTAATTTTAATAACATCAACAATACACCTAAACACACAAAAAATAGGTATACAAAATCTTTAAGTTTTTATAACACTTGAATTGACGCACATACACTAATTATGCTCTTAAATACCTAGAAATTCCCATTGCGATTCAACGGAATATGGATTTAAAATGACGCAATTGTCCCGTTAACCTATTCATATATTTTCCTCGTGTTATCAATAAATACCATAACTACAGTGTTAGAATAATTCAATGTTATTCAAAGAACGGTCCAATGTTCGGAGAACTTACTATAAGCTCTTAAAACAGCATTCCTCCTATTGTGGAAGCGAAACGGTACTATAGATATGCGTAGCACCGTCTCTTTTACAGAAGGGCAACTGTCCTGTTTTAATCATTCATAATACAGGCACAGGAATTATCAAAATATTGCTGTAACGGTTTTCGTTTGTAAAACTCGAAATCGCTGTCAAGACTGATGATTTGGAAGTATACACAGAGAAACACTGTGTGGATGTAGAAGGAGGTAAGGTTAATTATTTCTTACACAGTGTCGTAATTGGAAAACGAATTTATGTTTTGCGAATTGTTGATTCTGCGAAACGGAAACGAGATAATGCGTTGTGTAAGTGTTTCTTCATCAAGTCAACGCAGGGCCCGTGCCATTTGTTTGTTCTTTAGAATTATATCTACTTACCTACTGATGTAATTAATGTACAAATGTGAGAACTATGAAATATCAGAGCGAATTGACACAAAACTTTCGACACCAATTTTCCGCCATATTAAGGGCTAAACATTCAGGAGAATTACGGTTATTTAAAAAGTATTACCCTAGAAAAGTTATCAAGGAGGTTGCGTGGCTAGGAAAAGTCGTTACCTTTTTTAATGAGTCATAGCTGACACAACCTACATAGTATAATAAGGTTTTATGTTCCACATGTAGTACTAACGATGGGATCAGGTGTATAAAGTGCATCGCACCCGCAAGGTTAATGCACTCTAAACAGGCATTTTCCTATACTTTTTGGAACACTGGGAGGTACTTAAGCTGTAATATTAATTTGTTTATAAATCTTACAGCATTACTTGACATTCTTTTGTTTATTTACGTACTTTGTCTTTAGAATGCCTGAGAGCCCACGTGTACTTGTACATGAATTGTAAATAAATAAAAACAAACATTCAGACACAAAAATACACTGCCTATTTTCAAACACTACTGACTAATTTGGAATTGTGCCATGTAGTGCCATTAGGATCGCCTCTATTATATAAAGAGACATAAAACTGTCTGGCGTTGTGGGAGTAGAACTCGGTCTACCCCTAAAAAAGCGTAACATAAAATGTATTTTTAACAAAGCATTTTAATTATTTTACATCATTAAAACCAAGAACTTAGGAAGTGTGTACTAGTTTATTTTTATTTCGTTTGAGAAAGTTTCAGACGTTGTTTCGGCTTTCGGCCAGACAAAAGATTAGCTATGGTCTGTTAGTCACAAGGAAATTACTGGGCCAATTTATAAATAATTTTCCGTTAGAGTGATCCTTATTTAGATCTTGTAAGAGGCAAGCGCAGATCTCGTTTGAATTATCGTTACTGGTGCCTACGCGTGTGGCAAATGTATTCATAAAACTCCATACATGTTAAGTTGATCTGGTTCTGAGTCCAAATGTCAGTCAGAAACTTGCTTCAAAGTAAAACAATTGAAAGTTTTTTTTTATTTTAAAGTGCACGTAAGAAATCTCTTTTGTTTTATCTAAGAGTCCTTCATACAAACAGTTTACAGGAGCTATAGTACTACACTTTACAGCTTCGATTTTATAAGGATTCCGTTCTGTTTACAGTTACGAAACCCTAAAAAAACGTAATACATCTGACGACTTGACGCAATCAGTTCTCCTATAAGTAGATTACAGCAACATCTATATTTACCGCCATTCAACGTTGTATACATTGTGGGTTTCAGAAAGCAATCAATTATAAATTATAAACTGTTCTACAAAGTAAATTTATGTGAAGTATTGAAACATCTTTTTTATTTATCAAGTCTGGCAGACAGTCACGAAACTAATAAAAAATAAAAGTTAATCACGAGAGTCAAAACGAAAGTATGGATTGTAGATTGACATTATCTGTTCGCACGTGGGTATGTAATAGTATACAACGTTGATAAAAGCGAGAGGCATTAAATGAAACCACATATTCTGTATATCATTATAAGGCTACACAACAAAAATCAAATCAATGTAAGCAATATTTTTTAATAACTTTCGTGAGGATGATTCATACTTAAAACGTTATAACGGTTTACTCACGCGTATTTATCGGGATAGCCCGACTTGTTTCGGACCCAACCGGAGCCAACTAGATAACTATGCCTATAAAACTTAGTCACCTAATCAGCAAGATACAGCATGTTCAAACTAAAAAAAAAGTAAAAAAATATCCTGTGACTAAACTATTGCTTACATTGATTTGATTTTTGTTGTGTAGCCTTATAATGATATACAGAATATGTGGTTTCATTTAATGCCTCTCGCTTTTATCAACGTTGTATATGCATTATAAAAACATGGGATCCACGTGGCACTATTAAAAACTTTTATAATTGATCGAGGGTGAAACGCTAACATAACACGTGTAAGTTTATGTAAATCAAAAAGGTTTAAAAATTACTTTAATATTCTTTCTCGATAAATTGCTGTCTCAATGCTTACCTGTATCGAGATAATCAAAGTTTTATTTTTGAGAAGAAGGATGTCATTGTTCGTTTTTTACGCTATAGTAACACAGTCATGTCTCATAGGTATACAATACAGCTATAATTCAGCCATAAATACTAATAATTGTCCCCTAAATACGTCACTGTCGTAATGGACGCTGTAACCTCCAAACATGCAAAACCATCAGTTCTGCCGTAACACGTGTAACCTTGTTCCTCATACGCTGATCGATATTATGCTGAGAATACTTACGTGGCGTTAATATCATTTTGCAAAACAATACTTTTATTGCACTTTGCTTTTATTTTTTTCGCAGAAAACAACCTGACAGATCTTGGTATGCGGTCAGCAGGTATCAAAGTATTAATTGCATAGCAACAGCGGCAATAATTGGAGTTTATGCTTATTAAATTTACCTATGGTATGTCGTTGTTTGTGTGCAGGTGGTAAGAGAATAATGAATAAAACAAGGATGTCATTATAAAGTCAGGACGGAAGCCTCGGCTAATGTGAGGTGGAAGGGAAATCCGTGAGGCCGATGATATTGATTGACTCTATGTACCTGCTTCCATACGGGCTTAGCATAATAGTATTAGTCTCAATAAACTGCATTTATTGCGACAGTAGAGCTAATGAAGGTATGCAAACAGAAATCTAGGCAAAAGAAAATGTTATGAGGAAAAACCACATGAAAAACCTCAAGTGGAATCCATCAGACAGACGAAAAAGTAGTCACAACAGTACTTATTAACTCATACACTTTTAGTAACGAAAACATTTGAAGCAAGTCAAGAATAATCTTCATCTTGAAGGCTTTATCGTTTCATGTTATTATGGCATGTGTAACAACCCCATCAATTTTCTTTACCAACGTCATACCAATTACACGACAGACAATTTAAAACTAACTTTTTAACAACGTCTGTACACATAACCGAAGTACGTATTGAGAAACAGTCTGTAAACCTTACCAAACAATGGCGATTGTTAGAAAAATAAACAATTTAATACACGTGACTTAGTACTATGATTCGGAGATCATGTCAGCCATGGTGTGACCGAAAGGCACAAGTAACTGCACACGTGATATTCCTGAAGCACGTTTCATATAAATATACCAAAAGTACCGTTAAACACGTACGCGAAGTGTGACTTATATGTATTTATACATCTTTCTTAATATTGCGTAAATCTCGAATTCAAATAATATATGACCTATCGTCAAGATAGAATGTGTTGCGATCACTCTTTAGTGGGAGTGTGACTTTTGATAAACCAACGAAATAACACATAAATAATATCTAATTTTATGAGTATTGTAATATGTAACACTTATTTCAGTAAGTTATCGTAACGTTTTCATGCTATTTTGTCGTGATTCGCTTGAAATCGAGTATTAAGTGTCTGCATTATAAACACGTAGAGACACGCGTCATTGACCTTGCTTCAAGTCTGTTGCAAGAGGTGAAAACTTAAGTTATGAATATTAAAAAAAACTAGAATATTAAATTACAATAATAATAAATTTTTCGATACAGAGACCGCAATCTTTTATACTTTAAAAGTACGTAACACCTTCTATGTATGTGTAAATATGATGACCTTAAATGTACCGAGCCACGGACACCGATATTGCTTAAAGAAGGTTATCCATCCAAAACATGGCTGCAACAGGCATTACTTAACCTCGCTAATCACTCCATCAGCACGGAAACTCTGACTATAATCTATTTGAGCCAGTACCTTGTATAATATCACAGCACGAAATTAAAATGTAAATGCATGGTATTTAACCAAACAAGTTATTTTAGTACATCGCATGAATGCCGAACACTTTGCTTTTAACTACCGTGTTAAGATTTCACTTTATTAATGAGAAAATATCGTGACTAGAGATCTTATGGGTCATTCTTGTACGAAACAACTAAACCAGACAGAGAAAGGAGAGATTCATGCTAATCCTCATTCATGCGTAAAATCTCGCACGAAGAGCTGAACAAATATTGAGAAAGCAGTTTTAGCTGTCAATAACGCCTATTAACATTTATAATTGTTATAATTATAAGTGATACGTTTGTCTGACCCAATCAATAAGAGTGTGTTATGATAATTCTGTCCGGTTCGGTAACTATCGTTGAGCAATACACTCGAGACCAACTTTCACTGGTAAAGACCAAAGTTATTATGGTCGTGTTTTACGGAAGTACGATCCAGTTATAGAGAAAGCCAGTCCCAGGAACCAGTGTATTGCGTTTGTCGATCTGATAAAAATATTTCTTTAAATCAATAATTTTCAACTAGAAATTACGAAAAAATTAAAACGTCGGGTAATCTTGTAGAATATGCATTATGTTTAAAAAATCATCATCGTTCATCATTCCCCTGCCCTTATCCCAATTATTATTATTTGGGGTCGGCGCAACACGTCTTCTAGACGTGTTGCTTAAAGTTTTGGCTATGGTTTTATAGTCGGCCGCCTGCCTGACACTAACCCTCTTTGGGAATGCGATTGTTGGTTGTTTACCCGCCACCATTCGGGTAACCCAAGGTGCTTGTTACAGTGCACTGGGTCTTAAGGTCCATTAGTCGCCTTTTACGACACCCAGTAGAGGATATGGGGTGGTGCTATTTTTTATATCCGGACACCACACGGACAATTATGTTTAAAAAAAAAAATACTTTGTCTTACACGGACAATTATGTTTAAAAAATATATTCCTTTATTGTTTCGCACTTCTTTATTCCTTAAAAGATTTTTGTATGATCCTGAATAAGTCTCCCCTGATCGTCTTTTTTTTTATTTGGCTTAGGCTAAAAGGGATTGTGAGCTCCTATTATGTGATTGTAAGAATCCAATAACAGTTTACGAGTGAGTCGGCACCATAACCAGTCAAGCGTATAGTGTGGACATAAAAAAGGAATATTGAGAACAACTTGGATGCAATACCCATTTCGACATTTCAGTTCTTCTATTTAGGTTCCTGTTCGAAGGAGACACGTTTGAGTATTAAACAGACAAAGTATATTTAGTAAAACAATAACAATTGTTTCTAATGTTAAACTGCTTTTGTAAATTACTTCCCTGTGCGTTGCAAACCTATTCATAATTGTTTTGTGAAGATGAGTTTCATACAATTGCGCGTACCTTGAGGGTTAGTGTACAAGTTTTGCACATTGTTTCATTCATACTCCGAAGGAGAACCGCAACAAAAACAAGTAATGCTGGAGCTACGTCGGGGAATGTGGGACCTTTTTGCTTAAAATAGAATCCCTTCTTACTCATGGGCCTTTGTCATCGGTGTGAAAAGGAATACTGTTCTAAATTGAATTATTGTACGAACGAAACTTTTTCTCATGTCTTGGCAGTATGTTATGGTTTGACAACCAAAAAAAATCTCAATTTTAATCTCTATAAAAATCTACTATAAAATACGCGTATTTCTCAGTTTGTGGGAACCCTTGCATGCTTGTTTTCTTTAGATCGTAATCGATATACTTACCAAGTAATAGCTGTCTGCAGAATAAACTACATAGTTACAGTAACAAGGTTATTTCTAAACAATGACTGTACGTCTCAATCCCTTTACAAATAAATCAAGTATCAGACTACACCAGAGACGGTGAGGAAGTGTTGATTCATCCTCTAGGGATTGACTAAGAACTATAAATAAGATGTAATTTCATACGGTGAAACTAATCTTCTACAACTTACTCATATTAATCGATGAAAAAAATGAATCTTGTCTGGTTAATCATTACTGCAGAAGAGTTTATGTAGAAAATTGTTAACCTTTTACACTGTGTTTAATACGAATACAAGGATGTTTTTGTCATTTTTTAAGATTAAATCGAATCGTACGAAAAATCAGTAATAGCCAAACTGCAGTGAACAAGTGTAGCAATCAATGCTCAATCCTTCTTTATTGGAACACTACCCTTCTATTAGAAAACATATTAAATTTGTTTGAAACTTTTTTTCTAGCTACCATTATTAACTTGGATTCCATGAGGGGATACATAATTCTACCTTAAACCTCCCATTCGCGGTAATATGTGGAAAATATGTTCAGTATATTTTAAATATAAGGCCATGTTTTCCTTTCCCTGCAAACGTGATTCAACAGTGCTTCATTGTCATTGTTCAAGAGAAACATCATTGAACCCGTAGTGTAGTACCGTACATTAGTATTACCACATTAGTTTTCTTAGCACCTCTATTCCAAAGCACTAAGGTTGAGTTTTGTATAGCATGTAATAACTCGTGCGGTTCATCGTGCAAGAGTGCTATATACCTAGGTATTGCGCATTTGTGTATATCTGCCGCATTTGTGTATAGCGGTAAATCGTCCTTTGTGGCGTAATGCTGCGATACTTCTATAAAACTTTTGCTAAATAAATCGATAAGAACTCAAAGTAATAAAGGAACGTTTAGCTTTTGTTTCAACCTTTTTCGCTTTTAAATTGGCAAGTAAAGGTGGATTATGGAACTTTGATTTTTGTTTTCTTATAGCAGGATAGAGTTAGCAAGGATACTATTTATTAAAGAATAGACGATAGTGTGAATATACTAAAGTCACATAAATTATATGAGGTAAATGTTTGCTAGTCTCTGTCTCTCTAAAGAACTGATTAAAATCTGAATAGCGTATTAAAAGCTTATTTAGTGAATATCAAGAAAAATGGAACATTTTCTGTATTATTAATTTATTACTGAAATTCTGCGAATATGAATGCCTTTGTTTCTTGGTTTTTAAATCCGTTTTATGACTAATAATAAATCACCTACGCTTTGTACTAGAACTATATGTTAGGTATAGTAGCATTGAAAACTGTTTGCCAGTGTAAATTTTAACTTTTAAGTTAAAATTTACACTGGCAAACATTACGGTGTAAAGTTTTTCATTCATAAATAAATATTAACAGTACTTTTAGTCTAATTTATTTACCCTATTTACCTTAGTAAATTTGAATTAACCACAACGTATTTAGAAAGAATTACTCATGCACGATTGTTTACGAACTGAACTGATTACTTGCAATTACGTTTCAATGAATAAACGTCTAGGTACCTACTTCCATTTTAATTTAGGTTGACTCTACCTAAACGCAAGTAACAGTAACTAATGAGTCATCGAGGGTCAATTATGAACTCATTCAAGGGTGACTGTGAAAACCCCATCATGAATTTCTATTCTAAAAATAACGCGAAGAAACTTTCACTATAGGACTACAAATAAAACGTAAATTAGTAAGAGTTTTATAATTAAAATGTTCTACGTCACCGCTACAATTTTATGTGAGTTTACTATTCAAAATTCCGTGAAATACGTCTAGTACACTAATGGCAGAGTTGCATGACTGTCTCAATTATTAGACGGTCATTTTTGTATGGTAAATATAATTACATTTGAAGGTCAAGGTTATGTACTGTGTTGTAAAATGAAAACATAACGTTGAAGTAACGTTTCACTATCCTTCATAGACATCTGTCAAAATGACATCAGTCAGCGCCAAAACAAATCTTAAACCAATCTCATGTAAGCACGAGAAAGTGAATTATAAACCAATGACAGTTATGCACATAATATTTTGTATTATGACAAGTGATTACAATCGAAAAAAGATCTTATTTCGATAGTTACACAGTCTTGTTTCAATTGATTTGTTAAACGTTTGGGTGTTGGTATCTTAAATAATGAAAGTGTCAAATGAAACGAAAGTGTGTGTTACAAGTGGGTTAAGGCACTAACTTATCAGCTGCGTATATCGCACTAACAATAGTAAAAATAACAATACAGTTACAACATTAAATTTACTACAATATACTAATAGTACTACGTGAATGTAATTGGAAACAAATCGGACTTCACGACTTGATAGTTTTTCTCGGCGGCGAGTTACTAAGTGAGATGTAAAGTGACTATGAATAATATAACATTATTATTCAATTATTTGGAAATCGATTTATATTAACCTCGTTTATACTGAATACATAGGTACAAGTTTTGTATGAAACTTGCAAGTCACATTATTGGAATAAAGTTCAAGGAGATAAAAAGAGAGTTGTACCAACTCTACCATCCAACGCTATAGTACGATTTGTCAGGAATTTATAAAGAAAAATACTTGAAAGTAGGATTTCAGATCAAAACACTAAATTATATTAAAACCAAAATGAAGAACGTACCAAAAACTACGTTATATATAGTAGAAGAATTTAAAATAATTATAAACTACGTGTTAAAATTGTAGCAGCTAAACGCGTAATAACCATTAAGAATAATTTAAATGTAAATGCTAATTACTTTTCGTGTGTCATATTTATAGGTAAGTAGGTTTTAATTGCAATAAATACAAGGCCGTTTAGGGAAAATGTTGTTGACCGAAATTGATAGAGTCAGATAGTTGAATACAAATGGTGCCAAAGAGCGACACTATATAATGCCCGTTTGAATCAATATTTGGACCACTGGCCCAGAAAATAATGAGAAAGCTTGATAAATTGATCAATCTGAATCAATCAATTATACATCACTGTCATCAAATGATTGCGCGTCAAATGAAAGTGAAGTCATTGAATATCATTTGAGCAATAAAAAAGGCATTATTTATTAAGATAAATAGGTACATGAAACCATATTTTAACAGTTTTTCTTACTTTACTTGCATGTAATTTAACTTTCGCAATTCTTGAGGCACTAAACTGCAATTAGTGTTACATAATAGACTTAGCAACGCCAGGAATAGCAGTTAAGTCACGAAACTCTTGCGCAACTTTATTTTGTCATTGTATTGTTCTTGTAGTTTATATGTAGGTGCGTAATGTAATAACTAAAAAAAACAATTGCTTTACGTACATTTCTCACCCAGTTTTAATGACATAGGATCAAAACAGTTAATAATGATCCCTGCTGTTACGGCCAGTTTCCTTTACAGTTTCAAAAATACACATACAATTTCCACCTGTAACATCATAGATTTAAGATTCAGAATTCCTTGTCTCGTCGGTAGTCTTTTTGTATGTAACTTCCGCCAACAACTGTGGTGTGTAAACGCTTGCAAGATGTTCATAAGTAATGAGGTCACTGAATTTGTTCAGAAAACATCTGGTAAAAGTGGATTCGATTATATTTAGGATGCGACCAATGTGGTCTTGTTAAATCGGTCAGGATTATAACTTTAGAACGTCTCCTAAAAACTTCTAAGCTTATCGATCAATGGCTATGATGTTTTGTTAGACCAGTACTCAGCGATGCTTACAGCATAGTAAAGCTCCACGTATGTGCAGATTATAGGGCACACTGAAGCTCATTATGTGGGTCATAGTTTAAAGAGAGATACCACACAAAATATAAAATAAATATTTCACTCTTTTCACATAACGCCATCTGTCTCAAACTAAGCAGAGCTTGTATTATGAGTACTAGACAACTGATAAATACATATACTCATATATTTCTAAATACATACATATTATAGGTAGATAAATTACATCCAGACCCAGAACAAATGATCGTGCTCATCACACAAACATTTGGTTTTAATCCTGGTTGGGGATCGAACCCACGACCCCCGGTAAAGCAGTCAGGGCCACTAACCACTAGACCAACAGGCCGGCTCAGGTCGGCTGTAGCTCCCGCAATCCTATTTCTATTTACTAAAAGGGAAAATGAGTAGTAGAGCCTACTGTTTATTATAAAGTGTGTCATATAGAAACTGTTTTTTTATACGTAATACGCCATTTCCGTTCTAAGCCAGAAAGATGCGCTATATAAAGTAATCCTACTAAGAGTAAACGAGATAGGTGGTCTACAGTGATTCACGTCTTACGACCCAGTTAACATGGTATAATGTGTAGTTTACTAAAAATATACAAACGAAGATTTTTAAGAAAAGATGAGGTATCAAAATATTTACATTCAAGTTTCTGTATTACACAAGTTGAGGTGAGTCATTCTATTGCGCCAATTTTCAGAATTAGCATGTTGGTAACACTGCTACCCGTTAGTATGACGAAGAATGATGACGTTTTATACCATGTGGTGTCCTAGTGATTGATAGGAATTGTAGAGTAAAATACACAGACTAAAGAGTCACCAGTAAATATATAACTGTGATGACCAAAAGGCTTAAAATATACCAAAAAAGAGACAACTGGAAAAATCTGTTTCCCTGAAAATAAGTTTCTTTTATTAAGCAAAACTTCTTTCAAGCAACATAAATCATACCAGGTTATAGAACCTCTTTTATAGAACTCTTACTTTGAACTAAAGTTTGAAGCTGCTTCACGTACAAGAGCTTGACTCTTGAAGTTAAGAGAAGCGATTTCCTTGTCTGTAGTGGTACTAAAATTCAAAAACGATTTAGTCCTATTATGTTTTTACATCAATACGGGTCGGCTGAACGAAATTTTTAAGTTCTCTCCACTCTACATTTCTCATACCTACTCAAGTTTAAGGCTACAATTTTACGACAGGGGTTATAACAATTTTATTTCTTTCATAAAGTTTTATACAATTTTTAATGCATGCAGTTGTTCAGTTAGATTACAATTGTTCTTAACGATGTCACGTTGCAATTAATGTTTTTTGTTCTTAGCAATCAGCGCGTGACTTATCCTCGGTGTGTTGTGATATTAAGAGCCACCACTTCTTCTACTCAGGGTTATTTGTAAAACATTCAGACGTAGCACTGTATTACAAAATATTCTTGTTTTATTTTACCACTGCATTCTATATCTAGTATTCGACCGCCGACCAGTATTTTGAAGTAAGTGAGTAGTACCTACGTAGTACCTAAGTAACGTAAGTGTAAGTACACCCAGTGTTCATTTTTGTTTCTGGCAACGTTGACAATAATATTTAGTTAAGTGTCTTTGCTCGAAAGTCTAAGCAATCAAGTTTTTGGTCTTAATATATCACTTATATATTTGCATCCAAACTTCCGAAATTCTTACTACCTAAATTAAATTTTGTCTTCGTAGACATATCATATTTCATTTTTTTTTAAACTATAACAGCATCCTCTGATGCTAAAAATGTGACTAACATTCCATTTTAGCGTATGATATGTTTGCGTATTGTTCATCTCACTACGGATATGATGTCAACCAATCACTCTTCATTAGGCCGCTAAATACATTTGCCCGTCAAGATAAAACTCCATTTAAATAGCGCATGATATCGGTGACTAGGTTAATGATTGCAACTTTGTTCTATTCTAACTAAGTATAATTTTTACTCCTACGGTTATTTCTGTAGAAATCCTCATGGACTATCCATATTAGGGGGTTAACAGGCGTGCTAAAATCACTGGAATGTCCTCATATGTATATGCCTATGGCAAGGAGCATTAGATTCGCTTTCAATTCATGGCACTCTATGCTATTAACCCAAGCTTAGATTTTAACAGCTGCACTGGTAGAATTATGGTGTTTTTGGTATGCCGAATAGCTCTAATTGGTATATTTACGTATTACTGACGTAATAGGTAGCGGTAATACTTGGCAAAGCATAGCGACAGCAATTGACAGAGAAAGTTGTATAATCAAAGCTCTCTAATTTGTAATAGGTATTGGAGATTTAGACAGTAGTAATTGTTTTCATTACAGCATTATCTTATACTGTATAGAATCTATTATTACATCATGGAAGGAAAGTAATTACTAATAAAACTAACTAAATAATGTCTAAAATCAGACGTCCATTTAAATATTTTGTTTCCAGACACCTTTTATCTATCTTCCTTAAAGACATCAGTTAATTGAACAATACTGTCTCATAAGGTTGTTACTTATTTGCTACATAAAAATGAATAAAACATTATTATCTGTATCTATTCTTTTTTATTACCGTCCGTAAAGGGAAGCATCGTGTCATGGAGTGTCTGACATTAATATCTTATATTACAAAGTTTATTTCCCACACCAATTCTTTTATAGCACTTTAATGTTTACAAAGTTGAAATTTTAATAATGTCTAAAAAGAACAAAAACGTTGGCCTATAAATAATACAAAAATAATGATTCTTTTAACTAAAATCGTAGTATTGATCCTGTTTGTTACGCTTTTAACTGGAGATTTTAATGTTCTCCGTTTTTATGTTATTTGTCTGAGTAAGCGAAATTCTTTGCCTGAAATTGGGTCTCTAATCCAGTATAAAAACAAATAAAGCGTTTTTCAATCTTCTTTTTATACTTGTTTCTGTTATTTTATTGTAAAAAAGATTTTATGGTGATCCAAACATTTTATCTCGTTTTAAACCAACAAACAATACTTAAACAGTTTTAATAACACATATTAAACAAGTAACTCAAATACAACCAAGCTGCAAAGAAGGGAACCGAATATCACTCAAATTACACACCCTATTCTATGATGTCCAATATTTTGTTCCTAACGTTAAACTTAGGTATTAATTATCTTGTTCCCTCCACAGAATTAAGGGCCGAATGAAACTTACTTGATGGATGTCAAGTTCAGCCAAGTATTGGGGCCATACGCTGTTGCAATCACGCGAGTTAGTCATGCCAGCTGTTATGAAAGGCCAACGTAAAGAGCTCCCACACGAACGATTTTGCATTCCATTTTTTTACATCCGCTTTTAAAATCCAAATGCAAATTAATGTTACTAATTTAGTTTCTAATAACTCTTATTCTTATAAACGTGAGAGGAAAAGACTGATCACGAGCTAGCCGAATGTACTTATCAAGCAACCAGTTGATTAAAAAATGTATGCATAGTACACAACCTCTAAAACAACTCATGTATGTTGGTGACATTTATAAATATTTTAAGATCGTTCTTGAACTGTTGCTAGCTTATAAATACCTACGTTAGTATGCTAATATAAAACCAGACGGTATATATTTAGTATCGATAGAATTCTACTGCTTGGTTTCCTGATTCATTTTTGTCGTTTGCAACAACCACTTGACTTGAAGACGTGAGCAAATATAACTAGAATATTTTTGACATCAAAGAAACAGAACTAGACATTAAATTATTTCCTTATCTCTGTAAATTACTGATTTATTAACGTTGAAATGACACTTACTTGTCATTCGGTAAATTGCTCAAAACGGGTTAATATTAGTGGGTGGTAACTTGGCAAATTGTATCAGACCAAATGTATAATAGCAATATCCAAACCAGACAATACAGATTGCTGGGGTAACATTTACCAGATTTCTCAGGTTGGTATGAGTCAGCAGGCAAACTTGAAATCATTGACGAATCAGACCTTATTGGTGAATTATCCATCATTACAAGTAGATACTTCATTCTACATAATTGTAGGACGGGAAGGTACAGCTGTGAAATAGCGGGCCTAAGTGTGCCAAGGCGAAGTCTTGCTGTCGCCTACTCGGCAGTACATATGCATGTAATTAGGCACGATAATTCTATATAGGAACATGCAGTTTGCCTAATCGGTGAACGAAGCATGGCTTTACAAAATGGCTGTACGTGAAGCTCTTTTTGGAATGGTTGAAACATTGTTGTTACCTCCATTTGTGACTATTATAATTCGAGGTTCGAATTTAATGTGGCTTTGCCCTTGACCTTGCTGATTCAACTTTATAGATGCATATTTTTTATGATACTGTCTGTATTAAGTAAGGTATTAAGATACAAAGTGATAAGATTGCTGTTTTATTATTTTGATTATCATTACCTCATTGCACTGGCTTCTATGAATAATACAATTGCGGGGGTGACTTCATAATTGTTATCAAAAGACTGAACCACGAAACACACGTTTACCTGTTACATAAAATCTATTTGTCCTAAGAGCGTACTCGAGACTTGATAGTACAGTTCTAGTAATATCAACTTTATCGGTTCTATTAATATCTGATTTCTCACTATTGCAATTCAATGATAGATAGGGATAACTGCAACGAGGATAACGCGTGAACGTTCTAGACTACAATGTTTATAAACAAAGAACAATCACAGAATTATTAATAGTACTACGATTATACTGTCATAAATAAGCAGAAACAAATGCCTACAAGAACGGTTTTTATTTTGTACCTAGTTTTATTAAACAATATAATGTTATGTAAAGAAAAAGTGTGCTTTCAAAGTTTATATTTTACCTGGTTTCTAGTGTTGATTGACTACACCTACGCCTATGGGATTGCGTACTTGTTATCTTGCACGTATTACTACAAAATGCTCCAGTTTAAGACAGAAAGTAGACTGTATTTATTTTGATATTTCCAAATCCCGTTTCAATTTGTACGTGCAATGTAAACAGATTCGCATTGATGTATTTTTATTCGATCCGATCCATCGGTGAGAGAATTACTCCACATTTGAAAATACGAACGAGTTTCTAGCCTTTTTATTTTATTTTACTTTAATATTTGATATTCTAATTGAAGTTGAAGACTAGGCTTAAACTTCTAATAATTAATTTAGTGATTTTTACAAGTAGTTATTAAGTGTTTTATTAGTAGCTTTTCCCTTGCATATTTTTACGATTTGGTGAACGTTGTTTTGTTTGCATAACGCAACTGAACAATAGGTTTCAATTTATTTCACAATACCTAGAAAATCAGGTAAACAGAGGTACATATGATTTATCCGTGAGTCATATTTATTATGATGTTATATAAATATCTCCGTACATAAAATGATCATATGTCATGTCCATATGGTTGACGCACGCGATAGTGAAAAACACTAATAATAAAGGATGCATTGTGTTCACTATACATCTACTCACGTAGGAAAACGTCACGATTTCCCAACACTATTATCGATATAAATTATATATGTATTGTGAAATTGACACCTTCGAACTACGTGTATAATGTACATCTAGTGATGCGTCATCACACCTCTTCTGTCAGTATTATCAACGATCAAGATACGGGTATTTACTCATTTATTTTTGGCCTATTACCACACTATAACTGAATGTCCTTAAAATTTTCCATACTATAATACTTAAAGACAACACTACAAGTACCGGTAGTCCTTTTGTTATATCGTTGGCGCTTCTTTCATTTGTTTTTTCATTGATCGATCGATGATCCCAATGAGTAGCGTTCTAAGTTCATCGACATTGGTGCAAGGCACGTGCAGTGTGTATCTATAGTTAAGCTAAATAACCATTGCTTAGACTTTAAAGTATAATTAAAATACATACTTTGTAAGACGAGAACCTATATTATGTAGGTACCATTCACTCGTATGACTTATGCAATGAAATAATGTAAACAACAAAACTCAACATTAAAAAAAACGCGTAAATGATCATTGCTACGTTGTATGTCGCTATTTCGGAAGAATGTACATCTATTTTTGGCTAAGTAAAACCGTGATTAGTTTTGATAGTACATCTATTTTTGTCTACAATCTCGCGCCATGATAAGCGATCCATTAAACAACATTAAATCCACCCTGATGGTTCCCGTAAACCGCTCTATTTACTATAAATCCCTTAATCAGAAGTGGATTCTGTTGATGTATGTTGTAAATACAGGTGGTATCTGCAATATAAAGCAGTCGCAATATCCACGAAAAGAAACAGGGTTATCTATTAATACCGACCACACGGCAAGCTGTATTGTAAACAAAAGAGTCAGATGTAACGTAGATCAAATAATAAAAACAGTTGAAATACGAACTTTTTCGCTTCGATATTGACGTGTCAGAACTTATTTTCTTTATACAGTTTTTTTAAAACTTCTTCTTAAAACGAGTTTTAATACCTGAATTTCATTCAAGCCAGTCTTTTTTGCTTATTTTTGAGCCCGTCCCGATTTCGTTGCCTATTTAGGTATGTCTTATTTCAAGTTACGTTATAGTAGGTGCAATCTTTGGAAAAGGTAACGCAATTCGTAATACCTATTATATAATTGCATACTATGAAGGTTTTATACATAGGTCAACAGGATAACTTCAAACTAATCTCTTACTAAGCTGGTTGGCTATCTTACTTAACCTTTATATCAATACTGACCTTAAATCACAACTATGTGTGATACTAAGTTGTTGCCGGCTGGAAAATTAATTTTCTTCTGATTAGGGGCATCACAAGGATAATTATAAGCATTTATTTATATTTAATTATGATTTTAAACGTAAAATAATTGTACTCGTGCGGAAATAAATGCGTAAAATCAGTTTAATAAATGCGCGCAATCGGTCTAATATTAATATTAGTCAACGGTGTTTTATTTCCTATTTTAATTTCGATTCAAAGACGAATAATATCGTATCTTGTCATACTCCCTCATAAAATCTCGAAACGATTTGTTGCAGCCATATAATCTAAAGAAAAAACTAGAATTTTTCAAATCACAACCTTTTCCCATTTTATTCGTGGTTACATAAAGCAAGGCTCGATCACGAGGTTCGCGAATAGTGTTTCGGCGTCACGTGCAGTCATTAATGTGTAGCGTGGTTAGTTACCTTTGTAATACCTGTCACGCTTTTACTACAAGAGAGCGTAAGAAAAGGCCCCTACGTGATCTAAAGAACCATTGTCAGACTCAGCTTAAAACCTTTTTGTTTTAGCAGAATGCTGGGTGTACCTACATATGTTGGACCGTACTGCCGTAACTAATGTTTGTCTAACCAATGGCGTTGAACCACATAAGACTTCCATAATGAACGTTTTTACACAGTCGTGGTGGTGCGGAATAATTAACGAGGAGGAACATTACTCTCAAAACATTAGAAGGGTCTTATGCTATTAAACAACTTTATGTCGGGTGTCAGAACGCTATAAGATCTAAGTGATCCGACGATAAGTAAGGGAACCTCTTTGTCCATTAGATTCGAACACTACACTTAGAAACCGAACACTCGGTTGCCATGGGACCGTCGACCGGTCTGCTCCAAGTATAACGTTTCAGTTCGTTACAAGACATTAACAATTAATTAGCCAGTAACTCCAATGCCAGACCGTCAGATCATATAATACCTTCGCCTATAACATCATGATATCAGCTAATTACTGAAACCCAACTCACTACTTACACTGTGTAGCAATCAACCGGCACATTGGACGTCGCGTCGGCCGCACGCGTCTTAAGTGTGATACGATCCGACACGTGAGTCCAACACATAAACATAGAGTAATTGTACAGACGAGTCGCGCCAATCAAGTGGAACAAACAAATTAATTTGTTTCGTGCATTACATGGTACGTGTTTACGAGTGTACCTAAACCTTGTAGTTTTATTTATGTTACAAAAAGACTAAATATACGAGTATATGCTACAGCTTGCATTTGCTTTTCAGCCAAAACAATAAACCAGAAATAGGTATTTGAAACTTGAAGTACCGATGATTAAATCCTAAAGTTATTTGGCTCTATATTTACTTACTTGTTCTAACAACAAGCAGTCCTTTAACCTAAGTGATCGGTGCTTGCAGCTGACAAAGGTATTCACAACAGCATTGAAACAATTCGCAATGCATTGTTATACAAGTAGGTCATTCTGACCCCGGCCAAACGGATATAAAGTAAGGGGTACAGCGATAATTATTGTAATCGTAGAACACGAGTTTAATGGTAAAGCATTCGCATTATCGTACCTTATCGGCTGTAGCAAGGAGCAATAATGCTAAATCACAAATAGGTTTGTATTTTAAATCTAAGAATTACATTATTTGGATGTAATATCAATTTTATGCCTACGCAATTTGCAGGCGTTGTTTATAACCTTGCTATATCTATTCGCAATTTCAATTCATGTCTAAATCGTGTTAAGGCTTTCTCTATCATAAATCTTTTGAGAAGCTACTGTCAAGAGTAGGCATTAAACTTTACATAATTCTATGTTTATATTATACAATATTTTTATTGCTCTGTGACGAATACGTAGGTGGCCGAACGCACACAGATGCACTTGTGTATTAAGAAACGTTGTGTGTGCGTTACGCGTGTATATTTCAACTGAAACTAAACGCGAACTTTTACTATTGGCTTGTGTTTATAATTTGTTTCTAAAACAAAGGAAATTATTTGAACTGAACGCAACGTTTTTGATTACTTTGGTCGATTAGTTTAGAATAAATTACGCAAGCTTAACATGGTTCTGTTAATTGAAATCCTGGTTAGATAACTGGAAATAATTTGCTGAAACTTATATTTAAATAAAGTAAATAGTTCCAATTAAACATTTATCCAGAGCTTAGTCATAATTAATTAATCATATCCGCGAAACATAAGTTTACAAACACTGTTGACAAATAAAGAGATTACTCTTAATTTATTTTATCTTAAAAACAAATTGCATCATTTCTGAGGCACCAAAGATTAGGTAGTCGTACAGCTGTACAAACTAATTAAGCTTAGTAGTATAATTATTTAATTATTATTATTTGATAACTGTTTACATTGTTGCAATTAACCTACGCGTAATCTTCTAAAATAGTAATTAAGTAATTATTTATTTTCTATTAGAAACCCACCGTTACAAGAATTACCATGTCAAAAAATAATTATAATTATAACTTTAAGTAACTTTAAAGTTTAAAGGTAGTACAAATTACTAATACATTATTTATTGTTACATAATTTTAATAAAACCTTGTCCAATATGGATTTGTAAATTAATTATGTGTAGCTAAAAGTTAATTAAAAATTCTGTCACGCCATCTGACATAACTGCTGTCTATAACTCTACTACTTATTGATTTTATGTTTTATCAAGAATACGTAACCAGGCACTTTGAACAAAAAAAAACTATTACAAATTGTAAGTTTCAAGAATAGATATTAAAATCCCACGTCAGTTGCCATTAAAGTTTGAATAACCACTTAGATGAATCATATTATTTTATTGCTCGATTAAATAAATAATAAAATTTAATTAACACAAAAACCCAACTTTAATTTATTCCTCGTTTATATAACGATAAACCGTGAAAATTGCGTTCGAATGGCACGAAATTAAACTCAGAAGGCATTTAGAGATTCAAAATAAGAACAGGGGTCCCATTACCTCGTCTCTCAATAATATTACTTTTAAGAGGCGGTAGTAGGCCCCCCTAGTTTTTAATTCAAACCTTTTTTTGTGAATCTGCTAGACATTGACATTACCAATGTACTGTGCTTATCTAACTATATGCATTGACATTCAAAACGTCACAATGATAAGTGTATAGAAAAGAGAAAGTTGTGGACTTTGCTTCAAAGAGACAGTTGCTAAGTCGTTAGAAAATCTCTATAAACAAAAGTTACGTGAACTAAGTGCATGTCAATGATAATCTCTAATAAAGATTATTATCGTATTATTCTGTGCCTTCAACAAAACGATTTAGTATTATCCTACTAGTATGATAAACGCGAAAGTTTGCAAGTATGCATGTACGTATGTTTGTTACTATTCAAGCTCAAACGGTTCAGTTTTGATGAAATTTAATAGAGTTTGCTGATAACCGACTGTGTCAGAGGGTGGCAGTATTTTGTTGCTAACACTGACATTTGTGGGGACGAAGTCACGGGCAACAGCTAGTTACGAAATACTTAAAAAATATTCAAGCAACGAATCTATAGTTATGATCTTCACTATTCTAACATTGATTTTAATGTAAAATATGCAACTGTAAACTCAATTAAAATTTCAAAATACATTTTATATCGTTTCATTAACCACATAAGGATAAGCTTTAACGGAATCGCAATTAGGGAAAACCAGTCCATTGTTCCGAATAAGTAGCGTCCTTATTAACATGTAACTGTTCTCACTTTCATATTGAATACCCTCGTTGACAATACAAGCATTTGTTGTCAGAGTAAATGTAGGTCGGATTAGAAACGGAACGAGTGACATTGATAACAAGACGTGGTATACGAAAGTGGTAATTCTTGTTGATTTGACGCAGTGTGAGCTTCATCATCAGTTTATCGTAGTCCACTGCTGGACACTGGCCTCTCTAAGTGCACGCCACTGAGATCTGTTTTCAGGGCGTGCTTATTATAACATAATTTTACTCATAACGCTAAATATGCTGTGTACTTTATGCCCTCAGAACCCGCAAATGTCTATGCATAGTCATAATTATTAAAATTGAAGCTTGAAAAAGTCTCACATGAAAAGTATAAAAACAATACTTGCGCGTCTCGATTTATGTGAAAAGTGTAACGAGTAATAATAAAAACTATAATTGGTTTCCTCAATTTCGTGGGTTTATGACACAGATATCCTTTAGTTTATTTCACTTTCTTTAGGGAAAACCTTTAACAGAATTTCGTTATTTATGTGCATCATGATACGTATTAACGACAAAAAAATATTTGCGTAAATACCATATTGGTCACCTCATCCACGATTACATTTCTACCTCAGACATATTTTTATATATTACCAATTGAACATTTCATTAAATTTAATCGATTATGTAATATCGAATATCGGACATTTAACATTTGCGTTGTTAACTTACTATTTCACAAAGTTCAAATCGCCTTGAAAATCGATATCCTATTCGATTGTATGTCAATCAATTCACATAAAAGCGATATTCAACTGATCAAACAATGGTTTTTGGAGCGGGTTATGTCATTTGTACCTAAATATATTTGGTTAGAACATGTCCAAGTATATGAGATAACTGAGACAATTTATCATAGTGAGATGACAGTTTGTTGTAGATTTTAAACGGTCACGATGCTACCACATGCTTGGCCCCGTGATCTACCACACATTAACACTACTTCTACTCAAATTCTAGTGATCGTATCTACTAGGTTCCGTATAAAGATAAAATTAGATTGTATAAAACTTTTCCGTGAAGAGTAATGAAATAAAATGGCGTTGTTGAAACAGTCTTGTGGCTGTTTAATTGAATGAAGAGCTGTTATTTTATTGTTACAAACTCAAACGTCTAGACGTTTCGATTGTACTGTAAACTCACTTTTAGTGTATGATATACTAAGTGTCAATTTTAAACAATAATATCAATGGCTGTGATTTCATTAGTCTAAATATACAATCAGGAACTCAAGACACCTGAATCAACACTCGTATTCTTCAGAAAGTATTAGATTTAAACTGAATCTTTCGATATTACGGAAGATGTAGTATTAATGAAACTTTATAGACGTCTTTCATATCCCTGAAAGTTTATAGCAATTATATGCGGTACAGAATACATATAATTATGTGAAACGTCATCACCTTATAGAAACAGGTGGTGTGACTTTATTGTTTCACCGTCTTTTGTTCACAACCTCGACAAATTTAAAGTCAGACAAAGTCAGATTTTTTTTCAATGTCTATTGTGCTAAGCATGTGACATTTTTATCTCTAAGCCATAAAATATTACATTTTGTACACTTATTAAATGAAGAATAAAATAACAATCGTATAGACGACCGTAAATAAGTGTCATAAATAAAAAATGAAAATTTGGAATATTTTAAATTGACAAACAAATTCCTAATTAAGCAACGCTTGGTTAAAAGAAAATCTTATTATCATTTTTAAAGAACCAGAAACCAAAATCAAACTCTATGAGCATACGTCATAAAATTCGATTTCCTTTACTTATTTCTATTAAAATAACGTGCAAAACTAGCTGTAGTAGGTATCTAATTAATAACAAACGCATAGTTACAATACTGCGCAAATCACAGTACTTGAGAATGCCAGATAAAATCTGATAGCAGTTCTAAACCAACTCGATCACGATAAAAGAGTTCATCACGATGCAGATAAGTGTTCGAAAAGATCCCTCATGATTAAAAGCTTACGTTGTTAAGATAGGTTAATACTTTTAATACTTCGTTGTAGTTTACTTAGTACTGTATATTTAGTAGTAAAACTGTGCCAAAAGTCACGAGGTATTCAGATGATAACGACGTAGAAATTTGTAAAAAAATGTCAACAGAATTTTATTATTAGTAAACACTAAAGATTACTTTCGAAATCATTTTAATTTTCAATATCTTGCCATATGACTCATTATTAGATTTAAATCTCTATTTCTAAGTAAAATTAACATCATTCAACTCAATAAATGTATCTTAACTATTTATAATATAGAATCATCGTAATACGACTAACATCGCCTTGACATAATCCTTCTTTTCTTACTTAAAACAATATGTAGTACTTTTTAAAATGTACTGTGCCTATCCTTTGTCTGGAAAGACAATACAAGTATAAATAAAAGACATTGAAATAAGTACTTAAGAAATAATTAAAAGTTAATGCTATATCAAATTGTGACTGGCAACCGTTTATCGGTAGTATGCTGATGTAAATTAAAACAGAAATTACTAGCCAAACACCGCACAAAGCGGCTAAACAAATACTATATAATTAAAACCTCTTTTGTTTACTAGTTTAATATAAAATAAAAATGACAAGTTATTAACATACTTCAAAGTGGAAATGTCTTTATAAGTGTCGTGAAAGTCCTTTTGTATTGAATAACAAATCGTGGGAAATGTTGACAGCTATAATCTTGAGAAGATCTGAAAGCCAATTAATTAACTAGGAAAACAATCAACCTACAAAAACCACTTTCTCATGACCTACATAATTAAACATAATTGGCACATTAACTAAGCAGATAAATAAAAATATATGCAAGAACATTCGACTGTTTACATAAAATGCGAATGTTTTAAATTTGGTTTGATTGTACCTATATCGAGCAATCAAACTACAAAGCTATCTCAACAATCTTATTACAATAAGAAAATACTGGCTCCAGAGAGAAATACCGGTACAGAGATTTTATCGCACATGCCTTACCCACTTTCACACTAGGAAGTAGCTGCTATTAATAATAACTAAATACTATTCAAATAACATTTAACACGAACTAAATTTAGCCACATGTTTATAAAACGTGATACCTGTATTATAAAGATTTAGTCTGCATTTAGTTATCAGGAAATTCATACATTTCAGTCACGAATTCACGATCTTTCATTACGTGATAACAAAGCTTGAAACGAAACCTCATATCACGATCACCTTTTACTGTTGTGGGAGCAAGACAGCAATACATTGCGTATAGTTTTATCCCTTTTCCACAACTGCAAGAAACTTACGTAACGCGTAGGTGGTAGTGCCAAGCCCACTGTTATTTGACCCTTACGTTACGTATGCAGTTTAAAGATTGCACACGAAACGAATAATAACCTCTTTGTACCATATTAACCCTCTCATGACTCGTACCTGATAAGACGGAGATACACTCCACCTTTAGACATTAGTTATAATGACCGATTCGTTAACGAAACTACTGTTGTATCGTTATGATAATACGGATATGATGCAAAGGTCTTTTGATATTAAACAGCTAAAATCTACATGTTGATGTAATCATACTACATTTTTTCTTCATTTATATCTACTTACTCTCCTATGGTGCCTGCCTTTTTACCTGTTCTCTATTTCCAAGCAATCTTTCTATACGCTATTTAAAGCTAAACTAATACCGGTTCCGGCTAACACATTTAAAATTAGCTGTTTACCAAGCCTAGTCTATTCGTCATCTAGACGATACGGAAAAACATTTTATTGAGAGATCAAGGATCTTAAAAGGTCTATGAACTAACGATTCAAACTAATTGGAATTATTACGAGTATTGCCGTTTTTGTTCGGTTTTTTTGTATTGAAATCAAGGCGTTATAGAGACTATTATTACTTAGTGAACTTTGCGGGGCAATTGTCTAAGAAAATCCAATTGAAATTATCATAGTAACATAAGTTTAGTTATAAATCATAGTAACTTAAACACTTCTTGATTCTTCAAATTGTAACAGAAAAATATTGTCAATTTCCAAAAAACTTTATAATATCTGCATCTAATATATAAAATTCTCGTGTCACAGTTTTCGTTGCCATACTCCTCCGAAACGGGTGGACCGATTCCCTTGATTTTTTGTATATGCATTCAGTGGGTCTGAGAATCGGCCAACATCTATTTTTCATCCCTATATTTTGTTTTTCGCGAACGAAGCCGCAGGCAACAGCTAGTAATATATAAAATTCTCATGTCACAATGTTCGTCCCCGTACTCCTCCGAAACGGCTGGCTTGACCGATTCTCTTGATATTTTGTATTTGCATTTAGTGGGTCTGAGAATCCGCCAATACCTATTTTTCAGCCCAAAATATATTGTAACACTCTGTAAAAGTTGTTTATTTCCAGGTACAAAATCAGTATAACAAATATTCCTCACATAACACCTACTCTATTTCCCATCTACTCGTTCCAGTCGTAAAAATCAAAGACTTCTATCAACCAATTGAAATACTAATCAAACATTCTTGATAAACTTATGTAAGTAAGATTTATGACTTAATCTAAATAAGACGTGATTATTACTGATTACATCCACATTGTTGCGTGTCTAATTCATTTAACGCTTACATTATTTGTTATGAACATGAAATAAACTGTAAAATGTGATTGAAATACCTCAGAGTGTTGCATAAGCCGGTGAAACGTTTAACGTTGACTAGCTTACTGTACTGTAGATAAACTGCTATATTAAATATTGGACCGCTACGTCAGACCAGTAACTTTTTTTACCTGAATCCTGAATGTTTCTGTATTTTGTACCCAGTTTAGAAACAAATATTTCATTTATTAAGTATGGCAAGCATATTATTGTCCTACAATTATGTTTTTAAAAAAGGTTTCACTTGAATTCGTTAAACTTTAAAACACGAAACTTTAAGGTCTATATCTCATATTTTATTTAGTGCTTAGAGATAAACTATTTGACAAACTTACAATCCTTCAATAATTTTTTTTTAGTATCTTGACTCTAGTAAGTAAATACGAGTATGTTATACCTACATGACGTGTTGTTCGCACGATACGCCAGTTCTAATGCCAGACCTAGACATTCAGACTCTTTTATGTAAACTCTTTGTGTTTTGTTTCAGGTTTACTGCGAATTACACACGAATGCTTACGCTAAAATTGATGTGCAAATATACAAATAAAGATTAAAGACTTTCCGATTACTGGTATTAAACTTAAATAAGGTTAATAACATACTGCTAGTACTTCACTGCAATATACTATGATATTAGTAGAAAAACAAACTTATTTTTGCATGATATTTTAGGAATTTTCTCTAAGATTACTTTTTGATTAAATAGCGAGTACATCAATGGATGTTTTTTTTTAATCAGAACGTGTAGTTTTTAATAGATACCATAATACATTATTCTAAGAAATCCTTAAACGCAAATTATAAAAAAAAACTGCGATTGACTGGCAATAGTAACCATAAGTATGTAGTATGTATTCATTAATAAGAAGGTCATAATATAAGTAATATTGAAAAAAGACAAGTAGTTTCTTTAATCATCGTTGACTCATAGACAGGTCTATCAGGAACTAATTGACATTCTTTTTAAACTGTAGCTCGTATTTAATTGTGTACTTAAGTTTTTAAAGGGCAACTATAATAGCGCACATACACATGTGTAACAGGGCATTGACCTTAAAGCAATTCACTCGATTTACACCTAAAATGAAATACAAGACATTTATGGAAAACAATTTACAATAAATCTGTTTATGACAATGGAAAACAGTAAAACTATAAATACTTGTCACAATCACAAAGTTACATCATTTCCGGCATCTATTTTCCTATATTATTGCGAAGTTAAGTAATACCTATTGCATTGTTTATTTTAATACTTTGATATTTTTCCTATTTACAAAACCTCACAGCATAAAACATGGTACAACTGTCGCATGTTAAAATATTTTCTTTACTTAAACTAAAAACCGTATAATACTCGTACCTTCGCAGAACAAGCTAAATTGTTAATAACTTTACAAATTCGAAGAAAAGCTCACAAAGTATAAACTGTGAATTTACATATTTACGATTAGCAACCGCAAACCGGGCGAGACGGTTGCTTGAAAAAACTCAAGGGCACGAGTCGGGGACCCGAAGATTCTTGACCTCAAAATCGTGCGTGACTGTAGCTCGGTATACTAGTACATTACTAGAGCGTCAACCCGGTGGTTCCCAAGATACCATACCATGTCGAACGGGAGTTTTTGCCATCGAATTTTATGGTAGAAGTATTGACCTTAATTTTTATTTTTAAGTTGGCTTGGTAGAACTGTGTAGTTTGGTTTCCTGTTAGTTTATTGGTTGTACTTATTTTGTGACTATTAAAGAGGCGGGAATTACTCTAGAGATTTGAATTGAGTACATTTGTAGTTTAGCAAGTTAGGTAAAGTAGGTAAGTGGAACAGGTAAGCATAATTTAAATAGCGGAATTAATGGTTCATAAATCATTGTGAATATGATAAATTGTATTATATTAAATATACACTCTACAGTAGGCTAAAGGTAATGTTGTATGCCTAAAATTGACATCATTCGAGAAAGAGCACTTAGAAACAAGATTGATATAAAGAACTCATACAAAAGCAAAGTCAAATAAATTACTAACGACAAAGTATAACGAATCAATCAATGAGTTATGTAATAAAATTACATACATACATACATAAACGTCACGCCTCTTTCCCTTGGGGGTAGGCAGAGATCACATCTTTCCATTTGCTACGATCCTGGCATACCACTTTAGCTTCATCCACACTCATCAATCGCTTCATACACGCCCGTCGGTTTAGGGTACTCCTGACCTGACCCTTTTTTAGGACTTTCCCTACTTGGTCATGGAACGTCTGTCGTGGTCTTCCCCTCCCAACAACTCCATTCAAACTACACTCATATATCTGTTTCGTCTAGAATTAAATTTGTGTTGCTTCGGTTCATAAACCAATAAATCAAGCCGAGTGTAAAGAAAACAATAGACCCCATACACTGAAACTATACCAATAACTACGTAAATAAGAACGTTTTTATCACAGTTTGTACTTACATGTTCAATGATAAATTACATAAGTCACTGCGGTGTTATAAACCTAGTTTTACAAGGGCTATTCAACTTCTAAAAGCATTGACGTATGTCACATGTTTCAGTTGTAGCTTACGTTTAGCCAAAAACATAAAAAAGAGATTAAAAAACTGTTTGCACGTTTTACGTCAAAACGGCAGACGCAATTTAAATTACTCTTTCATAAGTAAACAGAAATCCGTTACTCGAAATTTTTGTTTACATATCTAGTGGTTTGGACAAACACGTTGTTTATTTGGCTCCAATATATGAGAATGCTCTGTTTGAATACAAGCCAATGCACATTTTGCCAAATGAAATAACAACCCAGACGAAACTATGTATTTCTACTCGATTCGCACAGATATGTCGTATGAAGTCTGGGGCTAAATTTTGCCTGCCAAGTTTATATTTGCTGTTATGACACAAAGAAGCTCTAAAGCGTCTGACTTATTCCTTACAATGCTGAGTGCAGTTTTCACTGCGACAAATTTTCGCAACGGCATTTCTCGTTTGCCAATGATGTTTCGCATACTGGTGAAAGATAAGCCAAAGAAGATATTAGTCACGAAATGTTTATATTACTTATGTGCTTCTAAAGCCATTTATATTCTGCAGATGGTCGATGGTTATGGCGCAATAATGAAACACAGACTTGATAAAAGATACCGCAGATACCGATAGATTCTCAAAATGTTACATGGCCAGTGACGCTTTGATTTACTATAAATCATTCAGTAGATACACTAAAAAGTTGTTCCATCAGCATTGATCATTCTGACCCTCATAATTTATTTTTATTACGAAACGTTATCAATGTATTAGAACAGGTTAACGTTCGTATAATTTAGTTATATCACATTGACGTCATACTTGAACGCTCCACTCAAAAGAAATGGGTCACCTATTTGTTTTCGTCTTCTGCGTCAAACAGCAGACTGCGATGAAAATTGGCCAATTTAAAATTTACAGCTTCTTCGGAAGCTTACAATGGATAATGGCTTTTAATGTATTGAATAACGTAACAAGAGATAATGAGGTTTATTCAAGAACTTGTCAACAAGCGTCTTTGATGTTTCACGTCTGGAAAATTTGATTGTAAGTACTTTAGACTTTAGAAAGCAGTTTGGGCGTGAAAGATTTGTATATAGGTCACCTCATTCTTTTTGTTATTATTAAAGGTAATAAGATACGGTACATGTTCTAATTTACCAGTCGACTTCTACGAAACTTTTAAGAATATGAAAATTTTTGGCTGCTGTTGTGAAATCTAAATGTAATTATTTTTATGACTAAATAATATGAACTAGTTGACGTCAAAACATAAACTAATGGCCAAAACCGAGCTGCCAAGTCAAAATTTATCGCTTAAACTGCTAAAGTGTTTGACTCGTGGCTGAATTTATGGCAGCTATGCTGTTTCCGAAGTCATGGTACATCGTATACGCATTTGGCTGATGAAGACATCTTGCAAGTCGATGAACTAGTTTTACCCAATCACAGAATTTAATGGTTGTATTCATGCAATGATTTATGGTTACTCACTTCGACAAATCAAAGTTGTGTATTTCCGTTCACCTACGGAAACTCACAAACATACTAGTTAATACAACGTTTATGTAATGTCCCCTAATCTTAAAATTGATATGAGAGCATTGACAAGACTTGTCTAATTCGCGATAAAGTCTGACCTACTTAGCGATTCTGACAAATTATCACCATGAGCTATATTCTGACCGATATAATGTAAAGAAAAGTTTTGTGAAATGTTGACGGTTACCAAGAAACGGAGACATGTAAATTAATGAGAATCCGGGATGTTGAATTTCATATTTTGCATGAACTTTTTACATTGTATAAAATAAAAGTTTTCTTAGAACACTGACTGAACAATTATAATTAATCAATGAATATTCAACGATAAATTATTAATATGATATAACTATTATAACATGTATTAGATAATATGAATCACGGGTCAAGGACACATGCTATGGAATATAAAGATTAACTCTACAATTCCGCAAAACCGATAACCGATTTCGTCACACAGTGGTAGGTGTTGTTTGACATAAAATATAGGTATATAAAACTTTAACCGTCGCGTCGGTTACCAAGGGCGATAGTGTATAAAACTGGTGATATGCCAAGGCACTTTGTTTTATCACTCTTACGCAAACTTCTTTCTATCTCATCATATATTTCTGGTATCTTAATAGAGATGTATAGGTTATAATTTGTATACTCGTTTATTGGCAATTGTTTTAAGATACATTGTTGAATGTGTGGATAAAAAAAGATAAAATTAGACTTAATAGAACGCTGAACATGATGAATAAATAAATAGCTTTAGATATTGTAGAGTTTCTTCCAGATTAAAAACTTAGTATGTGGTATTTATATGCCACGTACAAAGTCCTTGAGTTTGTTTATTTGAATGTTGTTTGACAATCAATTGTACCGTAAAGTGTTTTGATAGAAAAAAAATGGTATATCTTCGGGAAATTTCGAATGGAAACCGGTAAAAACTAGCATTTGTATCTAAACAAAGTTGATTGCTCTCGGAGACAATGAATGAAAACTGTTGCTACCCAAGACTTGTCATTCTTAAAATGTCAACGTTCATTTGTCTACTTGTAAGCTTCTAATCTATTGCCGTTTAATAGTACTCGTGTATATTTATTACGAAGCCGAATTTTCACTGTTCTTTGGCTATGCAAAGAGTGATAAATTTTATTTAAGTACTGCATATTTTACAACTAATTTGTGTAGGTAGAGTCTTTGAAGATAATTGTAGAAGTTGCTACGAGGAAAAAGTTGTACTTTGGATTCATTCAAATATAAAAAGAGAAAGTTTTGTGAATTATGTTGAAGCATAGTTGTTAATCTTATGTAGAGTAAAAAAAACATACTTTTGAACAAGATTGTAATATAATTTGCGTGTAAAACTATATGTATAACAAACCGGTAGTAATTTTTGTAATTAAAATGGTATCTAGTACAGGGTTTGTTTTGTTTGTCCGTGTGTATTTCGGAACTATACTACACACTCGTAAATCGTAGCTACATCATTAAATTGAGGAAAAAACTCATTGCCTACGTACTTCGCGAGTCCAGAACAAACGATTGGCAGTTCATATGTAGGTGATAAATAATGAGTGAACGTCTAAAAAATATGTGTTACAAAAACCACATTATAAATCTAGGTTCAATGGTTCAAAACTCGTGCCTTTGTTTACATTTTTATGTTTGTTTGAAACGTAAACTACTGACATGTTTCCGTGTTGATCTATGTATGTGGAATTGTAGAGCAGTTATATCAATTCGTTGTAAAAATATGTTCGGTTTATTTTTGAGGTATTGCGTTATGAGATTACTTTTTATTTATTGTTGAGGTTTTGATTTTTAGTATAATTATGTTTTTATGTTTAGACTGCAATTAAAAGGCTATTAATGTTAAGTTTGTGGGATATCTTTAAAAGGGCTAATCGGCAAACGTCAGCGTAAAGACAGAATTAGAGGAATTATCTAACTATGTCATATAACGTTACGTAATTCACGAAACATAAACGCTCAAGATAACTGCTAATAATCATAACAAATTGACAAGCAAATGTGAATTTTATGCTCATACAAATAAAGACGGATTGGTTATAAAAATGTAGAAATAGATACACGTGTCGACAGTTATAAGGATATTGCGATAAAAGTGGTAGTTAAGAACTTTGTATCCTTGTAATGACACGCAAGCACGTACCTAAGACATAAATGTCAAAGATTCGCTAAACACGTACATATTATCATTGTCTTTATAGGTGGAAATCGCAATCGATAAGGTCAAAATACAATGGCCGTTTCCTATAGGTTCATCACGTCTATAAACTATCAAGACACATCGTTTATAGGCGAGACAATTGAATAAATGTCTAACAACTACACTTTAAACAGTGCGTTTTTGATGATAATACATTGTCATATTAAACGTCTATACATCACAATTTGTGAAAATAAAAAGTTGTATCCAACCTTTTTTCATACGTTAGAGCTGAATTTATTCTCGTCCGCAAAATCGTTTAAGCGATCTTCTAGATTTTTCCACCTTATTTATTATTAAAACATCCCGTACGTTGAATTATTATTATTAATTTTATATATTAAAGCTGTTTTATTAAATGAATTGGCACGGGTTTTGTTTTGACTGAATGTGAGATCTTTAAACTCACGTTTTTGCTTTACACGATCCCAGATTGGTCTGTTTACGATGCAAATCAGATAAGTGATGAATGATTATTTTACCACTGAATGTATTAGAAACAGAATAAACTTTATGAAATTATTTTCGTCTATTACGAATTTAATATCTATTTGAAGCAAGTCAATCAAAACAACACATAACCAAATTAGAATATTTTCAGTTTATAATATGACTGTTTTCTAACAAAATTATGGGCAATGATAATATTTACGACCAATTTAACGTAACTATAAAATACCAAATAAAATAATTAATTGTATAATTATCTGTCTGTAATAAGAAAATTCCATGACATGACATCGTGTTACAAAGAAGTCATTACCCTTACACAATAATAATTTTCGTTACGCTCACGACACATTACACTCAGAAAACCGTACAATAACATCAACACCGTACGTTTTATCTTTATTTTACTTTACAACGGTACTTTACCGTTCACCCTCAAATAACGTGGAAATAGCACGATACATACGCAGTTATAATCACTTGCATTTCAATAAATAGATAAGAAATAAAAAACTTTTACAAAAACAATTGTTTTTACGCTCACTGCTGGCTTTATTTAAAAGAAATACAAAGTATTCTAAGACAAACGTCAATGTATTCAAAGTTAAAGAGGTCAGAGAGCCGTAGACTGTCCTCATTTCAACCAACATTAAATTTTATATGCGCCTTGAACTTGAAACACGTTTGACATTACGAAAGAAGAAAAAGAAGGAATTAATTATAGTATTGTTAACGTTATCGGCTTTTAATTGATTTCTATTTTTTGTACAAAGACATTTAAAGGCAATTAAGAATTAGTAAGGTGATATAATAGTATTAGCAATCAAAGAATCGAGATAATTCGAGACGACAGTTTTTAAGATATAAAAACTCAAATGATGTAAAGGAATTTGTATATCATTTATTGTAATGATCTTCCTGTGTATATATCATTTTCTAGTATCAATTTCATATTTCTGTTATTCGAAAAGTCTTCAAATGAGATAAAACTATCAACAGAACTGTAATAGTTTAACACGGGCCAATCGAAAAGTCTGGAAATCGTGAGATTTTCGCACGTTCCACATCACACGAGGCAAGAACCGATGAAACTCGTCTGTCACTAATCTTATATTTATTTGAACGCCACGAGCTCATTCGTATAATATATTTATTTTATTTCTAAATGAACGATAGCTATGACGTCCTTTTTTCTTTTAAAACTACTTGTAGCGACATCAGACTGTCTGGCGAGGAGGCCTCAAATCTCAATACCCCACGCAATAACTTGTCGGTATATTTTATTCGTGAAATAATTTTCAGTTTTCCTGGAATATAACTGCTCCCAATTTCATTGCAGATTCTTCTATCAAAATAACATCGCGTGATTGTGACGGCGGTAGATTATGATAATATTTTACAAAAGAAAGCTTGTAACAAATAATACAGAAATTTTATTACAGTAACACGAATAAACATCATGAGACAATTTTAATTGCTTGCAAAGTTATTGGCAAAAGAAAGTCTTGTTTACGGAAGTTTTCAAGGAAGTGAAACTTTGACCAATTTATAAGATCACCTGAAATAAGATACGATATTTTTATGAGTTATATGCAATAATGTAGAGCTCTTAAAACATTTAATTAAAAATACATCTGAGTTTTGTAACACAAAGTAATTAAAATAGATATGTCGTGTTACGTGAGTCGTTATAGAAACCTCATTACTCCATAATATATTAAAACAAAAAGTTAAAATTGATAATAAAGCGAGAGGTTAATAACCTTTTTGATATGCTCCTGTTTTACTTTAATTAATTAAAACCGATAACCACAATAAATGATAACAGTTTAATTAAAAATATGTAAGTCATGAACAGTAAATGCATTTTATACCAATCATTGTAGCAAATCTGAAATAATTATTTTAATTAGGTATTGATTAGATATTCTCCGATTGATACGGTAATAATTACACAATATAATGTAACCTGAATATGTAAGTACTCTAGTGTTTTATTACATCAGAGGAAAATATTTACATTTCAAACTGTTTGCCTATTAAATATTAGATTTATTGCAGACATTGACATATTTATTGTAAAGTGAAATTCCAAGGTGACGAAACTATATTTTCTTTTAAACGTATGTAAATGAATAAAACTGAGTTTTATCGACGAACTCCGTTACTGTTATAAAATAGTTGCACCTGGCTAAAGATATGAAATCCTTGACTGTTTTGATGGATATAATATTTGAATATTGCGGCTTTTCATCTAAAAGGACTTGGAACTATTTATGAGAAGACAAAAATACTTGCATGATGGAAGCAAAAGATCCTCTCTAAAAATCAGTCGAAATATAGATTGAATGAAAATAGTTCTTTATAGACAAGGTCAAATATCGGTATATTTTGGTAGTTTTTTGCCTATACAATAATGGTTACAGATCTTTAATTTGGTTCAAAAAGGACGAGTCCAACTCTAATTAATTTTATCCTTATACTGCGGGGGGTTAACAAACATCCAAATCATACACAAAGAGATCCAGAATTAGTACAAGCATTGATGAATCTCAAAAACGCTTGACCACTTTGATAACAAAGTCAAGATTGACTTAAAACCTTTTCAAAGGCCTGTCTTACTTGTTTAAGATGATTGTGCATTTCAAGAGGAGTTGAAGAACATCATTTACATGTTTATCTTCAAAAGATATTTATAAAATTCATTTCAGTTCAGACTGCTCGTCGGCGTTTATACGCGTTTGCGTTTATGTACCATATTGTATATGATTTATAGGATCTGCATATGGAGCGTTCTGAATCATAGTCGTAAAATGCTATTAGTTAATTGATTTGAAATGGTGCTGTGGAATTGTGGTAACGGGAATATTAAGTAGAGCAATGTTGTACTAGGCGTATAAAGTTTTTGAGTTGGTTAAAAAAGGTTGGTGAAATAGTGATTACAAATATCCTTATTTGGACCTGAAAGATGGTTAAGATTTTTCTATTGAGATTGACACCTACTCCATGAATGGAATTTTCTGTTATTTGATTATATCTGTAAAAGTTTTCCACAGTAATATTGAAATCTAGGAAAAAAAGATACATTCAAAATAAACGTACCTTTGATCTAAACGAAATATTATTTATGAACAAAATCAGTAAAGAGTTCGTCTAAAAAACAAATAAAGGCAAAAGAGTTGGAAAATTACATGGAAATAATTCCTTCTGTATAATTTTCCACAGGTTATTTTTCCAGTTAAAGTTTGAGTCATAGCGTTTAAATATATATGGCATTCTCATTATATAATACAAGAAAATACTACCTACATGTAAAGGGAAATCACGGAAACCGATATAGTCAATTAACACATTGGACATGTTGTATTTTCCAAAGAATTTATACCTATAACGTAAAGTTAAGGAAAATTATGCTTAAATGTAACAATTTAAAATAGAAATCACTAATGATTGTCGTGTTATTCATTAGTAGAATGATCATTATTTATGCTTTTGAGTTAATTAACCGGCCGTATTTCGTAATGATTTATAACGATTTATTTTAGAGCAATCGGATAGCTCTCTTCAGCGATCTTGGCACACATAAAACATAAATCAGAATCGGAAAAAATAACTTGCTTCAATAGCTATGGTGCTATACATGTGGAACACATCAAACGATCAATCGTTACGATCAAAGATGCGTTTAATTCGAGCATGTTACGATATCGATTTCAAAATTTGTATAATCGATTACAAAAATCGATTACCTACTTTACTTTAACTTCCTAGATCGATAAATCAAATCGAATTGAGTGTTTTTGAGTTTGTTCACCTGTTTGTTTGTGTCTCGTTAGCGGTCAGTGACTCACAATAAAACGGTCCTCCCGTTAATTTCGTACACAGACACATTTGCACGTTCGTCTCGACAGCCCCGAAGTCCTATCTCTTTCTTATTTTATCTTCACGTAACTGTGTCAATATAAAATATTGCACCATTGTAGTAACAGAAAATAATGGGTTGTTAGCCCCTTGACTGAAAAACCCGTTACGACCGGTAACTAATTTTGCTGCCGCTTTTACAACATGCGGTTAAACCAACATTATTTTATATTTTAATAGACAATGTTCTGTTTTCTGTTGAGCGTCATTTTGCGTCGTTAATATTGTGGCCGGAAAATAAGAAAATACGTCTTTTCTCCCTACTGTTTGACCGGCAGACTTGTTTCTCTAGGGCCTGGTACTGATTGATGTCCAGCCAACATGTTTCAAGATAACTGAAATAGATGTAATATCAAACAGTCTGACGGTTCAGTAAACAATAGTGTTACATTGTCGGTCTGCGACTGTATTGTTGTTATCTGTCAAATTGTCAGTCCTATAGTTCTCGGCTTCATAAATATTTAGTTTTCTATTCTTACACGTTTACTGGAAGTCTACAGATCAAATAATAAATTCGTGGAAATTAGTTTGAGCAGTAAAACTTACTATAAAGTTGTACATAGTTTTTTCGCTATATTTTTAAAGCAGGTAACCTAGATCATAAAGGTAGATCTGAGACAATAAACTCTGAGAAATCAGATATAAACAAATTTTATTTTCTTCTCAGCACAAAGCTCTATTAATTTTCTTTTTTCAAGACCCATTTCCACAAAATTGAAACCCATAAATTGTTTTTAAACCGTAAAACTTCAGATACAGTGAAAAGTTCACGAAAACGAGGCATTATGAATCGTGACAATTTATTTATTAGCAATAATTCATGAGAGATGGCTATTAGACTAAAAACATTTGCCACACACTGAGACCCAAATGTCAGCATTGACGTCATAAGGGGAGTAGCTACTGAACTAAATATATAAGCACGCGACTGTTTAATGTGTGCATATAACGTGTCAAAGTACCGTGAAATGTCATTTCAGCGTGACCTTTTCATGAGATGTAGGTGTCACGTTAGCTGACAACCCATCAAGATAAGTTTCAACCATGATAGTGCCTAGAAGTATCTGACATTCACTGAAGGTAATCTTTAAAGAATATCTGACCAAAAATTTATATCAACATCTGTTTTGTGAAAAAAACATCTGAAAAAAAATTCTTAGACATTTTTTTTATTTTTACTGCCGATACTCGAACTTATAAAAAACTTAAGAGCTTAATTTCCTTACTGTACCTACACCACACATACAAATATAACAATATCATAATCCAATCCCATGTATTCATAGACGAGAATGCATCAAGCGTTGCATTCTAAAAAAAACTAACCAAAATAGTCTGGCAGTAAATGTAGGGCGTTTCTGACGTCATTGGTAACCCACTCTCGAAATGCATCGTCCCTTCCGACGTTATACACGTGTGGCCTAATTAAACTTTACGACTTTGGTTAGTAAACGAACCTGCTGATGGAGATTACTCGAAGGACTTCATCGGTTTTTACTGAAGACTGACTCTATTTTATTGGTAGAAGTGTAATTCTGTAGTACTTATCATCACATCATTATATAAAAGAGCTGCCTGAATGTTTGCCCACTGAAGTCTTTAAAACTACATTTTGAAACTTTTTTGATAGAGTGTACAAGAAGAAGGTTTATACGTATGTCGACTAACTAACTGTTCTAAAAGGTTTATTAAATACTTTATGCCAATAACGTTCTGAGGTAGTTTAAGTCGAAAGACTTCGTCGCTTTTTACTAAAAGCCGACGCTATTTTATTGGACGAAATGTAAACGTGCTATTCACGTTTGTTTCTCAGTACTAAATTCTACTGTCGGCCAAAAAAAGTGGCAAGTATTTGTAAATATTACGCATGTGATTCTAATTACATATTTATTGCTTTAAACATTGCAGAAATACGTTGAAGTTTTATTCCTCCTACACAATTCCGGTGTTTTTTCCCCCTTTCTTTTCATCGGAACTGTGAATAGTTTAATAACGTAAACCAGATAGAGTAATGGCGTATCTAAACTACGTTTCTGATATATTACCGCATAACATTACATACAAAACATTCGCCTGAGTCATACACAGTATAAGAGATATTAGTCGAGTGTTATAAAACGTAGTAAAAGTGTTAAGCGGTTTACCTTTGGATAAGAAATATTTTTATTACTCCAGTAAAGTAGACTTTAGTAAAACATTTGTAGATGAAATTCTTATTCAAATCTACTTACAAATTACGCATAACCCTATTTGTGTTGATTTATTTATCTCAGTTTACAAGTATTTGTTGTAGGTTAATCGTTACTTCAAAATGCATTCAGTAAAATATTAAAATCTGTAGCAATAATTTGACCAACATTTACACAATATTTTTATTTTTGTGGTTGCTTAATTACTATTGTGAAACAAACAAACGATGTTTATATGACTAAACTAATTTTCCTTATGTAGTTGGTTATTTATTTATTAAATACCCATTTCAATTTATTTCATAACACTATCAAACTGTTTGTTTTTAAATTGATTTAAAATATTTATTTTGATACACTTATTGAATATTGTTTGTACAATTTTATGTAAAACAAAGTAGCATCGAATCAAGAAACTGGTAGTAACTAGTTTATATTAATTCTTGTCGGACTATTACATTTTTTTTATTTACCTGAAGGCATGATTTGAACAAGTATTCAGCAAAGTTTTGATATTTTACTCCAATTTTGAAAAAAATATTTAGATTGGGATGGAAACTTTTACTCATAGTACATGTGTTTAAAAGACAACAATGTATGGATTGACACAACTCGGGTCAGCCGCCTACACATCAGCTGATGCACTTTTCTTTGCCAAATATGCTTTGCTAAAATTATCAATAATGTTAAGGTCACTCATCGTATTTTATTACTTTTTCCACTCATCAACGAGTACGGAATGATTTATAATTTGAGACTCTTTTATTCAGAATAAGTATCTAGTATCTACCAATACTAAAACTTAGTATTTTTCTCATATTACAGTGATTACAGAAAATAACATAAAACAGTTCTAACTCTAACCGTTGCAATCAATTGTATTAAAGGACAGTTGTGTACACTGTTTACAAATCGTGCAAAATCGTACAATTTATACACAGAAGCTGTTGGTGTTCCTTTTGCTAATAAATACATTATTAACATTATCAGTAAACAAGTGAACACTACAATTAATGCTAGACGCAATGTTACTGCACTGAATGAAAAGACTAATACATTCTATAGGAAGGTGTAAACAGTACCAGTTGACACCTTTTATAAAAGCTAAATTTAATTTGTTCGTGAAGTGAATTTTGCGTAAATTACTTGTCGCAACCGTAATTGTGCAAATCCGATGTACGCACGTTACCAAAAGATATTTTCGTCTTTGAAACCACATGAAAATAATAAAACTGTCTTCATCGAGCTTTTCCTCCGTCTGCCGGAACACCGAACGTTTTATTTGCCTTCGAAGAAAACAATAAGACAGATAAACTTATAAATATACGCTTTACGTACATTCGGATGTACGTTAATCGTAAACGCCTTGAGTTGCGCTGTACTTTGCATTATCTTGCAAAATAAACTGTTGTCCAAGCCAATTTGGATTTTATACGTCAGACTTAAAGATGAGTTTTAAAGTTGGTGATTTTAAAACTCTTTGACTGAAGCTGTGACGTGCTATTGTTTTGTTTGCAGCTCACGATGTGAAACTTTTAAAAACTGGGTTCAAGAACAATCTGTCCTAAAGGTTGCTTACAAGATTTTACCACAAATACAATGAACAAGGTGTAAATTATAGTTTATGTAGTAAATCAATACTAAATGTAACAGCTTCCTTTACCGGAAAGATTTAATAGTACAAGCGTTTATGCTAAGAGATATATCTCAATAACATTTACAGGTAGATCACATACATGCAAACATCCGCCTCAAATAAAGCGATCAAATTTGATATGTCTGTCTGAGCAGACAATTCTTATGTTTAACTGTCAGAGCAATGCTTACAGCTGTCATTACAAATCAAATGAAACGGTTCGCGGTAAGGAGTTCGATATCTGCGTAACGTCTGCCACCAACATCGCCCTTGCGTTCTCCACGAACCGGTACGATTAACAGATTATTGTTAAGGTTTATTTTATGACGTCACAAATACAAGTACACCAATAAAGACTCATTGTAATTTATTCATTAATTAAGGAAGCTCCTATCGTGACGTCGTTTACGAATTTTAACCTGCGTCAGCAACTTAATATTGCGCATCAAAACTGGTGTAGCTGATATTCATTTGTTACCATGGGAGCGCCCTTACTACAACCTTCTGTAGTACTTGAATAGTACTCGTGAATACTATCATAGCAATATCGTCTGCCCTATTTTCATATCTATTACGTATCGGCATCGAATCGTTTATTGCAAAAAGGCCTAGATTACGTATTGCGCGTTAACCTAATCGCTTTTTGGAACGCACAGGTGAGGCGGACATGAACTAATCCGATTAAATCTTCTATTTTTACCTAATTACGAAATTTTTTATTTTAAGACAATGATCCGTATTTAATGTATTTATACATTTTATCAAACTAATTACTTGATTAGATTTGAATCAAGACGCACTCGGAGAAAAACAATACTGTTTTTAAAAACAAATATGTTTTCAGATGCAACATAAGATAAATAAAAAAACATGTTTGCTGAGTAGCACTTAATGAAATCCTTATCGTGTAAAAAACAAACTTGTTTATTTACAAAGTATGTCAAATTAAACTTTCGGTAAATATCCATCTATGGTAGAAGTCAATGTCATCGATAACAAAAATATTTATGATGGAAATATTTAATCAATTCAATAACTTTTATATGACGCAAATTGAACTACGCAATGAAATGTGTTTTTATAAATAAAAGAAATGTAGGTAAATGATAATTAAGACAAACATTAAGAATGTCATTGATCCACATTGAAAGAAAATAGGTAAATTTTATTGTGCAGACTTCTTTGTTAATTTTTATTTTATGATTTAGGGATTGAATGGGGTTAGGTTTAAGAACGAGTGGGAACCTCAGAAAACCGCGTATTGTGAACTAGAAGTCCAGAACCAGTAAGGCTTTTGATTCAACACTCTCTACGTTTCATGAATGTCGTAATATACCTACGTCACGCCAACAAAAGCCAGCCGAGCCTAAAATATTCAACGAAATATCGATCAAAACGTGTCCCAATCAACCTACATAGGAATTAACTGTTAAAATATTCATCTGAAGGTTAGTTACTGCGTCACCAGTGGCCGCGAACGCAGGCCTACCCTCGGGTCGATGTGGGACAAAAATAGCCCTTTGATTTGTCTCCGTCAATCAATGTTACGCTAGCATTACTGATATTATGCTTGGCTTTTATGATGTATCTTTTGTGGCCAATTTCCTCCTTTAATCCGATTTTCTGATCTATGGAAACGTTGGCTGCTTTTGCGTTTCTGTTTGCCGAATTACGGAAGAAACGTGTTTGGAATAATGCAGAAGCCTTTGAATTCTAACCTTGATAGTGGAACCCTCTGTGCCTTGTGAATACTTGAGATCGGAAGTAAATATATAAAAAGGAAAACGGTATTAATAATTTAGGTTAAGAACAAACTTGTAGTGCCGGTAAATGTTTTGAAAAAATCTGATGTGGTCGAAGAACAGATACTGTTTCAGTACAAAAACGACGTGGATTACCTTTAATAACTTAACCTCTTAAATTGCAATTTAATGTCTCAAAATATGGTCAAAAATATAAAAATTCCCAGTTTGACCGTCCTCTGAACACCAAACTGCAATCGTAAACAAAATGATAAAGAGTCAATTTGTGACGTCTAAGGTCAAGGGCGAAAATACAAGAACATTACTTATGCTGGCTCATAGCTTATCGGCTCCACAGTAAAGCGGAAGTGTACTAACAACTATCATAAATTCGACCGCAAAAAAATACGCGGAAATACTCCATTTACCAAGGTATTAAATAATTTGATCAAAGGGCACCTCTAATTGGTCCACAAACATGCAGTACTTTAAAGTATATTTGTTGGAAGTCGATAAACCTTTTTGATAAGTGGCAGATATAAAACCCTCCTATTCGTGTAGTTTAGTGTAATTATAGTAATGCTAGACTAACGGCAATGCATATTTAGTCTACTGCAAGTCATTCGAGGTGCAAATAGGCAAATCTTAGGTCCCACAATTAGAATCATTACATCTGCATCCAAGTATCAACCGTTGACATTCCATCATTCACTCTATCATCACAATATTCATTAGCAGTGGCACCCCGTTAACGAGTACTCGAAAACTCTTCATTCTGCGAGCACTACAAATATTGATCCGTCTGCGTTGCCTGATCCCTCACCCATATAACATTTATTATTTAAAACACGTGACACGATACACTATACGATTTGTACGGTATCATTATGGCTAAATGATTTATAGCCCAGACTGCTTGATAACTGCGCAATCTTGAAATATAAACCAATTAACTTTTATTACGTTTCATAAACCATTGATGCAAAAAACGCTTGAAAACCTATCAAAGATTTATAGGCTTGTTCAGTTACGTAGTTAAACAGCTATGGAAGCAATTAGAGATCTTTCTCGAAGTTTCCTTAACTGTACTTATTAAACATTTTTTTTTTTTTTTGTTGGAAGTGTTTATGAGGAAAACGTTACAGCGTGTAAGGAAATAGTAAAACTTTCTTTGATCGAAATGTTTACAATCTAAATCAGATTCTACATGTTTGATGTTCATTTTTAATATTTTATTTTTCTGATTTCAATATTTGTGAACTATTTATAACGCATCTAGGTTAACTATATGTCATATAGTAAAAGGAAGTTATAGTTTAGAAAAGCCACGATGACAAATAGGACAGAGTCGCCGCTTCTTTTTCATTTTCAGATTTGAAACGTTTAAAATTATTTGAGTGTGTCACAATAAATTAAACTAGTTAGTACAAAGAACAAGTTACGAAATTCTTAGAATTTTCTCAAGATTGTGATAATACGTCACTTTCATTGTTCAATCTTACACAAATCTTAGACTCACAAATTCCGATGCTACGACGCGAATTGCGCAGTGGAGTTACTACGCCAAGTTTGGTGACATCTTCTTGGGACTTATAGCTATATTGTGAAGGTGCTAAGGGTTATTTTTGCTTGTTATTGTTTTAAAAATATTTTCAATGACATGACGGAGGTGCGTTATGTGTAATTGCGTCTGATCACGTGATCGTCGGACGCTGCGACAGTGTCAGACGAAGCTACACCCACGCCACCGACTGTCGACGTCACAGTCTGTTTTAACACGCGTTTTAAATTGCTTTCCGTTGTAAAAACTAAATTTTCCAACGAAATGTAGTTGGTTACGTACCTAAACATACACAGAAATACGCAGAAGTTCGTAACTGTTGTTAAGAATTAACCCTATAAACTGTAAGAAATATTTCGTTTTAAAAATGTCGACAATGAAGTAGTCAGTTCATAGACCGGGAACTAGGTAGTAGGTAGCAATTACATAATTTAACACCTTGAAAATGTTTTGTAACAGTTGAAAAACAACGTCGATATGTAAAGAAAGATAAATGGCATTAAAAATTAGGTAAAAGCCCAGTCTATTTGAGAATGGATAAAGAATTGATTACCATAGCGTTTTTTAAGAAAATAACTAAATATAAACACATTTTTAAGTTTGTTCCTAGATAATTCAATGAAGGTCCTCATGTCTATTATACATGCAATGTACATCAGACATGGAACAATAGACAAAGCAGGTGTACATTTTGCGGAAGATAAGACCGTTCATTAAAATGCATATCTTGTTTAAATACCATCGTCATTGGGCATTCTGAAGGGAATCCTTTGTACTTGCAATTATGTACTTAATAGAAACGAATAGCATTGTGTTAATCTATGTTATAATCCATTAATTCAATACCTTAATCACATACACATAATTACATCATCTAGAAATAATGATAATGACCTATATTTTTATTTCTCTCCTATTTTTACTCATTCACTTCACTTTTACTCATTTACAAAAGTTTCTGTATACTTTTATAATTATTGCATACGGCAAAGCAAAAAGGAATCTATACTTGTCTATAAACATCAAATCATTATCATTATTCCAAGTTTACAAAAAGTTCGGAAAATTTACTTTCCAACTTGAATATTACAACATTCACATCTATGGGGAGTATGTAGTTTATGTTAGAGTATCCGATCGACTTGGATAATGTAAATATAAATTATCGTGAGGAAATCCCACTAGAAAGTTTACGTTAGTAAGAAAACCATGGAAATGATAGAAAGAACTTGTATCGGTAGAAACTACCCTTTAAAAGTGTATAAATAATGTAAGTCCCACGGTCATAGCAATTTAGAAATCAAGGCCTTAAACTATTATCTTCAACCTTGGACTTACTACCGTACAAAACATGGGGTGGGTTTTTTAAAGGTTGTATATTACAGAATTCTCGTAATTATCAGATTTCACGACCAAGAATAAAATTAAAGTTCAATGAACTCCAAAACTTTTTAAGGTAACTCTAGAGGCTTCAGCCTCACGGAAAACATAATAACAATGACAATGAGGAAAAATAAATAAAATGAAAATAAAACTTTCAAAGAACGACACTTTGAAATGTATTGTGTAAAAAACAAAAATATTTACACAACATGTTACTACGTTCAAAAAGTTTCCATTACAAAGAATTTAGTCGTAAACAAAAAAAAATATTACGAAATAATCAAACGGCGCCAGTGTCTTATCAAAAAAATCATAGGAAAATCCTGTCGTAACAAATGAATATCAGATATAAAATTAAAGATAAAAACAATACTCATTCAGATTTCCTATACTATCTTATCTTCATTTGTTGATAAACAAATACCGAGTTCATTGCTTTATCAATGTATGCGACCTTATCCTTGGCGTTACAATGACATGCGTAAACACGTAATTATGCCTTCACGGTCCTTTACTTAATATAGTTTGTTAAACTCAGGGCATGTGTAGTTATAATACGCATTGTTTATTTACTGAAGCATATACGATGTACCCATTGAGCAATGAGCATAATAAGCGTACAATGTTAATTTATCGATCTATGTTTTTCTCGAACAGAGGTACTAGGTTGTCATAATAAACATGAAGAATGTAATTCCCTGACATAAAAAAGGTTACAGATATGACAAAAGGAACAATATTTTGTTCATTACAATATCTTCAAATGCGATGACTCTATCAGAACTATTAAATTTCTGATAATTATTGCTTACTTCATGAGTAGACTTCTAGAAGGAAACAAAACACGACAAAACAAAAGACACTCTATTCACAATATAGACGTTGCAAAGAATTTCGTGTCTAGTACATTTGAAAGCTAATAGCCATATTATTCGTTCCGCTTAATCCTAAGCACAGAGCTCTAATCACATGGTGTATTGATACCGATACTAACAAATAGACATACTGAAGTCCTGACGTCAGTCTTTTGTTAAAATCAGTCACGGTACCCATAAAACTCCAGTTTGAACATAAAGTCGAACATGTTTTAAGAACAATAGTTAATTGACCAATTAGTTTCAGTCTCCATGGATAGCGAACTAGAAACGTCGTGGACTCATGACAGTATGGGTGTGGTATAATAACGACTATTTCAACTTCGTGACAATAAATAACGATACAATACAATAGAAGTAATAGAACCTGGTGTTGCTAAGTCTTTACTATAAAAACATTTTTCTATTTTTCTTCGGACAGAAATTTATTGAGATATTTGTTTAGAAAGATGAATTGCTGCAATTATTTATCCCCATCTCATCAATTATATTGTTATAATAGAAACTGGTTTCATTACTACTCATGATAAAACATCCGGCATGCTTTTGTTTATTTCCCATTGGAAAATATACACTTCATTACAAAATCATAGATTTATAATTATCATCGCAATAACAGAGAATTAATTGCGTATTATAATCCTCATTGCCGACGTCACGTCTCGTCAATCTATTGCGCAAACTTCTGCACCTGTGAAAACGACGCAAGAGTCCCGCCCCTTGAGTCGACAGCTATAAATAAACGCTGTGCATCGCTGTTCGTCTTCCTGGTCAGATGACAGCATAGCCTTGAAAACGAGCGATGGGCAAACATCGAAATACAAACGTCAAATTTAGTACTAGCTTTGATTATGACCGAGTGGAGATTAAATATTCATCGTGATGTTCTCAATTGTCGCTTGATGTCGTAAAGCGTCTGCGGTCAAAGGCTAATTCTGTTAATACAGTCAAATTCAGTTCACGAAATCGGCAAAACCTCTATGAATCATTTTATATACAGCTTATTAGTATCGGTTTAATTTAATACTTATATTACCCTTTGAATCCGGACGTGTTATGACTGAATGCTTTGATCTCATAAAATAAGCGTCCGGTCATCACTTATCGCTTTATTGGGTGCTTAAATCAATAAAATATTACGTGTACTGGTTTTTTTATTTATTGCTTTACTTTAAAATCCTTAAGTCATTATACCGTTGCCAAAATACGTATAAAATTAGTGAAAGTATTGTGAAATAAATCATTTTTAATGAATCTGTATAACAAACCTTTTAGTATGAAACATGTGATTCGATAGTCAAAATAAAGTAGTCGTAAACAGTGAAAAGCATGTTTATTATCGTCATCCAGTGACGTGCGGAATGATATTTTTAGTGGTAAACAATTTTAGTTTGAGCACCTAAATGCAGCATCTATTTCTATCGGCATAATTGAAATAGTGCAACAAAACGGTGTGCGTAGGTTCCTTAAAGGCCCAATGAAATTGTTATTCTGAATTCTGAACATTTATCGATTGTTCCGGGGTATCAAAGTGTGAATAAGTTCGCAAAATAGATTTCCTTTTTATGGAAACAGATATACCTAGTTAACACGAGTTTGTCATTGCATAATACGTAGGTAATTGGCACCTTGCGCATGTAAATTAAATGCCTCGGACATAACGTGACACATTGAACATGTATTGCATAATAAATGACAAGATACGAGTCTATAAAAGCGTGTTTCAAGTAGATGTAGTACTGCAATTAATGTTAAAAGGATAATATTTTAGTGTTATCATTTTAACATTGTTGCATGATTATTGCTATTTAAATCTTTTAAGTTATACTTATAAAAATTACAAACTATTAAAATAATAGGTACGCTGAATGTACTAAGCATCAGCCTCTGATCGCTTCCTTCCTGAAAAAGGAGAAAGTAACATGCCGTCTCTTTTTCACAGCACTTACCTATTAGCAAATATTTTAATAAAAGTATCGGATACCAAATGTAGGAATAAGACATTAGCGGTTAAAAGATGATTAGTCAACATTAGAAACTAAATGAGTACACACACGAAATGTCTCATTATTTTCAAAGTATTCTTTTCTGCTTTTCAGTAGCCCAGCTTTTAATTAATGTAATTAAATTACCTCATCCATTAATGATCTAAATGTTTTATAAGTAATTGTTTGTAAGCGTCTAGACGGCGCTTAGAAAGACACGAGTTGAGTACATAATGGAAGAAAAACAAAACGTAAGAAACTTCTCAACTGCGGAAATTATCTTAGAAGAGACAAAGGAACATCTATTTCCTAGATAATTATAATTGTTTAAAATAGTTCCTAAGTTGCAAACTCGTAACGATGAAAGGCGCTGTCAAATCTCCAGTAGTTAACTAATGATTTTTTTTTTAATGTTGAATTTATTCTTAGTCCATAAAAGGGTTTGTAAATTATTATACAGCGTGCTTACACAAACGATAGATTGAAATTAACTTGATTTATTTTTATCTGAACAATAGGTAATCAAAATAAATAAGGTGTTGTCAGTTATTGCTTTTATATATTTTTAAGAGCCGCTTATAAAGAATATTAATTACGTATTACGCAGAGACTACCTATCAACAATCAACAGTCATTCTTTACTACGGGAATACCTTTTCAATTAAACGAAATATTGGCATTTGTACTCTTTAGCTGTCATTTGTTTTTCAGCACTAATTAATGAGTTTTGAATAGTCTTTGACAGACAGGTACACAACAGTGATTCAACAATTGTAACGACTAAGAAACTTAAAAACAAACAACTTTAAAAAAACCGGACGCAAAACAATGAATCATTATAAAAAAATAAAGCTATACCCATTTCTGAATGCTTGTGATAAAATCAAAGGATTTTCAGCATTGTTTGTTCCTATACTATATGGCATTCTAGCCAGACTTATGATATTAGAGTAAAACCTTAACTTATTATGTAAAAATCTCAGAGTACTGTAACTAACAAGTTACGGTACTCCACGGAAACGGCTGAACCGATTCTCTTGAAATTTTATGTAATTATGAATTCAGTAGGTTTGAGAATCGGCCAACATCTATTTTCTATTACTATTTCTTTTTTTGCGTACAAAGTCGCGGGCAAAAGCTAGTTTTCTTATATTTTTTTCGTCAGCAACATGTTTTAAATCGAACCCCCCAATGTCGTGACGTTTACGAATTAGCAAACTCGAGGGCACTGGCCTATATTAACAAAAGCAACTAAATATTGTTTAGTTTCAAATATTCGTGTCAGTAGGTCGCTTTTGTCATAGCGAGGACAAGCAATACTCCATACAAATATCAAACACAATTCATTTCAGATAATAGAAAATATTAATGCATTTTCAACTCTATCTTAATAGTGCTTAAGATCAAAAATAATCTAAAAAGTGCGAAACATATGAAAACAGTACCTATTTATAGATGTGTCGAATATCAATGGGATATAAAATACGACCTTTGTTATTTACGACGTGAATTCGATATTGAACTGTCTAAAATAATTGACAGATGCTCTTGAATAAGTAAAACGATACGTTTAAAAACAGTTGAAGGCGTACAAAATATGAATACAATGGCATAAACGCAAATACCTTGAGAAAAACAAATCAAAACTTTCGAAAGAGTTGAAAGCTTGTTTTATGTTTTACTTTTTAAAATACAAACAGAAACAACACTCTATGTATAATTTAAAACATACCTACTCTAATGAGAGACTAGCTTAACTCGCTAGATCGTAATAAAATATATTACTAGGTATTTCATATAGTGTCTGACCATATTGTGTGCCAGGAAAAGCTTTAATTTGTTTGAAAACAATAAATTTATGTCATTTGTCGAACAATAGTGTTAAAACTTCAATTGTTTTCAATTTTCATGTGATGGTTACACACAACAACATCTATTGTAATTTATTTTTAGAGTTTATGTAATGTGATAAATTGGTAAAGGTACCTACTTCTTTCTTTATACTGTGATTATATAGGATAAACAAATGACAATACAGAAATGGTATCTTATTTAATACAATAAAGAATGAAAATGAAATTCATGATTCTGACGAAACATTAACAACGTACCTATAATAATAGATGAACTCATTCGGTACAAAGCTTTCGCACTATCTTGACACTATCTTCAAAATTTCCTTGACGACCAGCAAATAACTACACGCCCACTTTGATACAGCAATTAAATTATGTAAATGACTTCGGCCTTTTAGATAAGATATCAAGCTATACAATGACAATTTAAGATCATCATTTATAACAAAGAATTAGTTTTAAGTTCCAAGGAATGTTATCAGGATATTAGGTAGATTTCATAATGATTTCACGGTAGCTATTTGCAAAGAAATACCCAAATAATATCGGAGAAACCCGAATTGCTTTATTAGATACAAAACATTAACAAGAAATGTACTAGCTCCAAAATACAGGTGTACCGTAAAAGTTGATTCACTGTACGTTTGTTATTGTTATTATCAGTTGCGGTAGTAAATTTTGCGATAACGTTTCCCAAAATCGACCGCTGTGTAACTACTCCTCCCCGAAACATACTTCTGCTGCGTAGATCGTCAGATCTTTTTTCGTCTTGCGAAAATAATCAAACCGTCTTTAATTGTTCACTTGATATACTCTGGACAGTTTCAACACACGAATATATTGCGCGTCTTCAAAATTTAAATAGAATGATTGAAAACACGTTTCATAGTACTTTCCTGAGAATTTTGCCAGGTAATTATATACACAAGGAAGTTGCTTTTGTTTACATTGCAGTTTTTTGTGTAATATTCCTGCGTTTTTTGTACACGTGTTTACACGTTTTTGTGCGAAACAATTGCGGTTTGTTGTGTTGTTTTTCCTTAAGTTCACGTTTACAAAATACATCCTTAGTGTTTAGATGTTATCGGAAACTATATTATAAGTTTATTTCCACATCTTTGAAGGAAGACTCTTTGACATTGATATTGCATCACTACGCATCCCTCAGTATTAAATAACTTTGTTTATAAATATCGCAAACCTATGCCACAATAATATTTATTCATAACATTGACCTAAGAGGTGGCATCTGCATTTGTGGTCAACAAAAAGTCATCTATTCCTAGTAAAACACTTTTAGAGGTACAATCCTCTTACCAAGATAATACTCACCTGTGTCTAACCTAAAATACTTTAGTCATCCCTAACAAAGACTGCACAGCTGGTTCCCAAATGTCAGTCAACCAAAAAATACAAGTAAATATAGTAAACAGTATAGTCGAGTTGTTTGACTTTACATTTTACCCAAATAAATCGCATCTTGAACAAAAACAAATGAGAAACGCAAGTTCATTGACAAAGGATGTTTGTTGTTATTTCATCTCGAATAGCCTTGAAATTAGTAAACCTTATTGAAATAAATTTATCTCCAGTTTTCAGCTAAAATAACACAAAGTAATAAAACTTTATGGTGTTAGTGAGTACTAGAGTTATTATTAAATCACGTTGCAAAGCATGCTTTCATTTTCTTCCATAATAATATTAATTGGCCAATTAAAACGGTCTGGGAACTGTAGTCAGACTAAATGAATAGCTCATGTGACTGACAATGTGACTCTTTTATTATTCTCTTTAGTTTTGTGCAATATAAATTAGTGCAAGCCATTACAATAACAAGAAAAACGTGATAATGTCGACGAACTGAGCCACGATGTAAATTAGTATGAGTGCGACAAAAAAAACATTTTAAAAAGTATTATTTATTCATGAGTTTGCACAAAGAAGTTGTTCTGTTGACTTAAAATATGGTCAAATTACTATTATGCTTAGGGGCTTCTAATAATGCCTAAGCATGAAATACAAAGAAAAAAATATTTTTTTCCAAGTGATTATTCGATTTTAGTTTCGAGTTATTTGCCAACGGCCATTGCCACTAACTTAAAATAAAACAAAATCTGCACAATAATTCAAAACAGCTAAACGCTGTAAACAAATCTTGACAAATGCTTTAATCGTAAAATGTACATGAAACAAACCAGTATTTAAGCCGTTTACGTACTAAAAAGGTTCCTCTTATTTTAAGAACCTACTCATAAGTGTAGTACATTTGTATGGACAATTAATTAGGTACCTTTGTCTCAACTGTCGCAAACTTGGCGGTTCGCCAAGATCAGTATTTACTTCCTCCGCCTAACTAGTCTTTGATATTTTACTCCGACATCTGTTTACGGAACTCATCGATAACGGTTACGAATTTACGAACTAAATTGGCCAGGATAAGGAAACTAGTAAATCGTATCAATCATATCAAAAGTCGGGTGTTGCATTTTATAACTGTATTAAAAGCCAATTATTGGTGTAATGCCAAAATGTCTGGGAATTTTAACGAGATCTCATGTAAGTTTACTGACTGCATTCGCTTGGATTTCTTTGAAAATATTTGATCTTTCCAGATCGCGAAACTGCTCCTAATTGACCTTAACACACGTTGGTGCAAGTTTATTGACATAATTTTAATGAAAATAAATTAGAGTTGTTTACTTGAACTAATTTTATGATAGAAACGGACGTTTATGTGATCTCATCGTAAAACATTTCAATTAACCACACAGAAATAAAGAAAATTTGCCTCAATAACAAAATTAAGGAAATATTTTTGAAATATCATGTAGTAGGTATCTCTACTTACCTGTTGTTTTTATAGGTACTTTCCACACAATTTGTGGTTTTCCTTAGTTTTACGCAAGTGAAAATTTAACTGATTTACTGGTACAGCTACTTAATTCATGTATTTTTTTGTCAGTAGGTATGTAATATGGCAAATAGATAGTAAATTGAAAACGCTCGTTACTAAATTTAGACTAATTGTGTCAATTCTAAATTCCGTGATCAACTAAATTGTGTAAATTGAACATACATTTAAAAGAATTAACAAGGGCCGTAATAGTAGACGCTGAAACTATCAAAATTTTGTCAAAGAAAAGGGATAGGAGTATCCATATTTGTAGTGTTATCTCCCTCTAATATTGGGAACTGCGTTTCTGGAACGTCATAATAAACGTTTGTACTAACATTAACGGAACTATACGTAGTATGCTGACACCAATTACTATTATGAGCCTTAATTGAAACGCATGCCCGCACAATAAGGCCACTGTTAACGTTTGTACACCATGTAAGAAACAATTTGTTTGTTAATCAATAATATCTTAGCAATAAGTACTTATAACAAAGTATTCTATATTTCCTGATCAGCGTATATGGAAGAAACTAGCTCTTACCCGCGACTTTGTATCTACGCATTAGCAATACAGCCGCGAAAAAAGATATTTGTATATAAAAAAACAGAATTCGGGGATAAATCAAAATAGATGTTGACCGATACTCAGACCAATCCGATTTGCACACAAAATTTCATAAAAATCAATCACATAATTTTGTAATATTATGGTAACTAACACTGTGACACGAGAATTTTATGCCTATAGGTATATGATAATTTATAGTTCATAATTGTTTCTACTTGTCTGTACTTCCTTCTACTAACTTTACAGTCAATTTCAGTACAAACACAAACGAATACTTGTTTCTATAAATTCTCGTTTAAGCACTCATAATAAAGCTGTACTATAAATAATATGCTTTAAATATTGATTGAATTGTTTCATGAATCCACAATCAATATAAGATCTTACGTAAATCAAAACCACAAACGGAACGAAGAATTTATCTGCATCGTTCCACAAACCTTCGATGCACTTCAGCTTCGAGAACCAGATTTGAATTTATCCAATTTAAACTTTATTGAAAGTGAACAAGTCCTTTATTCCAATAACTTTATTGTCAACAAAGCATCTTTGATCTAAAACCTCGTCAATCAAGCATTTATGAAATGTATTGCGTTTAAATACGTTTAATAATAGCGGTCCGACCGATTTCGGCCACGGCGGCCAGTGTTACTATGACACCAGCCAGCTACGCAGGACATATTATAGTGCACAAGCGTGTGCGCAAACACAGGTGCACTCTCTATTCCTTTTACTCTCGTAGCCCGATGGGACGGTAGTCCGACACGACCGGAGAGAGATCAGGCGCAGGACCCACATTTTTACGTGCCTTCCGAAACACGGAAGCTGTGATATTTATTTCTTAAACGCACACAACATTCGAAAAGTCGGTGCGCGCCGTGGGGATCGAACTCAAGACCTCTGACTTAGCAGTCCTACGGTCTCGCCACTAAGCTATCACAGCTTCAAATACGTTTACTATTATAGTGAAGGAAGTCTAGTTAGAACATTGTTAAAATAATTCACATTCTGTCTCAGACTATATCACGGAAGGCGACAGATATCCAACTTTTTATCGGCAATCGAATACCTAATTAAAAATAATGTTTTCTCGAGACCATGAACATTGCAATATAAAATGCTGCTTATAATATAAAACCAAGGTAAAAATATACCAAGAGAAAATCTATTAAAAGTTTCATTGCCGTAAATACTAGAAACATTATTTATGTTTTACGATTCTCAAACGTATTTCTATTTAGATTGATATAAACCTTGAAAAACCATCGAAACATTAACCCGGTTACAGATACCAGCTGTAGCTTGCCTTTCATTAAAACAAACTTTAATTAGTGTAACGAGTATGGCCCCCAAATAATTGGTAACCTCGGATGTGAAACTCATAAATTCATCACTCCTATATCGTGAGTGACAATGTTACCTAACAACACACCATTATGTAACTCTTATTCCTGTTGCACGCGAATTGATTTTCAGGAACATATACGCCAATGTAACATCCATTGCCGGCAAAGTTAGAACTTGACTCTAACCTTACGAGATATTTAAAGCAATGGATAGAATACCACAGAACAATGTCAGTTCATAACACATGAGAGAATGTGGCCTCGTAAGAATAGATGTTTATTTTGGATTTCGCGCCTCGTGGCAATGGTTTATCCAAAACATCCTATTTGAGGAGTTATATTATGATGTCGTTCTGTCAATCTGAGCGGCTTCTAATATAGAAGTGAGTCAAAGAGCAGCTGAATAGATGTTGATTAAAATTAATGATGCCACAATATTTGGTTAGATATCAGCTAATATTTTTTTATAGCTAGAATCTACATAATAGAGTTTCGGTAAATATAAAAGCCTAGAATCAAGACGTGTTTTTGCAATCAAGCAATGCTTGTTTTTACTGCGCTAATCGTCCGTTAATTGAATTTTAAATAAAAACAAATTACATCTTGATTAAAAAGTGTTAATTCCTAGATTTTCAATTACACGACAAAACAAAAATAATGTCGATGTAATAAAAAAAAGATGATTACTTACCAACATGCGAAAGACTCGTGAGATCTGATTCTGAAATAGAAAAAAATAAAATGTGTGAAAAAAATGTAAAATGATATTGCGTGCATAACTTAATCTAAGATTAATTTTAGCATAACTATTAGCTGTTATTTTAGTACGTCTTAAGCTTATATCGACAACATTAACAACTAATGGGGCATGACACATAAATTAATAATAAAAAAATGTGTACAATAATCATAACTGAGTTCTTATAAATTGCTTATATGTATAAAACTATTATTCATTGCACTACCTAAGAATATTATGAAATCATGCGATTTTATAACACTCCTAGGTATTTATTAGAAACCACATAATATATTGCATTCCTACCCATATCCTTTATATAAGTACCTAAGTTACTTCACAAACGAGTTACTGCAATTACTGTCATACAAATTAAAAGATGGTTGTACATATTCACTCAAAATTAAAAAACTAAAATCGTCGAGATAGGGCTTAAGGTAACTCAAGTAATAAGGTTCTGGATCAGGTTGACCTACCAGCCTCCCTAGCCAGTAACATTTCTACAGACACTAACGTAAACAGAAAACGTTCAAATGTATGGAAATGACATTTAGTTCCGACAGATCACGTGACTTAGACCTGTCATGTCCACACATTTTAACATTTTTTATTAACGTTAACGATTGCTAATTGTAGATGTCATTTGTCTAAAATTATAGGTTCTTTTTCATCTACTTAATGACATTTTTTTACGATATCCTTAAATCGTTACTACTCAATTATTCGGAGAAATACTTATAATAAACCACAGGAAATACTCGCGTCACATAAAGTGCATATTAATTGGAAAACTAGTAGGAAAATAACGATGGTTCGTACATGTGATGTGGCGATCCTCACATGTTTTCACGTCCGAGGAAATGACACGTGAGGAAAACGCTTCAAGATTTATTTATTTCTGGTTATTTGTTTTGATTACTTAAGGAAAATCGATACAATGGTGTAAATTTGTAGAATAATTTATTAAGTACTGAATGCAAAAATTTGCTTAAAATAATCCTGAATTTTATGTTATAAATCATGATATTTTATAAGATATACCTATATTATACCTACAATTGTTAAATCTAGTTTTTAAGGTATATAATTATGTAAATAAAGAACTATAAACTAGACAGTATTTTAAAATGCAAATTAATTTAAAACGTTTCATTTATGCAATTGAACAAAAGATTAAAAAAAACGTTTTGTGAACAAATGAATACGATAAAAAAACTATAGATAGCAAATAATCACGTGAACCGCAAACATAATATGTCATACAAATATCAATACGAAACGGTTACTAACCTTGGTACTACTCAAACGCACTACGAAAGCTTTAAAAACTGCGCAATTTATAATGTTCAATGTCTTTTAACTTGTATCATCCGTCATGTTGTTTTGCTATACAAATTATTTCTGGAAAGGGCTTCACCTACGGGTATTATATAGCTTACTCGGGCCTACCAAACACATGCATAAACAAAATTATCCGAAAAAAAAAAAACTAAAAGGCTTATACATTTATACGGAATAGATAAATTTTCTTCTGTTTAGATATCGGTTAAAAGAAACAAAAAATCTGTAAAGCCATTTCGTCGAACTTAGATAAACAATTTGACAAGATTTTTTACATTTGATGTATTACCAATACTTAAAAAATAGAACTAAAATACTTACACTAACCAACTCTACTATATCTATAGTTATTCACTACTTTTCAATATGTAATTAGTTGTTACAAGTTTCCTGTCCCGAATACGTGCGATTATTTTCGTATTACAGATAAAGTCCATATTAAAGTATTCTAGGTAACAGTATTTGTAGGTTGTTAACCCATGCCCTAGGTATGCCATAGAAACCTGTTCTTCAAACACAAATATAAAAAACAAGTGATATCACATTATTTTCATGTCAGTACCGAATTGGGGTAAGATAACAAAGAAATAGGAACATTACAGAAGCTTTGATGCTTTATTTATTGTTTTACTCTAAATCTGTTGAACATATTTCTAAACTTTTATTGGTTAGGTATTTTATTACCCGTAATTTATGTTCAGGGCTTCGGTACAGTGCTCTAAACTGATTAATTAGACCAGTTAAAGAGAAAAATTGACAGTAAAGGTCCTGAAAGAAAAAGGCGTGTTACTAAATAAATTAATTAAAAATTCTCTTTATAAGGTACAATACTATATTAAAGGTGTGCAATTTATCGACATCAATTTCGGATCTTCTTTCCGAATAAATTTTATAAGTTTGTGTCATGATCACTACCCAAAGTCCAATACATTAACTGACACAATGACCTATATTTAAAGAATCCTAACCCACTCAAATCCCGGCAGACCGAGGTTGAGATGGGCAGACATGGAATGGATGCAAAGGGCAACAGACAGAAGAGAATTGTATAATCAAAGGATCTATACCCAGTAGTTGGTTATTTAGGGCTGATAATGATGATGTTGAACCTACTCAAAAGTCTACTGATGACTCTTCAATAGTACCAAATCTTCCATAGTTCCAACATTCTTTTAATCATACAATACTTTATCGTATGACGTCCGTATATTCGGGTAGGTATCATATTTAATAACATTTGGTGGGTACACAGAAGGTCTCGGGTTCATTACTGACGCATTCCGTAATTACTATCTCCAGTTGTCAAGGCAATACTGTATGAATAATAAAACGTCGATGACATTATTTATATAACAATTGTTTACTATCTTGTAATATAAAAGTAAGCAAAGATATTATTAATAGAATACTTGAGTATTTAAATTAAGATTTGAAACTGTGGCTGATTATTTTTGGAATCACGTGCTACTTTTTATGACAAATTTAACACTGTTAAATGAATGCAATTCGTCGAAAATAGTGTTTTTCCACTCTTAAGGTAGGAATACAATTTTTCCTGTTTGGTATAAGTCTTAGGTACTTCTACTGCCAAACAACTAAACAGGTTTTATTATAGTTTAGTTCAAAGAAATATAAAATCTTAAAAAAAAAATCATGTGAAAATTATCACCTCGATGAGAAAAACGAGCATATCCTGATGACCAAACATAGTCATTCTTAATTACGCAGGTATTTATCTACTCAGATAAGACCCCACCTGCCTGATTAGAAACCCTTAATGGCTTTTGTATACATAATTCAGTTAGTTTTAGCCTTGGCCAGGCCCGTCAAACAATCACTAAGGCATGTGTCACTTTTAACACTAATTGGTACTTATATTATTAGCCAAGGATAAAAGCAAAAAGTTATTAATAAAAATATATTGGAAGGTCAAAATATATAAATATAAAGTTTAGGATTATATCGTTATGATGAAGGAAGTGATTTATGCTAACATTAATTAATCTAGAATTGAATTAATAAATCAAAATTTATGAGCGTCATTGTATGGAAAAACTGGCATGATCGTCTAATACAGGGATGGCGAATCAATGAAACAATATTTCGGGCACGTCTCTAATTTCTAAAATCATTATAACTGCACAAATTAAAAGTAAAGTAGCTGTGTAAAAACTCTCCTCTGTGCCTCGTTCAAGCTTTTTTAGAAGACATAATTTATACGTAAAGGTTTACCATCCCTGGTCGAACATTTTAGCCACAGTATGTGTGTCATGTTTTAGATTAGTGTCAACAAGCTAACTTACTTTATCCAGAATTGCGACTAAAATAACATTACATGGAATAAACCGGTCTCAACAATAAGAGAAACGAATTCGTCGCAATTAAAACTGAGTCAACGCAATTAACCCCTAAAGCGACAAAAATACATTACTTTATCAAAATAGACAGGCTGCTGGTCTAGTGGTTAGTGACCCTGACTGCTATAGAGGTCGTGGATTCGATTCCCATCCGGGACAAATGTTTGTGTGATGAGCATGATAATTTGTTTTTTATCAGGGTGTAATTTACATATTGTAAAAAGTTGAAAGTTGTTAAATATTTATAATAATTAGAAACACGCTTACAACAAACAACGAAATATGTAACAGCGAAAATGTTGTTTTTACGCTTTCAAACTAGGTATTTTAAGTAGAGATTTTGTATGTCAAGATCCGCAGTTCGTCCTAAGCACTTTCGAAAACCTAATTTCGATTTCTTTTACCACGCAAAAGAGAAATTATTTTGTTTTAAAATAGAAATTGATGCTTCACGAGCACTGCAATCAATTTATAGATCATTCACCTCTTCGTTAAAAGTTATTTAATGTATTTGAGACTTGATCCAATTTGTCACAACTCTCTAAAGTAACATCCTGTAGTGACAGTACAGGATGTGACTAAGTAACATCTGCGTGAGATTGCAAATAACTTAAGAATAACAAGTTAAAGTTCGTCGCAAAATAAACAGCTTCGCAATATTTTCGTTAGAAACAAATCGTTCGATATGATACGATATGACGTATTCTGGAATAACAAAAATAGGTACTTGTTAACTGATAGTGTATTATTGTCCGAAGGGGGCGTGATAGCGAGCTAATTATAACCACACCTTAACCCTTGACGTTTTTATCAAACAGTTTTATCAAACAGATAAATCACTGTTCGTGGAATACTCCCAGCCCTCACGACAGATCAAGGCATGATCCATTATTGTTGCAAAAACAACCAAGTTATTTCCATAATTATAATGTTTATAACTGTTTTCTCTAATATTGTTCTTGTATTTTGCGTAAACATGTTGTTGAGATCTCCAGTCGTGTAAAACAGTTAAACTGTCTCAAAGTCTCGTAAACATTATGGTTCAACAACATCTTATTTGTTTGCATACGAATCGAGTTGTGTTTTGTTTGTATTTAATTATAAAAATCATAAAAGGTTTTAAATACCTTTTACAAATCGATTACGAGACAAAGACTAGGAAGACGTCTCTATGAAGGTCGTACAAGATATAGGTTGACATATTTATTGCAAAATGACGTTTAATAGATCTTCCGCCTATAATATTTTGCTTCCTGTCTTTCTATGTTGTATTGCCACGTCGGAAGTCTTTTATTCAAATTAAAAACAAAAAGGTTATTAACCTGTTGAAGTTCCGATCTACCTCAACTGCCTTCGGCGTGGGTTAAGCCTGGGGAATACCAACGTGCCTTTCTTTCCCCATACAAGGAAAGAAGATTTAAAACAATACTTTATGACGTCACTTTAAAAAAAAAACACTCCCGCAATAAGGAATTTAATCCTCATATCGCGGAGGGTTTCACTGCACAGTTGATATAAAGTACATCAACTATTTTGGGATTTCCCCCAATCTTCTACACTAAAATCTACCAAAGATTATTTTGATATTAAGATATCTATACTGCTTAAACCTGCGTGTGTGTAAGTATGTATGTTGATATGTGTGTTTGTGTGTCTGTTGGTGTGCTCAGCCTACCAGCAAAGTGACGGAACGGCGCCATACTAGTGTTACATATCAAACCACAGCCGTTAACGTCAAAAGGATAAGTAGTTACCGTACATGGAAAACAGACGTAAGATTGCATTACAATACCAAAGGACTTGTTTTAGAAAGATTTATTTTGCTAATAGAACTTCTTAATTGTATAAATATTGTTTACAACTCAACGATTCGTTTCTTAAACTTTTGCTTCATTCAGTAAATAGTTTCATTGAATAAATTGTATATTATCAATTTACACATTCCATTGTTTTCATTTCTCTTTTATTTTATTTGCTTTCCTTGCTGTGTAAGCGGAGTTTGTCTTCGTTGAGAAAGGTACTGGCCGGTAACAATACCTAAGTATTCGTATTCTGGCAGATGTCGTTATTTTTAAAAAAACGAAACAGATTTGTCCTTGTTTATGTAGATATAGAGCTAGAAGAATCTTTTGGCACTGGTGGGTATATTCGCAACTAGAATCAACTCAACTCTGTCAAAAGTGACCGATTTTCATATAAGATGGCACTCGTTCCGATTTCTTTTTTCGATTATAAGATCCATGTAGCTACATACAAACATTAGTTTATACTTCTAAAAACTTTTTTTTATATTATCAATTACTATCAGGAGTAACTTGTAAGGCCTCTATCCGGCCAGTGATCATGATAAGATAGCTTACGTCTCTGTCCAGTGACACCGTTACTATCAAATTCCAGTAACTAGGTGTAATTAGTGACTTCCTAGATAATTACTATAGGTAATTAGAAGGGACAATGACACTGTATTGTTTACATGTAGGAAATGTCTAGGTAAGTACTAAATTTTGATGATTCATTAAATTTTGTGTACCTACTTATAGTACCTAAGTAATTATTGCTGTGAGAAAATACGTGTAATATAACAATCTTTTTTGTGCTTATGAAAACCTAAGCTGACGAAACTATTGACGGGCCTGTTGGTCTATTTGTTAATAGCCTTGACTGCTAGATCAGAGGTCGTGGGTTCGATCCCCACCCAGGACAAATGTTTGTGTGATAAGCAAGATCATTTTGTTCTATGTCAGGGAATATTTTTTTATAATAATGTATTTAGAAGTATACATATAAGTATGTTTATCAGTTTTGTAGGACTCATATGACAAGTACCGCTTAGTTTAAAAAAAAATCTATAAATAGGTTCTAGAAGTTCAAACTAACTAACAGGGAACTTAAACATTACATCATGATAAAATAAAATCATTTATCAGAAGAACAAAAAAAGTGTTTACACTAACATGAAGTTTGCGCAAATACTTACGTTTATTTGTAACTATTTACCGCGAAAAAATATGTTTAAGAAAAAAATATGGACGTAAACTGTTAACTCTTTGTTTTGTAAAACAATATTTTCAATGCCGAGATCGCGTACGTCACTGTAACACAATACATTGGGAACTACAAGACAAGTATCACAACATATTGCGTTTTAATTATCACAATAATAAACTATATTAACTTCTTATTTTTTCCAGGGACTGTAAAAGTTTAAATTTTCCTTTCTTGTAGTATAGATTTTGGGAACGAAAAAGGGTGTTTTAGTTTATGAAACAACTTGCTTAAATAAACCCCGCTCGATAGAAGTAAATAACTTTAAAAAAACTAGACAATTCTGAAACATCTTTACTTTAAATACAGGATTTTAAATACAGGACTGTCACCGTCTGATTATAATTGTTATAATTCTAGAAAGAAACTTTGCTAATTTGCACACACAGAAGTATAAAAAAGAATAATTGACGATTGATTGAAATAATTTGGAAAATAATTATGTCTTAATATGAGAGTCTATATTTTAAGCACGTACCTAGCTACTTTATAATATGCATAATAGGTAATGATTTTAAATTGTTCGTTTTGACTGCAACCTAGAGACTGCTATAACTCTTTGCTAAAGGTCAGACGTGGATCGATTCTATTATGCAGAGGTTGAAACTTACCACGTGAAACAAAAGAAAACCTACTTGAAGCTTGACAAATTTATATTTTGCCGGTGACGGAAATCGGAACTAAATATATTCGAATGAAGTTGACTGCTTTTGTAGAAATGACAGCGCGACTAGCGCCACTCCTGTTAGCTTAAGTTTGTATTTATAGCAGCTTGTTTAGTTTCATAAATATGTTCGAAGTGTGTTAAAGTATTGATATTAATTAAATACCTTTATAAAGGCAGTCTTACTACAGGCATTACTAAACTATTAACATTTATAGTGTATGTGACCTGGTTACCTTTCCAAATTAATAATAATCATTAAATTATTAAATACCTATGTTTAATACTAACATAAACATCCCATATATCAAAGGTGTTATTACAGGTATTATTAAACCTATTACTACCACCGGTTTTTAGCTCCCAACCATTTGCTAATTTTATTAGATAAGTAGATGCGTATTAAAAATACTAATGTCTCGTTTAGTTCGCAAAGAATGTTAATAAGTTCCACGCCTCGGTTGGCTGACAGCTGTTGATATTCATAAATATTTATGTTTATTATAAATTATAAAGAATTGAATAAATTCTAGCTATTCACAATTCAAATTTAATTTGCACAACAATGTTCAACATTATCCTGGCCTAGCATTTCTCACATTAATTATCATTATTAAATAATACAAATATAATAGACTCAACAGAACTAATTCTATACAAGTAGCAAAGTTTTCTGTTAGTATAATAATTACCTAATAGAAATTATTAGTTGATCATTTAATTTTCACATTAAAATAACATGGGTAAGATGACCTCATTTAGGTACATTAGACAATTATAATAGCTTAGTACTTAAAACCTCTATTGAGTAGGTTTAAGTGCGATCATAGGTATCTACTTACCTAACTTATTGCTAAACTTAGAACATGTGTAAGATAAGTACCTTCTTATATAAATTAATCTTAATACCTACATGTAATAAAACTTTAAATGGATACCTATTTACTAACAAGCTAAGCACCCATTAATTTCCAGGAATTTATATGCTTTTCATGTTGATTTTCTAGTTACTTAGAGTAATTAATTAACTAGTCATTCAATGTACAGATTCGTATCTCTATAAGTGCCTTTCAATTAGTTATTCTCAAAGAGGTGAGTATAAAGTGTGACGTCACAATTCTTACGTAAATCTAAAATAATTTGAAAATAAAATAAACCTATCTTGAGATTTCCACGATAAATCGACAACTATTTTTGTTTCGTTAACTCTACGTTCTCGTTATAACTTAACTAGTTCTTGATACTTTTACGCTTGTATAAAATTTAATCATTTATGAATGGTTTATCAAATAACAGGTTTATGGTAAGTACCCATTCGTCTCGACTGTTATGGTGGGTGACGACAGCTGTGACGCAGGGTACCCTGTTATGTCCGACCTACGTCTTGAGAAACCACGTAATATTTTTTCGCTTATTGGTACTACCTACCTACGTCCTACCGCTAATTGAGCGGGGCATCAATAATTTGAATTATAAATGCACTTTTTAGTTTATTTGATTCCACAGTTGGTAATAAAGTAAGTAGTAGGTAACAGTAAGTACTTATTGCTGTAAAATACTTAAATACAACTGTTTCATCAGTTAAGAGTAGAAGCACATTAACTGCCTAAATTGTATTCATCATTTCATTTAAAAATGAATTAAACATTATGATGCTTTTGACTGAAACATCCAGAAAGTAAAAAGTTCTAATAACATTATATTATTATTTAAAAATGTGTTGTTGCTAGGCAACAGCATCCTAACGTGACATCTAGTGGGTATTTAAAAGACTAAAACTATTTACGCAACATAAAGTGTAAATGTAGCGCCATCTACATTTTATTTCAACAACCAAAGCGCGTGTCTTACTGTAAACTTATTATGTAGATGGCGTTAGCATCACTACACAAGAAGGCTAACAACGCCATCTATTAGTATATAGTGTTACTACTACATCTACGAGTTATATAAACTTTGTGAACAGTGACATCTATGATCACATTTATGAACTTATACAAAACGAAATAGTTCTGTTACTGGATTTGTTCTAATAAAAGTCGATAGATGGCTCTAATATAAGTTTTTATATTACCTGTATCATTGAGCAGGGCATTGATGTCCGTGGTCGACCCATCGGCCGACATTGCTGAAACAAGGAAACGTAAATTAATTTTCCATCAACATTCAAATATATTATTACGTGTATTAGTAATGATAGTGTGACGTTTGATAGGGGAGAATGAAAGAAAAAACATGTTGCGCCGACCCCAAGTAAAACGGGATGAGGGCAGAAATATGATGATGATTCAAATATATTATTACATAGCGGGATTTTCTTCAGTATGGTGTGGAAACAATTTAGGCCTTGCTAGGCTCTATGGAGGATTCATCAATGTGATAAATTTTACACGACGACCTTACAAATTTGATCATCCCTTAAATCTTGATTCCTGACGTTTGTTTGTTTTAAACTCATCAAAGCAGCATCAGACAGTTGGATTTTGTAAGAGTTAAAAAAATGCTCAGATTCAATTACGTAGGTGTATAAGATCCTCTAGCCGGTGAAAAAATTACATGGTCATGTCCCCTAAAGCCCAGAGTAAAATGGTAATATTGCAGTCTACCCAGACTAGACAAAACTCGATATAGAAACACAAATAGCTTAAAAAAAATTCGCTTATCATCGTAAACAGCGATTTTTGTTTGTTTACTATTTGAATGACATAATTTGCAGCGATTGCTCGTAACCCCTGGACGGAAGGCCACGAGTGGAGCGTGACGGAGCGACACGGTCGATGACGATTTGACCATTTCATATCATTGCCAATTGTTCGCCGTTTTAGATATTATATACGTATACTTGATGAAGTCAGTATCGTGTTATGGCAGGAGGATATTTTGTTTGTGTTCTTTAATTTAGGGATGATTGTCTTTGATATTGTTGTCGTTCACGTGACTCTACATCAACTGCTTAATATGTTATGTTTCTTGTGTTTAACGATAGTTTGAGGCCTACCCAAGCCTAGTAGGTATGTGAAGTTTCATAGTTTTATGGTTTTACATACAAAATACTTTTTGAGTCAAGTAGTTGCTTACGCATTTTAAAATATTTTTTTTTTTGTTCCAATATTTTGTAACCTATGTTGTAGAGTCTTCGCCAAACACACATTCTCTACTTTTAATACTTTTATGCACCTACGTAGTTACTCAGTCATAAGATACTTAACGAATCTTCAAAATTAAAATACTTAATTTATTTATATCTCCAAACCAAATCTGGTTAGCTACATCGAAGTCTTTGAACAATATCATTCCGTTTTTATAAGTTCACTTGTTTGAATTCGTCAAGCACTCGTCTGATGAATTGACAGCCATGACAGATTATGTAAATAGTCATACTGCGTTTAGCAACAAGACAATCGCAACTGAGACTGAAAAATGAACCTTATGGCATTAGAATACGTGTGTTTTCAACGTTCTTGGCCGTAGTTAAGACGATCGGCTTCTGTAGTATGAGCGCTTGAAACAGGACCATTGTCGCTGTAAGAGCAAGAAGGCGTTCTACACTACACATAGCATCATCTCGTTTTTACAACAGCAACACCGACCTCGTAATGGTCACTCTGGCGGCAAAATCATTGGAGTTATTTGACCTTACATAAAGTTCACATTGATTTATTGTAGTTATATGAATTATGAACATTTAATCATACCTACTCTTTTGAAGTGTCTTGATAAATCTATTTGCTTACTGCATTCTTAAAGTATTTACTTTGTCTAGGAATGTGGCGGTGGATTATCTGCTTCGCCTACTATCAATTTAGTTCTTGAGATTACCTTTACATTTTGCAGTAATAAAGTTTAGATTTTTGTGTGATTTTATGTCCTCATAGATGTGGATGTCACAACACACTTGCCTTTAAATCTTATACACGATTTGTGCTAGAATCAGGATAGTCACCAAAACTTCCAATAGTCCTAATTCTATGATTTTTTACCTTGAGATTATGGTGTACAGAGGTGAGAGAGGCATACAAAGCATAGCCGTAGCTTATAAGTGACTCATGAAATACTTGGCCAATGACCTTTTAATTGTTAATAACGTTAGCTTATAACAACATCAACACTTAGAGTGTATCAAGTCTCTATTTTATACTATACTTTGCATGCCTTCTTTAAAATATCTCTCCTATTTACTAACTATCGATGGTAAGGTACAAAGTACACTCTAAATCATTGCTCTGACATCACCCCTATCCCAATTACCATAAGGTTCAAAATCCTTCCTACAATTAGGAGGGAACGATGGGCTATCCCAAGGTATCGTGCGTGAGTGCAATTTGCTCTTGTTTTTCATTTTCTATAGTTATGACAGAGAACAAATAAATCACGTTTCTAGTCATAATATTGACTGAAACCTACCTTGTTGAGCTCTCAAAGATATACCCTTATCATAAGTGGTAGGCTTAAAGCAATCTGGATAATACCCATTGTTTATGGCTATATTTATGCACTTTGTATAATAACTAAGTGTTGTTCAAATGGTAGTAATAAAAGAGACTATATTTCAGCTAAGGGTTGAACTTATAATGATTTAGATCACAAAGTTTTATGGTCTGTATTTATTCTATGGAAGGAAACTTTACTAAAAATCTTTTTTAATTGTCTTTTCGTCTCTACATTCCACCTTAATGTGACAGAAATAGAATGATACACAATGGTGACTTAAAAAATATGACTTTTGGTTATTCGATTCACAGTCACTTTCATACTCAAAAGTATTTCTAAATTACTGTTACTGTACTGTCTGTCTAGATGCTAGTAAGAAAACATTTTGATCCTTTAAAGGAGGTTGGAAACCTTGCCTTTGGTTTTATCTATTTACTGATTATGAGTTAATTCCTGACAACAGTTCCGCCATTGATCTTCAAATTAATTAATTAAAATAAAGTACTTAAGTCTGTTTCAGTATAATTATTTGTTGCACATATTAATAAAGATTTGTGATCATATTTTTGAATAATTGCTTTTATTATAAAACCTGAATGATTTCAAGGAGAGTTACGACTTGATCTAATCTTTTCAATTAAGAGCTGGTTAGGTATGAGACTTGGCAAATTACTTCCGCGGTGTTATATCATCATAAATTAAACTATCATAAACAAAAATGAATAAATACTCTGTTGTAGGTGCGTACTCTACGTATTTTGCACATGAAAGGATAATTTTTTCTAATAACAAAATTATACAACGAAATCGTACTTATCGTACCAATCGTACGTTATGTTGATTATTTATTTATTTTGTTTAAATAAGACGAGTGAACGGTGGCGGGATGATTTGAACGCACAACGCGAAGACTGGTTTGAGGTTGTGCAGGACAGAAAAACGTGGAATGACTTGGGGGAGGCCTTTGCTCACCAGTGGGACACAATAGGCTAGGAAAAAAAAGAAGAAGGCGACAAATGGATATGATGTAGTTATGATTTGTAACATTTTTTACTTTGCAATACAATGAGAAATCTAATCAAAGCAGTTTATTTCGACGTTTAAGATAGAAAATAATCGATTGTGTTTAGCATTGCGGTTAGATTAGCTAATTAACTTGTTCATGTTCTCTTGCAATCTGAGAAAAAAAAAATTATTTTTTTTGGCTAGCATATCATGATAAATATTATGTAATATCTTTATTTTCTCATCATCACTAATTAGTTACATAGTTAATTTTATAACATAGAGACTGGTGTCTGAATTAGGTAAAACCTGTGCCACAGATCACCAGGCTATACTTCCTTGAAATAATTCAAACAACAATAAATATAGACCTCCTTACCGCAAAACTCTTTAGTATCGAGTGCATTTCCAAGATACGGATTGTCAGACCTCAAAAGCCTTGACTCCAAACAAATATTTGCGGCTTCGGTCAGGAAACGAGCTCACAACCACGAGAAGGTCAATGACACATCCAGTACCAATCATGCCATAGAACATAGAATTCCCAAGGTGAATATTACTAATGGAATTTATTTAGAAAAATAATATTCAAAAGTAAATAGTATAAAGTCGAATTGTTTAAGTAATTAGCGGTAATATCTTTCACAGTTTTCTTTATCAATTAAAATAATTACGTAATAAACCGCGGCACACAAATTCTGTGTCCTTGAACCACGCAAAGCTTGACCGATTCGACTACTTGCGAAGCCGGTTATTGTTTGCAAACAAATCTAAAATAAAATGAACAACAATAAAATGTTTATTTGATTACAGGTGTAAAAACATAATAGGGGTTTAAAAATAGAGCAATAATCTCGAAGGTTTTTTGTGTATTACAGCAATTTGTAACATTCTTTTTTTTTAAGCTTCAAATTACCATAATTGCGGCCCTTGGATATACGATATACCTAAAACTTAATAAAAATAAAATGAATTCTTAAACAAAATAAGTTTAGAAACATAATTGTTGCCATTAAAAACTAATTTGATCATCAGCTGTTCAGACTAATTCTTTAACAATCCTGTAGATAACATTTCTTAAAAAGTTCACTCTTTAAAAAATACCTAGGTACTTATAGTCGAAAAAAACAGTTGAAGTCTGCGCTTATACTAACTGTGAAGTCCAAAAAGGTTCTTATTCTTTATTATACACAAACATTTAACAAATTCTTCGAAAATTAAATTTGTTGTACACAAGCGATCTTAATTAAAAAATGATTGCACCTGCAAACCTTTGATTGATAGAGAAACTGGGATTTGAGGATGTCTAATTGTCTCAATATTCCAAGTGGCATTTACAAAAATAGCATGACATTTACGGCTAACTTTTTACTCTATGTTTCTTGAACACAATCTAGTGTAAATTCGTACACCTGTGGTCTCATTATCGATTCTTAATCGATCAACAACAGTCGGAAGTACAATAGGAACATAAGCGTCGGAGGTCAATTGTACTGATCTGTATGCAAGAGACATAGGTTCCCGACCCGGCTTCGCTCCGTACATAGTGTCAGTGACAATGATACATAACATGAGGTCACACCATTGTTTACGTTCGTTCGTCATGTGATTTGTTTCACTATGGATTTGGCGATGTTTGTGTATGTAGTTAGATTTTTTTATTGATTAACTTTGTGTTTGTGAGCAAATTGAAACTGAAGACTTAAAGATGGATAGGTAATTTCAGGCAACTCATTAGTTTACCACGGTAATGGAAAAAGGAGGCCTTTGCCTTATTGTTGGACTTTTTTGACGTCTATTTATTTGTTTCGGTCTATACGCGACAGGTAAGGAAAACGTAGAGCATGTCCCGCATTTTCCTTCCAACTATTTAGTCGAATGATTTCCAGTGTAGAGACTATCATAATATTTACGTTAGCATTTAATAACATATAGACTTTCAATACTATGTATTTTACGCTAAATAGGCCACTGAAGCCTACGTGCGAAAAAAGGAGTCCGCCACTAAGTACTCAGTACCAACGTACATTAAAAAAAAACTTATTTGACCCCTGATTTATTGAAACAAATGAGCAAAATCTCCTATAATCCTATTATAAAATCACATGACAATAAACAAGGGTAGGTAGATCCTCTTTCAAGACCATAAACTTGAAACATAATATTCGTAGCAGTGACCTTAACTGTTCGGAAGCGTATACCTAGTTATTGCATTTATCGAGCCGCTAAACAATTATCTTATGTTATTGACGCACTTCGCGATAGTACGTTTATAAGTTTTACATAACATAACAAAGAGGTTTCATATTTTAAATTGAAACAACATGACTTCACACTATGTTCAAAGTTTTTGTTTGATTGCCTGAAGGTAATTATTATAATAGTGCTATCAATAGTTCCTGACTGGAGTTTTGTAAAATGTCGTACAATTTTTGTCCGGTGAAGCAGTCAAACCTATGGCATTATGCTCTAGAGTTCATAACTACAATTTGTTCAATAGGTGGTTCGGTACTAGAACGCTTTAGGATAACGACAGTCAATGAGAAAAAATATAGTTGATTGCGGTGTCAAGATCAAGGGGCTTTAAAAGGGCTTCACAACTTCTTAATGTAGAGCTCTTTTTGCCGAAATAGCAATAATTCAGAAATATTACTTTGAAACATGGCGGTAAGCCCTCTGTGTGTTTCTTCAACACACACTGACTTTTAGGCTCTACTTTTACTGCTTATCATACTTAAAAGTCAATGTAATCTAAACAAATGAACATCAACAAACCTTAAAATAACATTGACGTTTATATACGTAGACTTATAAACGTTCTAAAGTATTATCTATTAATAGAGAGTATTGTTATTGTATGCGATGTTATGCGACCTTACCTAACAAATCTCTATATCGCTATAAGGTTTCACTTTACATGAACGGGCTTGCATATCTTGGTTATATAAGTACTAAGTAGTTATCATGCACTAAGCCCTTCTTAAGTATAAGATTAGATAGAGTTAGACAGTTTCTTGTAAATGATTAGCTGTATGTAAATTACAAGCTGTTTTCGCGACTTTGCTCGTGTATTTCCAATTTATTTTTGAACTGCGTGATACCTTTATTTTATTTTACGAGTCTATATAGAGACTATTTCTTCTTTTTTTAAACGTGATCAACACAAACTGTGTTAACCGTCAGTTGAATTTTATGTTAAGTTCTACATATAATCGGTTGTTAGTTTTATGGTCAACCAATTACCGTGATCAGTTGGTTTGACAACAGATTCAATAGATCTACCTTTCAGAGGGGTTAGTCTTTGATATCTGTGAGTTAAACTAGTTAAGCGTTGGCAAAAACTAGCTCGTTTCAACTAAGAAAACATTCATTCGGTTTTGCTAATAATATGTTAGGTAAAAATAAAAACTATAATTAATTCGTTTTTAAACTACTAGTTTCTTTATTATATCTCACACTTTAACAGGATAAACATTAAAGAAATAAAATTAAGTGAAAACTGTCAAGAAGACTAATATACTTTTTTTATTCGTTGATCAAAAGTCGGTAAATTACTTATTTATGCTAATAACTTAAACGTTTATTATGCCTTTAGTGTTATATTTAAATTGATAGAAGGAAAATAGTAATAAAACTATACCTTTACCAAGAAAACTTAAAGTTAGAATGCACCAATGTGGAAGAGAGACGGAGTGCTACAATGCGTGTCACTTTCTCGCTTATACCTACAATGGAATAAGTTCTGCTTCAAAAGCTCATACAAAGTATGAACCTTAGTAATGTGTGCCTTGAATACTATAAAACTGGATTTTAATATTTATAATTAAATGGATCAAACGAATCTGTTTTAAAATGGCTGTTACACAGAAACGTAGGTATACCGATTTATATTTCACACATTGATAATACACACACTTTAATCCACACTTACAAAGAAATTTAATTATTTATTTGACTAAAGCAACCGTTTCTGCTGTACAAATACACATCTTAAAATATTACTAGAAACAAATACAATAAATTAACAATTCAAACAAATTAACAAAGATCACTTTTGTATGTAAATATAACGCCTTATAAACTGCTAAACCTTTTCTGCCATCGTTTATCTAAGAAATATAGGTATAAGGAAAGAACAATGAATATTTATCTTAACTACATTTATGTGTGTATTTTTATATACCAGGTTGTTCATTTAATGTCTTTGTACAGCAAAGCAAACTGACGATGATCTCTTGAATAAATATTATTGTGGTATACCACTCGGTTGTAAATAATAAAAAAACTTACGAATATTTAAACTCATGTAAAATAGAACTGGCATAAAATAGCTAAGAAAAAATAAAATATCCAGAAAAGCAACAGAACTGGTAAATTGTTTTCTTCAGTCTTAAGTGTTTTTTTTTTCATTTTCAATCTTTATACGTGGAAAAAAATTGTGGATATTAGTGGTTATAATCTTAGTTTTCAAAATTATAATGTCACCATTAACATAAATACCCTCCTCTTTTTTGAAGTCGGTTACAAAGGTGTTCAATATCAATTCCAAAAAAAAATTAATATACTCTGATCATTGTAAGATGAGTGTATAATATATAATATTATACCTAATATGTAATTATTCTACTAAGAATACTAGCTAATAAATTATCTACCATTAATATAAATAACATCGTATTATAAATTAATAGGTAACAAGTACAAATAAAAGTAGTTTATTTATATTTTAATACACATGTTCGTTATAATAATATCAACATAGGAATATTATACACAACGTGATACTATCACGTTGGCCATTAGTCTAATATGCAATAGATATGCATATATATTATGTATCAATAATATGTAGGTACCCTAGTACGGTTATGAGAATTTATTGCAGATGTAGCAACATCAATTAACTCTTATTAGAACTAGTGTTAGAAGAGAAGTAGCCGTGATTTAACACCTAATAAATGCAAGCATTTATTGGGAATGTTTATTTTATGTAAGTTATAAATATACCTCAATTTTTCTTAAGCATAAAACTGACTTAGTCAAACTCTGTTAATTCCATTATCATTACTTGAGTTGATGAATTGATACCGTCGTTCATTTAATATTACTTGATCAGTAACTTATGTGTAAAATACATTTCTCATAGCCCCGTAGCTATAGCCATAGTAACTTTTCAGCAAAGTTGCCGTTGAAATATTGCTGCTTAATGGAAAATAAATTTATTACTTTCAACTAATAAAACATTTTTTTTAACTGTTTTTAGGTAGGACTTTTATTCGGCATCTATTTTAATACTACCGTTACAAAAACAATGTCTGCTATTGTTAACAATTTTATTATTGCAGAACAAGACAAACGATTTGTTAAGGTAACTAAAGCCCCTTTATGTTAACTATAGCACCTACCGACTTGTATGTACCGACTTTACACGTGTATTTATTGTACACGTAGTTTTACCAAGATTTCTGCGTCAAATAATTGTTTTTAAGCATAAATTGAGACCATTAATCACGCCATAATTTAACCATAATAATATTCGCATGGGCAAAACAGCAGAATTAATTCACAACTTGGTATTATTCATTCTGTATTGTACAAAAACATTTTAATTCTCGTACCTAATAGCTAATTTTCAGGTCAATATATTATCAGAACGTGGTCTTAGAAGCCTATTTAGATTTTAAGTCCATTTCCATTAACCAAAGAGAAAACTATAGGCTTTCACAATACGACCAATATCAAATACAAATATAGTCATAGAAATCATCCACTTACAAAAGTTCTCATAAATAATTACAGTTGTATGAAAGCAGGAAAAGGCGCTAATGGAACCCTTCATTAGCCCTAGAAGGTTTAGACCAGTCAATTAGCACTCAGGAAACAGCTCCTATTATACAATTCATTTAATTCTATCAGGTTACTATAAAGACCCGGAAAATATTAAAACATGTGCCCTCGCTATCTAATGATCTTAATAGGTCTTTGCAAATATTGATAGAAGGCTCAATATAACCACTTCAAGTCATAATAATATTACTGTAATTGTGTAAGCGTGATAGCGCTCTATACGTCATAGAGCAACGTCTCTTTTCCACAATTGCGATATTTTCTTTTAAGACTTGGTAGTAGGCCTCTGAAGGCTTGACATGTCAGTTACGCAATGAAACGAGTTTGAGTATTGCTTACGATAGGGCTCATGTCGAGTGAGGGTAATTAGAATTAAATGGGGAATATTGGTACAAGTCTGTGACAGTTAAGTACCTTAACCAGATTGTAGACATAGGCTGTTTTATTTGATATTTTATGAATCACAAAATGTAGAGCAAGGAACATAGGTTTTACCGAAGTAAAGTAATTTACTAGTTAAGACGTATATTGGATGCAATAATAAAATCAAGACAAGGTAATTTATAAATAATTAGGTAGCGCCCTAAAATGGCAGGGTTTTCCTCAACTACAAACTAGCACTTTAATGCTAATTTCTCATTAACTTTATTTGCAAATGGTGACATTTTACGGCGGTAAAACCGACTATGCTAAATCGGACCTGGGTTTCAATTAATAAGAAGTAGCAATTTAATAACGAGGAAAATTTTATGATTTCATGATAAAATTGACAATTTATTCGTTTGCTTAAATGTTTGCGCATTATACTGCCTACAAATAATATAATTTGAAACAGGTTGAGGCATCGCTCTCTATAGACGTTGCAAAACAGTGAACAAAGAAAATTGCAGAATGTCAATGTTTCATTTTCTTTCCAGGAATTGTGAATGGAAAACCCGTACTCCATACCAATTTAGCAAACATATTCTGAAAGGCCTAAAAACTATGTTCTATGAAAGACATGTACAGTCATATACAGGCCTATAAATTGTTCGAAAGGTACACAACTACATAATAGTATATTGACAGAAAAAAATGTATAATTTGCTTACCGAGTCCATGTCAATGACATTTCTAATGCTAATATGAAAACATGATCCGTTAATTATTATGAAAACGAAACGTACCCCACCTAACTGTAAAATACAATACGGATCTGTGCAAAACAGTTATGATACACGAAAAAACTTCTCTGTTTGGGGAACTTGATGACTGGCCAAAATTTTAATTAAGTACCTACATACCTGCTTAGGATTATATAGTTATTTTACATACTGCAGTTAGCAAAGCTTGAAATTATAGGGAATTATTTATACGATCAAGTGATTTTGCAAAACAAAAACCTAACCAAGAGTTTTGATATAAGTTTGACAAAACCAAGCATTGTTCTGTCAGCGTCGTTCTGTCAAGTTTACCACCAAGTGAATTAAAAGAGGTGTTATTATGTAACTCATCGACTAGTACTAGAAATTGTAACAGTACATGTCACGCTTTAGTACATTTGTACTGCTACACGTGTACTAGTGCACCTACATAGTCTGTGGCAAATAACGCGCCTTTGTTTCTACGTGACGTTCGCATCTTGATGAATTGAGCAATACATAGGTATAATTGACGATGGTGATGAAGTTGGCACATCTAGGGAAACTTTTATGCCTTTAGCGCCTGCTTTGACTGTTTAGGCAAATTGTTATCATTACACCTGAGATAATTGGGACGGAAAGGACCTAGCAGCTGTTATGCTTTTCAAGGTTTTCATGTCGAATTATTTTTTTTGACAGTCAGGATGATAATGAATCGATTATTAAATAGTCATTGCCTATATGTTAAAACATTGCACTAGGAAGAGTCTGTGATCACATACAGCGAAGGCTAGAGGTGTTACAGAGTATTGTTTCCTAGTAGTAATTCATTGCCTTTAATTACTAGAAGTTTACAGTTAAAGCTGGAATAAAATGTATTTACTAGCTGAATCTTCATAAAATACTAACCTACAAATTTTACTAGATACTAATTTACTTCAAGTACCGTACTCATAAAATATAACTCATAAATCTCACCATAACCTTTGATACAAAATTCTTGGAACTATCTTATAATCAGTCACGATTGTATTAATACAAAATCTGATGGGGGAATCCCAAAGTCACTATAATATGCATTGCGCGTACTTGTGAAATGGTTATTCGACTAATTTGAATGCTTTGGGTTATTATTATGTAATGCTAGCGAGAACGGTGATATATATTATTGTTATTTATCTTTAATTTAAATGTCTAAAGGAGATTTATCGGCAGGACAATATTACTCATTTAATGCTTGGTTTCAAGCAACTAGATAAATAGCAGCTCCACTGTTTTTCCCCAATTTTGACACATTATAAAAGGGAACTTTTCAGACTGATGGCAAAGGGTTATCAAAATTTGCCTTCAAACAAACAAATACTCATTAATAAAAAAGGTTCAATACTTATCTTCCTCAAATTTACTGTGACATGGGAGAAAAAAAACATAGGTAAAATACAAATAAATAATGGAAGATTTTACTCTCCACGCCAAGCTGCAAATTTCTCATTTAGGTTATAAGACAAAAAAATATGTCTTGTATTTTAAATTCATGCTTTAAACCTAAGATCACAAGATGCTCTATTATTTAACGTATTGTAGTGCAGTGCAAACCATTTACGTCTAAATGTGTTCAGCTGTCTGACATAAAGTCAATATACTTACATAAAAATACACAAGTTTTTTCATCATCTGCAGACACCATGTAAAATGATTAAGATTATAAAGTTATTTGTACGTTCATGTTATTAAATTTAATCATGAAATTCGTCTACAAAATCTCATTATGGCACTAATATCTCCGTTTATTACAACTATAAAAAGATTTTAGCGCCAAGGTCAATTATATCAGAGTTTTTATAAAGTAAATGATGAGAAGATTTATTATTGTGTTTAAATATAATGATTTTATTACAAACTGGTTGTATGCTGATAGGTTACTTAGTAGCCGTATGCTGCACGCAATGTTAAATAATTAGAGACGGAAGAATTTCATTGAAATACATACTTGAGTACAATACAAAGAAAAGCTTTCTTCGAGATACCTGATGTAAATAAAAAAACACATCAGAAATAAAAAAACCAGACTGTAATGTCAAATAAAAACAAATATCTATTCTTAATTAATAAATATTAATTGACGTTTAATAAATATTATACATTAATAGTATTGTGGTTAATATTTGTACATTTAATCACATCATTAAATCGTATGTACCACGTGGAAACACTTGAACGTAAGCTTTTATACAGGATGTTACAAAACACACGGTAAAATGCCGCTTTTGTATTTAAGAATGAAGTGCCATTATTTTCTAGGACCGTCATAGTTTATAGCGCATTTTTAATCGAATTCTAACTATTGCCTGCGGTATCACACTCGCGAATGTGGGTTACAGCTACAAAAATTTTACCCCTGTCTGACGCTCTCAGTTGAAAAGTAAGCTATGTGCTAATCCAGAGTGTCAGCTAACTCCTTATCAAACATCGATAGTCCCAATACTCTTTCAGTCATAGTGTTTTCCCTCACACGTTTTGTTAATTATTATTTCAATGTATTACCAACAATAATTATATGGCTTCTGTGTTTCATCGATCTAACAAGACAGCACAAAAAGTAACTTATGAAACTCCAGTTACCTTCAAGTTGACGCCTCGCCTGTCGGTACGTGTGTGATAACAAGAGATACTGTTTGATAACAAAACAATAGAGATTCCAGTTAAGCGATAAATCCAACTATTTACCATTAACAAGTGCTTGGAACGTGATCACGAAGGTTTATGTATATATTCTGCGTCTTATTGTCTGAAGATGTCTTGAAACGAATCCGTTTTTATGAGTTTTTATCTGTTTAAATTGCAGCTGTTAACTTTATCTTCGTATTTTAATAAAACGTAATGATGGCTTTGTCTCATCATTCAGCAGATGTTTTTTTTATTTTAAGACGATTTTGAGCCTTTAGTAATGTTTTGCAGTAGTGAGACCGGTAATATAAAATTGATTGAAATTTCAGTAGGTAAGTATTTGGCCATTTAATAGATAAAAATTATTTATTTTTAACCTAGACTAGTCTATTTGTGATTTACTCATAATACGTAACAAAAACCATTTCAGCTTGATCCCTCAAGGTACTTAATCTATTGCTTAGAACAATACACTTAATAATACTCAAGAAAATAGTTTACGACTATCTGAAGGCCAAGTAAATATTTACTTTTTGCGGGGCTATACCTCGAATAGCCTTGAACTAATACTCTTTACCTCATCGAAGTATCGTTGACGTATCTAGGATTATTTTACTAATATTATTAAACGCGAAAGTTTTGTAAATATGGATAGATAGATGGATTGATTTTTGTTACTCTTTTACGCTCAAAACGGTTAGATCAATTTTGATGAAATTTGGTATGCAGTGAACAGAAATCCTAGAGAAACACACAGGCTACCTTTAAACCGATTGCGTCAGAAAAGGGTAATGATTTGCAGCTATAGCCGACGCGGCGACGTTCGCGCGGGCTAAATCGCGGTCATCAGGTAGTTAAGAGTAATAGGTGGGGGAAAAAGTCTTTTCGCATTATAGTATGTATGAACTTGTAATAAAATCTTTTTCTCTATTAAAATTTAGAATTATGTTCTTTAAAATTTCAACTTTCAATTATACCAAAACCAACCAGATACAAATACTATAGCCAATAAAATTTATTACATGTTCATACATACTATAATGCGACAAAATTATTACTATCACATGTTCATACATATTATAATTCGAAAAAACTTTTTCCTCGACCTAATATGTTAGGCCTATATTTTGTTCGTCGTGCCAATCTATCGGGCTGAAGTATCTTGTACTTCTTTCAGTATGTGTATGGTGATATAGAGAGTAGAGCGAAGTTAATAAAATTTGCACATCAATTAAGACGATTTCTAGATCTTTCTAATTGCTAGACATTTATTAATAGTTGTGCTCATAAATGTAAATGGAAGTATTGTTAGAAATGAGAGAAGACCCTTTGTTTCTAATATTAGATCATAAATAAAACTTGGCTTCACTACGTTAATGTGAAGCGTTTTATAGGAAAAATACATATTTTTCACTGCAGAATAGATACAAAACTAGCGTTGCCTGGTGGTTTCATTGCCTTATTTTCTCGTAATGAGACTTATGTTAAGTTAAAATAAGAAGGTCCATAATAAAAAGTGCAAACTAGCTTTCGAACAATTCCTCATTTTGGGCCCTATGTTAAACTCTCAAGTTATGAATACAAATAATTAAAACAACCTTGGGTTTTTCGAACCTTGAAAGTCCGTATAATTTTATTAAATGCACGTATGTGTAATAAGTTTACATGATCATACTCGCACGTGACATGATACCTATGATTTAGTTCACGCCATGATGTTACGTACACCTATATCACATATAATTATCAGTTACAACTTATAGTTAATCATTGAGACTATAATTTATTCCATGGGTTAGGAATCATAAAATTACACGGAGGACCAATTAGCAACACCACCGTCAGACTTAAACACTGACAGACTAGATATTGGCGATTTCATAACTGTTTTGTCTAAGACACTACTTGTTACACGTGTCTTATACATAGTTAAGATCTTTATAATGAATATTTATAAAGCTCCCAGAATAAAGCAATTATTATTAAAATCAAAAGAGAAGATTTCCTCAAGAGCATCTTGTTACGAACATTGTTGCAAATGACTCTACAATTTTATAAACAAATTGCAATATTTCAGCTCGTACAATACGGCTTGTTAGTAAAGTGCAAGAAACCTAGGTGCAAACATGTCCCTATCGACATTCCCTCCGTCTGGAAGGGTGACTCAACCCTTCAATTATTTACAACCCTCCAGCGTCGAGGGGACAAATTCAACCTAAAACGCATAGCATACACAACAATAACTCTAACCTTTGCAAACGAAAATAAATGCACATATTTTCGTTAAATAGAATTTTCTTTAACAATATCAAAGAAAAGAGTTTATTGATTGGAAGAAATATTGCTCTATCATGATATTGTTTACTTCTAAAGGTTAAATGCGGCTTAATTCAACTTTAGAACAAAACTATATAATATGGAAGGCAAGATGACAGCTGAATACTAACTCTATATAAGTACATATCTAGAGAGATAAATTCCCTCTTTTAAGTACTACTTGCAAGTGAAACATATTTTGCAAGAGCTTGAGTGAATATTAACCGGTAGCTAACAAGCAAGTCAGACTAGAACACGGCTTGGCTTATCCACAAAATAATTACACCCTTATGTAATACACTACTCAAATATTTCTTAACTTCTGATACATAATCGAATCGTGTTTGGATTTTCACATTACATATGGTTTGGACATCGGTAAATAAGACCAGCTTATGGAACATGCAAGAACAGGTTTATTTATGAAGACAGGTATGAATCTTTAGTGATAAATATTTATGAATCCGCATCACGAAAAATATATTACCAACTGTTGCCTATATCTTCGCCCGCGCGAGTGTCGAATATGGCTGCAAAAAACATTACCCCTGTCTAACGGTGTTGGTTTAAAAGTAGTCGTTGTTTAAACTAGAGTATCAACTAACTTCACGACAACTTTTCATCACAATTGCTTTAGCCGTTTGAGCGTGAAAGAGTACCAAATATCCTCACATCCATACTCACAAACTTTCGCATTTATTAGGATGAAAATATTGTAGCTATAATATCAAAACGCATAAAGTAATGACTACTACTACAAAAAGACACGATATTAGGTAAAGAAAAATCTAGGTAAAATGTTTGTAGAAAGGTAAAGTTAAAATGATGTGAATGTGATGGTAAGGAAATCAATGACCTCCAAGGTACAAAGGTGTATTGATTGGCGAAGTGTGTTCATTTACTCGCGGTTATTATAACGTCACATTCTTTTACCATATTGTACTTTGATTTTTCCTTCCTTGTGAAAGCTAACTATTTAATTAATAAGGAGTCTTGTTTTAGTGTCACAAACAATTACTGTTAGTAATAAAGTATTACGAATTAAAGTGTCTCTTTTGTAGAAATGAAATAAGCATTAAAAATAGTTTGCAACTAATTACAAATTAACTTAACTTGTTAATATTGAATAGCAAAACTTAAAATAAAGACACTACACAATAAATATAAAGATATTTTATTGTCTTTGTCTTAGTACATTTTTACCGACCAACCCTTTCATATCAACATAAAAAAGCAACCTTGAGAACGCGAAAAGGCTTCCTCCCTTTACAAAAAACAAAAGCATAAATCCAACATGTCTTGTAATAATAAACTCGACATAAAATCCGATAACATTTTAGTAACACAAGGTGTGTCTTTAATAGTGTAATTAGTATGCCTAAGTGGTACACTCGATTGATAAACCTTATTGATTAATAACGTAGAAAGAAAAGGCCGAGGGAATGAATCGCCGCGAAGAAAAATATGGTTGAAAATCACGAAGGCACTTAGTGCACTATACGTAGGTATTACTAAGTTAGGTAGTGTGAAATGTAAGCGATAGCGTTTTGAGTTATAGGTTGATATTTATTAAAAACAATTAATTTGTTTTGTGACTTTATTGTTACTTGTAGAACCTTCGATTGCAGAGAGAATTGTTAGAGTTGGATGTTTTGTTATATATTGTTAGATTTTTTAGCGCACGCAACGAAAACTTTTGCAACATTGCTTTTGTGATAGACGTTATTTAATTTATATTTTTTAATGAATTTGTGTGGGTGAAAAAAAATACTCAAAACAAAAACCTTAATTTAAAACTGATATGTTAGGTACAACAGTAGTTTTCTTTAATTTAGACCAAACCGAATCGGACTTACAGTGACATGACCTCCTAACCTTGACGGGCTTTTTGGCAAATTGGTCATTTACCTGCTGAGTGATGAGTGACATTGACACCGCCCAAAATTGACCTGAACTGGTTTTAGCCACAGGGTAGATTATGTGATTAATGCGACTTCTATACGTTCCAATAAGGCGTCATATTAAAATAGCAGCTGACAGAATGCGGAAATACTGACTACGTCACTGTAAGGTCGAAGTGTCAAAAGTTCACTGGTTTGTTTGATATAAGATTCACATGTTATTCATTATGTTAGCGGCAAGTCAAAGAAACCAACAAAGACTTTTCGACTCTGACGTAAAACCGACCGAAGGTTTATTGTAAAGCTACTTCATTTTATCGATACGGGAATTTACGTATACGGCCTGCCTCTTACTGCCTTTCAAAAGTGATGGAGACAAATAATTCAAACTGAAAATTTAAAACAAATGACGCAAGGCAGGAATTGACTGCACGGATAGCCGGGTGGTAGAGGTCACCACGACAATTACCACAGTGCGCGACATGTCACGGGTTCGATCCCCGCGTAACTCCGTGTTTGTGCATGTGAATTATTTTTTTATGTTTGAAAAACCGTATCCGTAACGCGGAAATATACTCCCCACAGCTCCAACTGCGTTTCTATCAGCTAAAAGAAGCTTTTTCACTTCAGCCAGTTAAATTTAACAGTTCATTTTAAACACTATTTAACTGCCCTATTAAATATAGTCTAGTTATCTTCATATCAGTCACATAGCATCAGTACTGGTCAACAATATATCAAGCAAGTCAACCGCTTAATACGAAAAAGGTCATGCAATTGCAGCATGCCTGAGTCGTTCAACCGTCGGCTACCATGGATTATGATTTCCGTATTGTATGATTATATTGTTTATTTTAATAGCTTACGCACATTTAAAAGTTTATGACGGTAGGTGATTATTATATTTATTGGTAAAACTGCATTGACTAAGAGGAAAATTCCTGTATTTCTGAAAATTTATAACGACCTTTTTTGTTTTTTTCTGAATGAAATATATTTCGGAGCCATTCAGTGTGGTAATGCGGCAGTCTCCTGGGCACGTTTCCCGCCATTGACGGAGATGAGAATATTTTGTTCGACGCTTTGTAAATATGTATTTTATTTAGTTACATAAGTTTAGTTATAAATGTAGATGTTTCTTGTTTTAGTATTGTTTCTGTTAAATAAATAAATAATCTTTAGTATTTCGGAGCCGTACAATACTTTTAATTTGAGGTAATTGTTCTTTCCGGTTTACCTTGTTTTAGGTTTACTTTATTAGACTATCAAGACAGATCTAGCTAATTAGAAAAGCGTGTAACAAAATTATTTATGTAGTAAGTCAGTAAAACTGAAATGCTTTTGTGATACGCTGAGTTCGTTCGTGATGAAGATGATGTATTGTAATGATCTTTTCAGATATGTGGGTAGCACGTGGTTAGAAATTGCGATAGATAGAGACAATCTCTCTTATAGATTTCTAGCTAGGGAAGGGAGAAGGCTTTGTCTAGGAGTTTAATTTTAAACAAGCTACAATAAAAATTGGTCAAAAAAGTAACCACAACACACATTATTTAAAGATCAAGAGAACACGGAAGCTTATATCATATTTCAATAAAACTTGATTAGACTTATATTACAATCTAAGAGTAATTAAGTCTAGGTATGCATCTTGATATTAATTACTTGATAAATTATTTACAGTCTAATAAAACATCGTCCAAAAAAATATATAGTACTAGGTATCATTCAATTCCAACCACGTTAAATCACTACATATTATAAAACACAGTCCTCCGCCGTGTCTGCCTGTCTGTCTGTTTACAATAAACTCAAAAACTGCTGCACCAATGCTGCTGTCACCAATGTATAGAGTGGTTCTCGACGAAGGTTTTTAGTACATACCTAATTTATTATAAAGTATAAAATAAAGCCGCTGTCGTTATCTGTCTATATGTCTGCTTAAATCAACGTAACTGATTTTGAAGCGGGTTTTTTAATAGATAGAGTGATTCAAGAGGAAGTTTTATGTGTATTTCACCCGTGCAAAGCCGAGGCGTGTCGCTAGTTCATTCATAAAATATGATTAATCTTTAGAAATTATGTCAAGTCAATTAGTTACCTAATGACACGAGGAAACACTAATGTAATATGACTGGTTCTATTGGTTTTACCAGACGATACTGGTTAAAAGTTAAACAGCAACAAAACCTAAACGGCAATTTAATATCGTTGACAATTTGACAGTGATGGTGCATTTATATTTTTAAAGCAGGAAGGCAAGAGGCTAGTTATTACAGTAGTACGGAAGAGTGGTCGCAATCGTTAGTGTTTTGTTTAACAGAAAGAGTATTTCGGTAAAATCGTTCAAAACTTCGGAACAAGTCTAACAGTAACATTTTCAAAAACAACACTCAGCTTAGTATTGTTCTAAGATATTTCTTTGTTTCTACATGTCACTTGACAATGACAAAGACAACATGATCTAAGGTCGATATTTTGCTCATTATCGTAATCTGATTGTATCAGAATTCCAAAGGTTATTATTTCGATTAGACCTTTTCAGGCACTTTCAAAACGTGATTGACTCTAGTTGAGCATGTATGTCATGTTACGTCTCAAAGAAGAAATTTATTTCAATTGAAGCGTCGTCTATCATAGCATATAGATATATTAATTATGTACGCAATTAATTATATCGTTTACTGCGACTATTACATTACCACTTAATTAAAATAGTGTAACAATAATCCGTTAACAATCTTCACACCTGAAATAAATTCTATAATAATAGGAAATAATCTAGATAATTACCAAAGTGATTCCATAAAATTAAGTGCCGTACTTACAATATACAGGAAGAGATATTCTTTAGCACTAAATGTAACAAATTTGATGCTTACCTGGAAAAGAAAAAAAGGTAATTAGTAACTCATCCTTAAACGCTTAATCGTAATGTAACAATTTCCGAATGGAAGTAAATATTAGTTACGCGGAAATAAGTTTTATTGGTGGTATATTTAAAGTTGAATATGAATCGACTTAATCTGCGACGGATAGTGTGTGAATTTCAGTTGTTTTTTTACTGTTAAGGTGTGTCCGAAAATTGAGCTGTATTGTCTGATTTTAAAACGAAAGTATGATAAAAATAAAACATTGTATGGCACAAGCTTCTTAAGGAAAACTGTCTTAATCATAATGAATTAAGTGACAGGGATTTTACTGAACTAACCAGTTATATAATCCCATACTTCATAAAACCAGGTAAATATGAAAAAAAAACTAACGTAGAACACGTGTTTGGCTGGAGTTTTGCTTGTACAATTCCAAACTTGATGAAAGATATTATTTTATTTATAGCTACACTATATGTTTAGCAGACAAATACCTCGGGGCTATCATCTAGGAAATAATTAACTCAGTACAATATTATCAATTATTATTGCAGATTATTTTTTTATAATGCTACCTTTGTCATTGGTCGTCGCAAAAAACTTAACCGTTAGTCATTACATCATATCATTACGTTGAACAGACAACCACACAAGTTCACGCACTGGGCAACACCAAATAACGTTTAATATGAAGTCGCAAGGTCTATTTTGGTAAGCTGTAGTTTAAACTTATGTGGTTCACTGTACGATTGTAGCGTAAAAAATATAAATTGTAATGATGTAAGTATTCTAGTAGTCAATGTGCGAAACCTCGATGTTCGAATAAAAATAATATATACCTAGGTACATAAACATTGTTCAGGCAGTTTTTCTGTAATTAATTGTGCTGATAGATGACAAAATAATGATAATGAAGTAGGTTATGGCAGTCCAGTTGTTTGCTACATAAAATATTTTCGCTATTGTTATTTCAATTGAGATGAAAAGCAAAAGTGGACTATTGTTTTGGCATTGTACTGAAACATAATAAAGTCAGTGTTTTAACAATGTGAAATAAGGGAAAATTACTCATGCTATAAATTCCGTATTTTAAGTTAAGTGTCATAAGGTCCTTTTTTGTGCGTGTAGGTTAGATAGAATAGGTTAGTATATGCTAATAGTGTAATTAGTGTCATACAAAGTAACAACGAAAATCCTTTTTTAAATTAATGAATCGATTTTCGCAGACATTCAAATGCTAAATTAAGCTCACCAATAAATTATGCGAAATTGGACCTACTTGTCACTGTATAATAAGATTCAAAATCAAAGTCTTTAACTGCGTGTGAAAATTGTCTTGATAGGGGCAATGTCCGTCGAGTTTAATTTTCGTGAACCGCTTGCTAAACAACAGCGTTATTTTGTAATAATTGAACATTTCCTTACACGTCCGACTATTACAATTACAATACACATTTTTACATAAAATGCTGGGTTTATACGTAATGTGTCTGACATAATAGACGAGTAATAAGCGGTTATAGCTACACTGTCTGATGCTTCTAAATGTCTGTATTTAAATTAAGATAGAGCAAAAACTGTTTTCATTTACCTCTAATATGTTGACTCTACATTTTCATTGCGGACGAGTTACTTGAAGTAGCTATCTTACTGTCATATCATTAGAGGAAGATTCGAATATTGTATTACCTATTAATAAAATAAATATTATATTTAGAGAATAGTATCAAATCTTTGGACTCTTAGCGAATTTGCAATGTTGAAAGATAAGTTAGTATCTTCAAATCACGTAAGTTGTGATATTCGTAAACATATATAATAAATTATTTTCCTGACATGATCACGTCAATAGTATTTTAATTTTATCTTAATAATATTATAATTTATGTAACCAATAACTTACGGCTTCTTCCCTATAGGTACCAATAGGCTTATCAGTAGGACAGTTTCAAACATTTATTCAACAGTTCGTATAATTTATTACTTAAAATAAATAAATGCTACAAACCTGACAAATTGTTATTGGACCTGTACTTTATTAACTATATAGAAGCCGACTTGCCCTTATTAGAACGAAACGGCGTATTACATTCTTCGCGGCGTCTCACTTCCACATTTGTAGCTATACGGTAGAAGTGCATGGCAATGTTAAACTCTACAATCAAATCTTAATTGAAAACTTTTTTGTCGTTTTTGTTTTGTTTCTACAAAAGTGCTGATTTTAATTATTTTACGCGATTTATACATCTGTACAAGCTCACGTTTATACATATCCGATTCTATAAGTAATAGAAGTTTTATCATGTCTTGAAAACTTAATTATTCATACATAACTCACATCGCGTTAATTTACATAAGATTACACTTTATGTTCAACACAAATTGGCCAAACTATCTATAATTAATATTTTAAACAGTGGTTTATAAAATTGACACAAATTACTTTTGTTTTTTTTTCTCTACTTTATCATGATTTACTTCTCTTATTTGAGATAAAGCCGTAATGCTGGTTAATATAGAATTAAATGCGTAATTGCAATCTCAAAGGTAGTTCAATAAACTTTTGTTGCAATTTTCAACCTTGAATTATATTCACATTTATTTTAATGCACAACTAAGGCTGCAAAAATATGTTGTAATGTTTATTCAAATATCCCTATTTCTACCTGTTTACAAATAATACGGAGGTCGTCGACTTAAGTGTTATTAATTCAGGCTTTCTGTGTCGATTTGTTTGTTTATTTTCGGATTAAGAGCGTGTTGAAACCGTAATACAAAAGAGCAAATGCTAACAACCTTCTTACTAGCTATAACTTAGATATAAAAGGCTATCTTCCTTCATAAAATAATATTATAAACTTGCAACCATAACGTACAATTAAATATTGCACATAAGTTGCAAAAAAGGTTAATAATAACAAAGTTCCATAATTTTTCACAAATAAATACTCATATTTATGGTTGCAATGACACCATTCAAAACCTAATAGCTTCTAGTTTTCAAAACATTTGCGAAAAAAATGCGTACATTAATCATTGTATGTTTTGGTAATACTAAATGACATTAAACTTTTATGTATAAATCCGTGATACATCACACTTGTTTTATATATTTCTGAACGAGCTATTGGTGTTGTATTTAAGTAATTAACACGATAAAAAAACGAATGAAAAAGGTTCATTTAAAGTTGAAGGACGTAATAAAAGCTGTATTTCTGATACGATCTTTGACTTGATTTAGTATTTAGTGCTAAGGCGTTTCACGCTAGCTAGCTATTTTGTTATCGTGTTTTGTTTATCTAGAAAAAATAATTATGAAAGTATATTTAAAAATTGTTATAAATAATGTGAAAGTAAATAGGTACAGTTGTGTCGATGAACTAGTATTTGAAGTTCAAGGTACAATATGTTAGCAATAACCCTTGCTAAAGATATTATCGTTGTGAATCAAAGGTGAAAGCACTCAATCTTTTATAAGGGTAGTTTTTTTTTATAATAATTTAATTTAACTGTCCTCCTTTCATTGAGGAAGCACAACCCAAATGTAGAACGACCTTTTTATCAAATAGTGTACCTGGTGTATTCTTTGTTATAATCCTTAATACTAATAAATAAAACGTCATCCACATAATATACATTGTCTTGTTCATGATGCTTGATAGTCTGTTCAATTATAGTACAGCATAGAAACAAAGCTTTACCTAGTATTAAAACAAACACACCTCGGTCACTAACATTGACCTTTGCAGTAATCGCGACAGAATGCATAAAACGATTAATCGCAGTTTACTTTTGATACTTTCGGGGGGCTACCACTACCTCTTAAAGTAAGATAGCAGTTGTGTGAGCGAGATAGCGCGCTACACAACGTAGAGCGGCATCTCTTTTTCGCAAATAAAATAGTATTACTTGAAGAGGTGATGGTAGGTCCCTAGCATTAAAACCTCACTTGATTACATTCGCTGTAAAGTTAGGTATGTGGCGGTAATTAAAATATGCCCGGTATGTTAATTGGAATAGTTCGTAGAATGATTTAATCAGTGTAGTTTGTAAATTACTGTCGTTAAAGTGTTAGTGTAATCAAAAATTTGCGTGTAGAGACACTTCTAGCCTCTACAGAAATAAAGCGACATAATTGCGATGCTTCATTTGTTTATTTTTACAAATTTATAACATGAATAAAACTTGATTAGGGTACGATGGAACTGACATACGCTATGCGTAAAAGTTCCTTTAAAATAAAAGAAAAAAAAAAAAAAAAAAAACTTTTATTATTTGTGTCTTAAATCTTATTGTTTGGCGAAGTATTTTTTTTAAAGAGAAAGAGGCGTGACGTTTATGTATGTATGTATTTTTTTTATATCAAGGTCATTTTCCGGGAAATTACGAGTTTGAAACATCTAATAGTGTAGCTAAGAATAACCTTAAGCAGATAAGGTTTGCTTATGCAGCTACACTGTCCACTCGCCAACCAACCTATCTTCAAAGAAATATGAAACGTTGTGCCGCATTGCCAATTAGGTGTAGTTAGCTATGAGTACGTACCTACAGTAATGATGACTGTTGACTCACATGGTGGTCACAAACGTGCTAACACACGTGCACCGTGACACCATAAAGTAAATTGAGTGTATCGAACTTCTTCCCACTTCAATGAATTACTGAATCATATCAATATTACCTACTTACGGTAATGTAGTGTTGAATTTTACTCATTTAGTTCCACGCACGTAAACGATTTATTTAAACGTCAAATGTCTCAAGTAGATTGTAGATTGGTTTTTGGAAAACGATTTCAGGGGAAGAAAACATATTGCTGACCAAAAAATCCACTACGACCTCCTTTTTATCCACCTGTACCAGAAAGATAGTTTTTATGGTTTATTAACTGTCAGTTAACCAGCTGTAATTTTTTCTATCCTGCATTTTAAAGAAGGAGTACGTTACATTAACCAAACCAAATCTGCAATTTGAATTTTAATGATAAAAGCAACTCTTAATTCCCTAAGAATGCGAATCGATATTTTTTTATTTAAATCTTATATTTACATTCTTATCTTAGATGTAACTTGCCGGCACATGCTCAATCACGTGTCGATACAACACAACAGAAACCACATGTTTGGTATAATATGTAAATTGATTGTAACAATTGTTGCAGGTTTTCTTATTATTTATGTAAGTCATGTATGGTTAGCTAGGGCGTCTCACGTGCTTTTCATCGGTATGAAAATTATGTATGCTAGTAAGATTTGCAAATATGCAAGTGCATTTACAGAATTCCGTAAAATGGGTAAGGAAGGTCACTTGTACTGTTGTTTCGTAAATAATACTGTATTAAATATTGTAATACTGTTGTGGGAATATTATTGTACTATGTATCGGTTGTGCCCGGTAAATGACCCCACATAACTAGTGAAAATGCTTGGTTCTTGCCGCTAGGTAGAGTAAGTAGGTACGTAATAAATTCTACAACATGTGCACTTTCTTTTGTTTTTCTCGAAAGCCAATAATTTAAGAACGTTAAGAACTCCCTAGGTGGTCTATTAGGAATTTATGAACCTGTAAAATGATGTGACAGCTAGCTTACGAATTATTTTTATGTTGAATAATGGAGCTGTAATTATTGAATAAAAACAAGTGACGATACAAAAGCATTTACTAGAATACATTTTTAAATGAGTCATCAACCAGTCAACATAAACTGTCTAACCTTGTGTGATACCAATTTCGTAAACAAACAATTAATTAGGCCGTTTTATGTTTACGCACCTTTTAACAACAAAAGCCTTTTAGATTTTATAAAGGCTCGCATTACTTATAAAAGCCGAGTCATAAAATAACACTTACTTAGATAAAGTGATATAGCGTTGCTTGGTCTGACAATGAGTGACATTTTATAATGTACTTCCGATTTGCTGATTGAATAGTAGGATATATTTATTCGCTTGTACAGTCACGAGCAAAAATATGAATACACGACCAATCCATTGAAGTATAAGTCCTGCTCAAATGATTTATGAAGACGAGAAAATTTCTTTCAGTCAACGATATAATCTACTGCAACGGTTTGGTCGTGTTTACATGTTTTTGCTCGTGACTGTACATTCATGTTCAGTAGACTATACGCCAATGTTTACGAAAATCACGAGGTTTCACTTGATTACTCTAGTTAAACCATTTATCAAAAAATGAAACTGAGTTATCTCTTGAAAGATATTTTTAAGAAAAACAAGTTTTACTGTATCATCTAGAATTACTGTAATTAAGGACAAATAAAAATAACAAACAAGATAGCATCGTTTTCGTTCTTTCGTTAAATCTATCACAGGATGAAACTACACCAGTTCCTACGAAAAGTTTCTCCAAAGTCGGATATCACGAATTTCTAATCCAGTTAACAATATAAGAACCATACTATCATATATACAAACACATCAGCTGATCATTAACAGCTGTCAATCCCCTTCTGAACTAGATGACAGGTAAAGTGGCAATAATTTCTGGTAAGCAAGTACTACTAACTTGAAGTTTCAAGGCAATAGGCGTGTTCATAAATGATATGAATTGAAAATTGATAAGGTTGCGAACGATATGTTGTCAGTCATTCACCTATATAGTCAACTGTAATAGCTATTAATTACGACCTATTAGTTACATTATTTATCGCCTGTTTCAACAGAGTTTTAATTGATTTTTGTTTAATAATATGTGATTACAATACTGTGACGAGTTGTGAATGGAAATGTATGTCGTTTCTAGGTGAACCTTTACTTAATTACGGGTAACTTGATTATACATATATGTATTTTTTACATTTATTTTGTAAGTTTAGTCTTGCCGGTTCTTCTCCATAAGAATGACATATTAGAACCGTGCAACTAGCGACAGTATCTACGATTCGAAAGTGCGAGAGCAGGCACTTGAAATAAAAATATTTTGATTTTAATTTGAACGGAAAACCAACAACTTATTAAATAAATTTTATTATCGTCAACTTTTTTTTATTGTCTTGGGTATAAACCGAACTAGCACATTCGAATAAGTAAAGTAGAGAAATATTTAATAGCTTTACATTGTTAGCTTAACTTGTGAAGTTATTCATCCGTCTTAATTAGTAGCCACGACAAGTTAAAAATAACATGACTATTTACTTCAGTCTAAATTGACTCATTTCTGTGAACTATTGAATAACAGACGTCAAATTCGTGTACGTACGCAAAAGAGTATTTATTCGTTCTCTTTTAAACAAACATTTAAATTCTTCCTTATTAGCCACTGTTTGTAAAGGATGGTTTTTAGCGAATTTCAAACCACAATTCATTGCCTTTTATTTGATTTTAAGTTGTTTTGAATTCTAAGTCATTTCGTCGAACGTGATAAGAATAAATTAGAGATTTTAAAAGCTTGCCAATATGGTACTAATTGCGTCACATAACAAATGAACGTCAAGAACTTCGAGTAGAAAATTCATATATAACCAAGAAGGGTTTACTTACTCCTAAATGACAACATCCTTTAGGTATACATAGAACTTGGTAATTGGTTACCAATTTGCTTTCCAAGTACTTTCAACCTTATCACACAAATATATCTACTGCTGAGAAGAATAAACACATAGACCTACACGTTGCCAGATCAACACATTATATAACGCGCAAAGAACAACAGCTGTTCCACGAACAAACCAGTATCTAGTTCTCACGATCTAAACCCAATGAATCTCAGGTTATCAGCATTCAAACCATAGCCCTTAATGTAGGGTATACTTAAGCTATTTAATGTGAGGTAAATAGTATTCAGTACAACAACCACCACTTGGGCCAAGTCCAAAGGTCAATGCACTCGACTGTAAGAGGCCGTCAATGGTTCTCACGATTACTTGTAATGTATAGTAATTTTCTTTCTACATTCAAGACATTGTTGAATTTCAGTTTTCAGTTGAGGCTTGAATAATGAAATGTTAATGACCTGTTGTTCTATTGAGACTGTCTATCATTTTGTGTTTTCTCCATGAGACTTTTACAGGTTTTACATACACATACTTGTAAAGAATTATCTTTTTTCAGGCAGGGGAATCCTCATGGACGCCTACCTCCTCGGGGGAGGAAGTGGGTAGTGTCAGACTCTTATTGACTAAATCTGAACCGCCATGCAACGTCTCCCGCTTTTGGTCGGTGCGCGGCAATGCGTTGCATCTGAGGCATTTTAGTAAAAATACATTTATTTATTTGTAAATCATAGTAAGAATGAATCGAATAACCGCAGTCTTGTGGTCACTATAATGTATCAACCGCATATATCTAACATGAGCTTTAAAACCAATATAAAATCAAATCAATTTGATATGTTAACTTGTTACCTGTATACTGGAGATTTAATAATAAAACAACGCTCATGTATCACAATAATGTGTTTAATGTGATGCACTGCGCAGTCAATAGGTTGAAATAATGACGGGGATAAAATCATCATGTCTGTGCAGTATATACGATGACGGTGACTCAGAGAATAATACCACGAAATGGCTAAACAACGTCAAACAGTGGAAGCAAGATAACAATTGACGAACGGCAGTAATTTTCAAAATAAGAAGTGAGCTCCTGACGGCATCTCTGAAAGTAAGACTTGCAGCTGTGGAAGCGAGAGCACATTAATGCCATCTCATTCCAACACCGGCAACAATCTGAACAATACAAATCATAAAGCCATTTCAAAGTATACATCGGTTCCCCGTTTCTCTGCTTTCTGTCCATTTTAGCTAAACAGTAAAGTGTTACACCGCAAACATATTTATTGGCATCCAACCTCCATTGTTTTGTTCGAATTTATGTCACGATTTGTATGCTTTGGTTTTACTACAAGATAATCATAGATTAAACGTTCATTCCGCAATGTTTATGTGTCAAGTAAACAGCAGTGTTTTATTATCACAGACTGTATAAACATACAATCGTAAAATCTTGATAGTTAGGTATTTTTTGCTGTCATTTTATTTGCATACTTTTGATTTCCGACAAGGGACATTATTATGGTCATTATAGTTTGCTACATCGTACGTTTTTGAAACAAAAGTTCTGAAATTATAATGAAGTTTTAAAATTGCCTATTCATAATGACATCACGAGACATAGCAACATGTCAACAGAGTTGAATGATACTCAATTTTGGAATTATTTTAAAATAAATATTGTTATAAAGCAAACGGAAACCTAAAATGAGGCTACTGAATGGTTTGTTTTGTAAAAGAAAAACTTTATGAGGTATTATTTGCAAACATAAATCACAAGAATATTCAAATGAGAGTCTAAAAATAAACGTCTTAGTAACAAAACTCGTATGTCTGTCAAATTATAGAATAGAAGTCCGAACGTAATTTTACGGTTTTGGTTAGTCAGAGGTATTAGAACGTCATTCATAAAGGCCATTCGAAACGGGTCTTTAGGCGTCTTTATCCTCCCAATAAGGCGATCAAAAGCCTATTTTAAGTCTGATATATTGTGGTTTGTAGTAAGGTTAGACTTTTCGATCTGAGTTTGAATAAAGTCCTTATTAAAAGTGTTCAAATGTAGCAAACAGTCGCAAAGCTGAAAAAGCATGATCCGTAGTCATGAAATTTTAATAATAGAAACAGGTCACTACGTCTTTCAGTAAGTGACTGAAACTGTAACCTTATTAAAAATCCAATATAAATTACTACTATATTACTAAGTACAATGAGACATATTTTCTTATCAAGCAATGCGCGTAGGATTGCTGAATTCCTGGTTTTAGTACACAACTAAGAAATAATATATATTTTATTATTTTAACACGACGTAGGCTGACTCACTGAGTCATTAAACTGTGTAGTATTTATGGAAGATTACTGCTATACATTGTAAATCTGTGTATTTGTTCAGACATTACAAAAAAAGTTTCAAGTCGTGAATAATATTGTCGTTTAAGACTCATCGTTAGTTGTTGGTAAAATTAACGTCATTTGAATGTGTCTATGTTTCCTTGATCATATTTTGTTTTATTACGAATAAGATTTTATGCAGGAAGATCAATTTATGCAACATTTTGTGAGTATAAGGGTTGATGTTTAACTGTTCAGGAGAAAGCGCCAAGCGAAAGAAATAAGCTTATCTCTATCTGATTTTTTAAATTCAAAAAGAGTTATGATGACGGATTTTGATGTCGCAAATATTAAGAAGGAACTAGTATTTTAAATATCCTTAATAATTTCACTAGTTACAATTCCAACGTAGGACTCAGATTAAAATAACACAACAACAATATCGTGACAGAATTAAATACATGATTTTTTTGCATTAATAATAAATTATTCAGTAATATTTATCAAGGGCTTAAAATAAAATATAATTTACATAACCAGTATTGTACTTACATGTAAATTGTCATTTGATAAGATCACAAGTGGACAAAAAAATAGGCAATATTATTTTGTTTTTTTTTCCTTCTTCAATAGAACTTTAGTACACTCATGCTTTTTGTCATTTGTTTGATGTAATTGTGGTAACTTAGTAACATAAAATGTTATTGCTCTATATAAGGTACTAGGGTCTACGTCAATGTAAACAATAAAACGTATGACTGTATTATAAGATACCTTTTTATTCATGGTATATCAAATGACCAGACGTTTACTTAACTGACTTAAACCCACTATGTTCCTCCTGGAGCCCTTTGACTACCAGGATCGCGGTAACTCTTACGAACATGCCCCGGCAGGTGTTATAAGAAACCTACGTCCTATTTTGTACGAATATATTCACCTATTAATCTGATCAAAGAAATACAAATGTATGTCTTTTTAATATTCATTTATGATTTTACTTAACGCTGTACGGCTTGCAAGATATCCAATATATAACAACGATTTATTTCGTCAGTGTAGCAAATAAAGGCAACAAAAAAATCTTTGGCGGTAAGAGGTTATTCAATATTAAGGTTTTTGCCTTCCCAAAGATTACTTATGACCATATAGGTTCGAGTTTTTGTTTCCAAAAATGCGGTTTGGCGGCAAGTCCGGTTTGTGGCTCGTCTTTGTTGAAAATTAAAAAGAAAGGGGCAATGTGATAATAACTATAATTACATTAAAATGAATTGCACGACTTTTGCAATTTATAATGGTTTTACTTGGATAACAAATATCATACACTCATAACTATTGAATAACATGATTGAATAGGTACAATACGGAAAGAAGATTTTTTAAAGATTCATTTTGCAACAGTAAAATATATTAATCTACTGCAAAAAAACAAATTAATATATCATGAAAAGGCCAAGACACTTAATAAAACATTTAAATAATAATTATTGCAAGTTATTATAATTCTCATAATTTACTTGAGAGTTACTTAGCAACAGAGATGTAAAGATGGATGGATTGTTTACACGAAGATAATGTTATAAGAGTAAAAATTATCTTAATGGAAAATTACATACAGTACACTTAAAAACAAGACAAAACAAGCGTACAAAGACCTTTATATAATACTGTATGTACGAGTAGTTACGTATATTTCTGTACTTAAATATAGGATATTAGTTCAAGTTTCTTTTATAGATAGATACTTTTGATAAGACTATTTTGCAATGTCAGTTCAATGAATTCAAAAGTAAAAATTAATTGAGCGATTTCAGTAATCTGATTTTGTTCATGTACTTTCTAGACTACACTCCTTCTATATACGTAATGTAATGTTCTACCGATTTTCAAGCTTCAGCACTTATCAATTGATAACAAATTAACAGGCTACTGTATTACTAACACCAATTGCATAATTGAGTTTAATCGATAACTTACAACTAACGTATTGATAAAACTTTCAAATGACTAATGTAAATATAGATAAATTGTTAGATTAGTACACGTTACACGTGTTGCTGCACTTTTTTTTACTCGATTTTAGCTGTGATTTGTCTTACTGTTACTAGGAATTTGTGAAACAAGAGCCTTAATACAATTTTCAGAAAATGGATGGAATGGATTTTATGAATTTATAGAAAAGCCTGAAATAGACTTAAATGTAATTATTAAAGAAACATGAAACAATAACTTCACTTATATAGAAATTAAATAATCCTAAGGCATGTCATTTTTTCTAAGCAACGTACATTAAAGAGTATCAACATACATGTAACTACGGTGTATAATAAAGAGTATTCTATTCTATTCTACATTTAAATGTTACAATAATTTCACAAACTTCCTGAACAAATCCTAAATTGTACAAATGTCCTAGGAGTTATAAACAATTCCTGGTTATAAGTTTTTCTGTAACATCACCATTAAAATAAATTATGCCCCTGAGGTTATAACTGTTGCTACGACTGACGTCTGAAGTATAATGGTTGACAGGTGTGCTTGAACTCCACATTATACGCACTTACTATGGTTAAGTATCAAATGATTCATACCTGTGTTTTGAAAGGGGAACCAAAGCAGTACAGTAGTACATTTTTCACTAAGCACTGTGATTCCAAAAAATGGTGCATCAAACCAAATTGTAGTTTAGGGGCGCAGTTTTTTAGCCCAGATATTAAATAGACAAATATTTCTCAACATTCACAACGGCATCTAGTCTCAAGCTAAGCATACTACGTAGCTTGTGTCATGAAGTCAACTGGTAAACATACTTATGTTTTTCATACATGCTATAGATAAATAATTTATCTATAACATATACCCAGACACATAACATTTGTCCAGGGCTGGAGTTGAACTCATAGTCGGGGCCACTAACTAGTAGACCAACGAGCCATTCAATATTGACTGATTCTATCACTGTAATTCTCGCAGTATTAGTTATATAGAACCCTGCCATACTTTCCTTATTCTCAATACTGTTTTAGGGAAGGAAGGAAAAAAATAGCGTTATAGTATCGCTTCCTTAATATCATATTTACTCAAATTCAGTTCTTAAGTGGCTTATTAAAGTATTTATGGTTTGTATTTTAAATTTCATAATTTAAAAGTAAAACAAATTATTGGCTATATGAAGAATCTTTCGTCGACTAAGTAGTTCTATAATACTATAACTAATAATTAAATTTAATTTATTTAGTTAAAACTGTTTTGTCTTTCGCAAAATATAATAAAATTGAAACAAAGACATATATAAAACCTTTCTTCGACAGAAAATCAAGCAGGCAGAACGATTTATATCTTGTATTTGTACACAATGTATACAGTTTCAAAATTGTGGATATTTTTTCTTTATATTACGTCAAATAATGTAAAACTTGTACAATAACTGTAAAAAATAATACCGTAATACATGACACCTAAAACCGACGATACGACGAATAAATTTACAAAAAAAGAAATCAAAACCTCAATTCTTAACATAACAAAATTTCGAATAAAAAATCCTCCCAAATATGACGTATAAATAAAATACTGTCCAAAGAGGTACATGTAAATCGTATCTACTTAATATCAAGTACTATCATTAGTTCCATTATCTCTCTACCACCAATTTAAACTTTAAAATAAAGTTTTCAACTTAGAAAGGGGAAACTCATAATCAATTTAAGGGTTAAGGATTTATGGGTTTTCCCGCACAAGTGCACACTTGATTTTAATTAGAATTGTGCAGGAGTTTGTAGTCATGGGTGATGTGAATGGCCCTTAAAAGTGCACTAGACCATACCAATTTAGCGAATACTTCTGAATGAGAATCGGTAAAAAAAATGCGAGTAGACGCTGAGGATTTGAAACTAACAGTATAATTTACTACATTATAGGGATAAATAGACTATGCGTATGAAGTTGTTTTGATAATGATGATAACATGGGGTTTTAAGAGCAATATGGGGTGGTTACCTCGACCCACTACAAATTAGTCGTCGATTATAGCATTTATTTTTCAGTACGAACAAATTAATTTAGTTGTAATAATTTAACTGATCGTCATTTGTTAATACTTGTATAAAACCAATACAGGCTTTAAAAAAATAATGGAGCTCCAAAAACTGACAAGTTTTTTTGTTGAGGTGTAAATTCTAACCTTCAACTACATTATACAAAAACTAATGGAAACACGTTGCGTGTCCTCCTTAAAGAACTAATTCAGGTAGACATAATTAAGTATAGGGGTGTCAAGTTTAACCATTAAGTCGCCAAAAAGGACAAAGGGTTTTAACTCTTGTCAGATGTATCTAAATTATGTTATAATGACAGAATTTCGGTACTTTAACTAATGAAATAAGTATATTACAAAAACATTAAAAAAATACAAGATAACATGATATTTACTAAGTCTAAGAACTCGTGCTATTTACTCATTAACAGAACAACGTTTGCTAAAACCAAACAATTTATCTTACTCAGTCATGAGAAATAACTCCTAAAATAGAAAACTTGTATTGTTAATTAGGTATTAACAAGTCAATATTTCTATTTTAAGGTAAGACAGCCCTAAGAACAGGCATTTTGCCAAATTATTTAAAATTATTTACATGTGCGATCGTTTAAATGTCGTCAACGTTTTCGCTTGCATTCACTTCATTGTTCTCGATGTGACGTCAAACGCGATGAATTTAATTGAATCCTGTTTAACGTAAGTAATCAATTTATTCATTTTGCGTACCCTGTTAGGCGTTGGTATTCGTACTAATGTTAAAATAAATCTAATGTATTGTATTCATGTTTTGGGGACTTTTAATTTTGGCGACGAATATTTTTATTTTTTATCTAAAGAGGTTTATATCGAAGTTTTAAATACACAGGAAAGGTAAATAAAACATTTACTAAGTCAATTTTAAGATTAATGTGTACTTTGTCCATAACAAAAACTTAGATCTATTAGATGTATTTTATTGAGGTCATAAGACTATTTGATATCAAATATTTAGGTTATTATGTCCCTGAAAGTTACTGCGACTGACATTAATTGACGATATTATTTATTGCCAATTATAACTATAATAAAAACAGCCTTGCTAATTTTATTATTGCACTGAGATTGTTGAATCTGTAGAAGACATCATTACTAATGTAGGTAGAAAAAAAACAGTTAAACAGTTTTTTCAAACCTAACCTGAATAGCTAAATCAGATTTTTGACTAAATTTTGAGTTATCGTTTCATTCAATTAAATTCTGGCACAATTTTACCTAAGTTAGTCTGGAAAATGCTTATGGTTACGTGCAAAAGGTTTGTATTCATTTTCCTTTAGTTAGATTCGTTAGTATGCCAAGCAGTGTTTCACTTAACATGAAGCCACAATTCTTTCCTTATCCATTTTGTCATCTTAAGTAGGTTTGTTATTCTAGCAACGTATGCCTAGTTAAATGTTGTGTAAATTATTTGACACATATTTTATTTTAGCACGCTTACCTGATGCTGTAAGAAATAGGCATATTATATAACAAATAGAATAAAAGATTACGTACAATTAAAGCTCTCTGTTTCCTTTAACGTTTGTTTTTCATAAATACGAAAAATAACTATTTTGAGTAATTTGATAGTTTTATAGAAGTTTTGTCTAGGTACTATAAATAAATTGTTTTTTAGACTTTTGTGTACTGACAGTAGATTTCAATTACTCTTCTCTAAAACAAGGAATATACATGTTCTTACATTGCCGTCTCCGACAAAGCCGTATGTATGAAGTGCACGTAACGCCTTTATCAAGACCGTACAATACTGTACATAAGGTCATTCAACTTATATATATTATGATTATTTACTTATCCGAGGCCATGGCCCAATATGTGTCGCAGGCCTAATTTTTAAAGAGTCAACAGGGAAGAGCCTTGACAACGGGAAGGTAAATATAATTTGAGGTTTTATATGCAAATACTTTAGTCACACAACTTTAGTATTGTTTTGGAAAGCGCATTAATTGTTCTTGTTTTATTTTTTGGTAAAAGCAGCTTTCTTGAATTTAGTATATGATTCGACGATAAAAAGGCCATGATTAAGGACTCGCACAAACCTAAAACATTTTTGATTGCTTGAATTTTTAGAAACATTATTTACCACACCAAATGTTTGCATATTTTCTTAGCACAGATACCTACATATAGGTAGCAAAATATTCCTATATCACGTACAAAGATTGTTGTCTATCAATGTACCTACTATAGTTACAAAGGGTTATGTAAGGACTCAGATTAGTATGGCCGTGAGTGGGGCCAACGGGAAGTTATCATCATATTAGGACGCCCTTCATTTGGTTTGAACCTAAACTGTACGCGTGATATAAATCAATTGATAGTATACATACATAATATACGTACATACCTATAAAGTGTACACAGTACATTTAAGATTAGGCCTAAGTTACATTCATGTTTAAGTGCTGGCGTTAAGCCAACTAAAAACTATTGTTTTATATATCTATTCTAATTGAATTGACCAGTTATTGTTTCGAAGAGGTCAGCCGCAGGTAGTCTCGTGGTGGCTTTGACTGCTTCACTGGACTATGTTAGCGAGACTAATTTTTAAAGTAAGCCTACAGCCAAGGCACAAAATTATATTAGAGACAGATAACGAATGCTAAGGGTACTCCTTGCGGGGTTCGGACTTTGACTTAGTCGTTGCTGTCTATCGAATTTAACAGCAAAAGCAAAAGAACGAATGAGCTGAATCAATAAACTATTAAAATTCCTATACGACGTGATTTTTGTCCTTTTAAATAACAATTTAAATACAATTCAATCTAAATCAACTTACTTCAAGAAAATATAATCACAAAATTAGTCCTTCTCTTTATCACTTTTAGTCATCTACGAGTATACCGTAGTTTTATTTGTTCTTATTTATGCAGATTAAAAATATGCCGTGGACCTTCGACACTGATATAATTATTATACAGCAACACGTTGTGATTCATATCATATTATTATTCAGTAATTGTTCTTATATTGCCATTGTTTTATACGGCCAATATGGCCCTATATTATAGTAGATATAATACAGTGATCGTAATTGTTATTGCATAATAGGATTGAAAAACCTGTCTTATTAAACGTCCAATGGTATTATTGTAAACACATAATAATAGCAGGATATCAATAACAAATCAATATTAACACCCATAGGGATATATGCGATGCAAGTTGGCTTTTATTATAGAGAGGGACGCGTAACATAGTCCCAGTTGCAAGACCCCGTTCTATGCCGGGTAGTTCACTGTCACATTTCTACACCATACTTCACTTTTTCCGTAACATTACTTAGTAGTTTTGGGACCAGAATTTTAACCTATTCAAAACTTACGTACGGTACACGTAATACATTATATTTTGTACAAGATTATAACTGTTCTATAACTACATGTAATATATATATACTAAAGACTACACGAAGCTCATCTCTCATTCGCTCATAGGAACAGAAAACAAAAACGTTAAACAATAAGTTTTTTTGTTCTTAGCCGAGCTATTATGATTCTTTAGAATATACAAATAGTCAGTCGAGACCACAAAAACCGAATACTATAAAAACATGTCAACGATGATATTATTTGCGTCGTATAGCTATTTGTTATCTACCATTTTAGTAGATAATTTATAGATCTTACGCTTTGAATAATAAATAACCGATTTTTTAAATATAAATGTTGTTTTGAAATGACAATGGCTGACATGTTTGACAGCTTGACAGATGTCAAAATCGTTAAAAGATACTTTAGTATATTTTTTTAACATTCAATGATGAATCAGTGACAAAAACATAAGAAAAATATTGCTAATAACCCACACGCACAGTCGCTAAAAAGAGTTTAATTTACATAAATTACTAAATATTTTCATTCATTTAATTCGCAGTTTTACATCATAAAACTACATTTTACGACTGTCTGAATCTATTCAAAATTACTATAAACAAAATAAAATGTAATGCTCAAAACCACAAGTTTTGTTAATTTAATTAGCAACCTGCCTCCGAAAAAACAGCAGAAACTAAAAAGGTACTTTGTGTAAATAATAAATTAGCGTCAAATTAATTTGACGAGATTTTACATCCGTCAGTTCAAGTTTTAATGGTCTTTTATTAAAAAACAAAAACTCCTATGAATGGGTGTTGGGGCATGTGAAATCTGTCCGAAACCGACGCTACAGGTGAAATCGTAATGTAGGGTCATCGTGTTTGTAAAAACAAAACAAAAACGCTCATGAAATATACCGTAGTTTCCGTAGTAGGCCGCTAGTTTCCTACAAACAGAGACTAACAAAACCGCTTTGTTTATAACCTACTAATTCAACGCGTCATATATCACCTACTACATTGCCCTACATTACTAATTGGGAAAAAAGTGAATCAATTTTATTGTTTCATCCAATCAATGTCATACTTCGTTAGGTATTTACTTTTTCCAGTAAATGATTCAAGGTGCTTAGCAATAATTAAGATTGATGAACAAATTTCACAAGGTATGTAAAAATGACATAAAAATACAACCTAGCTACATCAAAAACCAAAAATTCGGAACTGTAATCTCGAATTAAGAAAGAAAGTTCCGTTCACTTGTCAATTGAAAAATAACGTAAAGAGGTTATATACAACACTGAACGAACAATACCCTGATGAAATGTTACAAATTAGAAAGAAAACTAAAATTGACGCGCCAAACATAAAAGAGCAAGACAAAAGTATAAACGAAGTCGTTATCAACAATTCTGAGTCGGTTAAGTACACAATCATCGTACGCTGATCATCAAAGCAATCAAGGCTGTAGTATTTATGATTTTATGAATAACTGGGCGCCTACTACCACATCTTAGAGTAAAATAGTCCTAGTTGTGGAAGAGAGACGCCGCTCTACGTCCTGTATTGCGCTGTCTCGCTTCAACAACTCCTCTTACTTTTAAACGTAGGAGGCCATCTGATGGTAGCAAAAACACGATACATATTCAATAGCGATACTAAGTATCTGTAACTTTATCCTTGAACCTTTTGCACTGAATTCCAATTCATTATTACAATGGGCTTTGACAAAATAATTTGAGACAATAATCTCAGTATATTTAAATATAACCCGAACTCAACCAGCTAGTATGTAATTGCTATAGGTTTGAAAATGATATAGCCTGCTAAAATGATTATTAACTTGCACAAAATACAATTCACTTTTGCTTATCAATCATTTCATGAGGTCTGATTTTTACTGATAAGATACATTGACATCTTTATCTCTAAAACTCTCTACTTGCAACACAGAATCATTTCATAAGTCTAAATCTTTTACCACTTGACATTTATATTTGTGTCTTTTGAAATCTTCGCAGATAATAATATCCTGATAAAGTTAGGTTTGATTAACTTTCTACGTTTAAAACAGGAAAGGTCTGGAGTTTACTAGGTCTGTGGTAAATTAAATTGTTCTACAAATATAAACCTTATGATTATGGCGGTTGTGTGTAAAATGCTTTGTCAAAGTGTTTCTGCTGATGTGCAGGCGACTGCTATTCCTAATTAAGTGTTGTAAAATAAATACGAACAAACAAGGCACACGTCGTCACGTTGCCTCGGTACTGAGTAATCAACACAATCTCTATTCTTAGTACGGCGAGTAGAATTTTCATTGTTAAATTATGGGTTTCCTCGTGACATGTGCCAATATAGATAATGTTGACAAACACACAGGTATATTACACGTACAGCAGCCATTAAATAATGGAAAACATTTAACACAGTAATAAAAACAAATGAATTAAAATGTTCGAATTTCGAATTTGAATAGGTACCTTCTCTGCCAGTTTCTTGTTCGTGTTCATAAAAATCAGGCAAAAAAAATTACAATGCAACCTTTTTTTTTTAAATATTCATTGAATAAATTTAAAACTCCAAAAAGGTTGTCAATAATTCAACTTCAGTCTCAATTGACTACACGACGTAGTAGATACGTTATGTAGCAACAATCTAATAATAACTATAGGTACATTAGTATGCGTCAAGTTACTTGTACGGCGTTCATACTTCTCATTAATATCGTTTTTATATACTCGTGCTATTATTTACATTTATGCAATATATCAGTGTATCATTAAAATGCGAACCTCCTATAGTCCAACAAATCTAAGAAGTACCGTTTGACGTTTCATCATTTTCAAACCGAAACAACTTTGTTCATGCGTACAATACTCAGTTTCGACAACCTTTGTCATAAAACCATGAATTTAGAAAGATTTTATTATTGTATCTAAAAATTTTCAATTTTTTATATCCTATTTTAATTGAAAACTTTCAAACAAAGCAAAATAACACATATTTACATAGTAAATAATTTCTAATAATTCTATTTTTGACCTCATTGCAAAGTCACGTAGTTAGGTCACGGCTTGTAGTGTTGTGACTCTTCAGATACACTTGTATGCGAAAAAATCGATTACATATATGAAAAATCGAATGTATTACTTTCAAATTATCAATTGACGACACGTTACTGCGCGACCGCATTATGCACTTAATACATAGGTACCCTAAAATAAATTACGACTTCGACAGAGACGTACACTTTGATAATTTCATAGATAATCAACTAGTCCTTAATTTAAATGACGATGATGACGAAGACGATGACGGTTCTAGTACTAGTAGTGTATAAATAAAATATCCTTAACATAACTTTTATTTCATTATGACAATTCAATCTCTTAAAATTCGGATGTTATAGTAATCGATCTCATAAAAATCGGATATTATAGTAATCGATTTTTTTACTCCCAACCCTATTATCCTATTTGTCATAACTGTCAAACGGTACTTCTTAGATTTGTTGGACTATAAATAAAATTTATTGCCTACATATAAATGTCTGTTTGCACAATAATGTCAAATTTTATAAAAAAAAATGTATTAAAATTCGTACTTGAATATTTATGACCAAAACAGCTATAAAGTCCTCTGTTTATTTTAGTTAGTATAAGTAGATGAAGGTTTACGATTCAATGATTAAAACTTAATTACAAATCATTGGGCACAAAGAATAAACTGCCTACGTCATTACAAGAAATGTCCATACCGTAATGTTTGTGTTAATTTGTATGGCATTCCTTAAATTGTTTACATAATACTAGTACAGACAGTTCATTGCAATGAAAAGACCTTTGCATCCTTAAAGGATGATTCATATTGAACTTGATCACGAGGTTCAGCGGATCAAGGACGCTTTAAATAGGAGTCTTCCTGTTTATCCTTATGTGGCCCGATGACTACTGGACATAGTCAGATTTTGCTTACATAAGAAGCATAGCCATAGAAAATTCGTTCTTACTGCTATGATTATAGAGTATTGAATTATACAGCGCTGAAACTTAAAATCATCAAAGACCTTGCCATGCACCGATGCGAGTCACGTATCGAATTATAGCAATCACTACGAGTTATTTTCTTCCATGATATTGATTCATGCGTGTGTTCGCGCCTACTGCGCCAATTATTATCGCAGTAATCAATTTAAACGATTTTTAATAATCCCATTAAAGAGGTTCAATGTCAACTGTACAGACACTAATAAGCTCTTTTCTCTTAACTTCAATACTGTTATTACTTTTCATTGTTCCGATTCAAGCCTGTTTTCCTTCCCTGCCTTGGTAACATTATTATGATAATTGTTGTATTGTACGTTATGTTGTATCTTCTGTCAACAAGTGTTCATCTCAGTATTATTTATTTACTGTAAGGACATAGCAATAAAACTATCTGTACATAAGCCACCTATAATTGTATTGTTACACTTATGTAAACAGTTTCTTGTTGGAAACATCAACGTTCGTTTATTTTACATTTTCATAATCAAAGTAGTAGTTTATTTTTCTCTGGTGGAGGTATGATAAGGATCGTGTTTCTTTTTATTTGATTATGACGGTTAAAATTTTTAAAATCCTATCATTACAATTTTTTTGAACGTCTAATATTTTTATTATCTAAATGTCTCAATACTTTTAGTGTCTGTACATCATTCTTCAACATTTCTTTACCGATATGCATTCAACTATGAATAGGATTTTGAAATCAGATTTCAATACATATTGGCAAGCTAAAATCATCTAAGCCTTTGTAATCAAGTTATACACATTAATTTATCAAAAAGGTAAGCGTCATTAAGGAGCAAAAAATTATAAATCAATTTACAAACATTCGCTTATGCAACATCGTAATTAATATTAATAATTGTGCGCAAATTGCGATCATAATAATAACCGAGTACCCTTTGACTGTAATAAAGCGATCGCTAATAACACTTTATCATCCATTGATGGCTAGTTTAAATAGCTTTTTAAATTAATGACCGACTAGTCAAGAAACGAAGGCGTGGAGTTTGCTTTTTATATTAATCATCTTTACTCGATCGTTATGCCACGTTTAGGTACAATACGACATAATATCACACTAGGTATTCACGTCATGTGTACATGTAGGAAAGTATCTAAAAGTAGAATTTCTGTTACTCAAAGTCATTATCTTGTAAAAATAAGGCATGGTGATAAAACAATTTTATTACAAGTTACGAAATTTAAATCGATTTATTATTATTTGTGTCTGACATTTGTGTCGTTTCATCAACGTACCTTTACCTAGGTAGGAAACACGACGTCAATAATCTACATTCACTTGTTTTCTACGCCTCTTATCAACAAACCGCAATAAACTACCTAATACTGCATTGTCTTCACAAACTGTTACCTTATCAAAGTATATTAAAGTTTCTGAAGTGAAAATGTATGTTTATTTACTGAAGCAATCGTTGGAAAATTTTCCACGTGTCGTGTTATGATACCGTGACGTCATCTATCATGATCCATCACGGTCCGGTGACTCTAAACAAATTCACCAATAATACGCTTCATGACTGTGATACTACAGTAGTAGAGACAACAAGAAAAGTACAGAAAATTTGATCAAAAAGTTGTATTAAAATGAATTCATTTTGAATTTTTGGGTATTTCTAATATAAGGATTTTCTCCCAGTCGAAATAATAAATTATTGCACTTACTACTAATACTAATACTTAATTAATTTTGTTGCTGACTGAAGTTACAGAGAAAAAATAAATATTCTCAATTTTCATTGTAAATATTGTCTACCTGTAGTGCGACATGTGACACTAGTTGGACTTACATCATTGTACTTTGGATTAAGTTAATGAGGGGTGAAGCGATTTTTAACATTACAGGTGAAGTAAAAATTACGACTTCTCTTTTTGGAATTTTTGGCATGGACTGAGATTATACTAAACTTTAGCATTACAACCTCAAAATCACTGTTATCACAAATAATTGCATTTACGTTTCAATGTTGTTATTATTTATCCGCTCTACAATACATAATATGTCGACTACGTTATTTTTAAATTTACTATGGAATAACCCACATTGTGTAACGATTATCGTGATTACCTTCAATGTTTAACAAATGTCACCAACTTTAAATCCTATCTCAAAAACAAACAACTTTCAGCACAAACCTACCTAACTACATTTTTTTAATAATCTCTACCTTCTATCACCTAGATACATAGATAAATACTAGATCAAAAACACCCACAACAGTATCACTATCGTAGGAATCTAACTGAGTAACAGGTACCTACTGTGTGTCTAGTGTCAATCTGGCCTTGTACCAAATCACCTGCTTATTTCGTTTACAACTGGTCTAAATGTTACTGGAATTAGCAGACAGAACGGCCTTACGTTACGGGACACACAGACGACCTCAACGGTGAGTATTTTGATTAATAAAAAATAAAGAATCACGATTTTGTACTTTAGGTATTTTTAATTATAAAAGTCACGTTTTGGTAGCTCTAGTTTTTGTCAGCTCTATACACCGTGTAACATTTATTTATTTATTTATTTATTTATTTCCAACTTATAACTAGTCATTACAGGCAGGTTATCACCTAATGCGACAGTTATGTTTCTTATACTTACATATATATTTAAATCTTAAATTTATACCTTAAATTAAATAATATGTATCTATAACTTACAGCTATTGTATATATTATTATAACCTTAATCCTACTTTCATAAAAAAATATATATAGGTATCTATTCTATACTATAACAAAGGATAAATAACAAATTTCTATTAAAATCACTAATGCTACACGTAAATACGTCAGTCTTATAGTGCAGTTCATTAATAATCCGGATTGCTCGGGTCACAGCCGATTTGGCGAGTAAGTTGGTCCTGGCTGTTGGTACTGCCAGTAATGGCGGGCGATGTCTTCTCCACACGTAGCGATCCGGAACACTCAGGCTCAAGCGCTGGAGAACTCCTGGATTGCATAATATACCCCTAAGTAATTTTACTAAGTACGAAACAAGTGCAAACTCTCGACGTACTCGCAGTTCATTATACCCTACCATTCCCAGTACAAATAATGTAGGGTACATTAAAGGGTAGAAAGGATATACCCCATAGAGCCTATGGTACAAGTGTCTCGTAAACTTGTTTTGTACACGCTCCAGCATCAGCTTGTACTTAGCCTCGTGCGGGGCCCATATAACAGCACTGTGCTCCAGGTGGCTCCTGACCAGAGCATCATACAGGACCTTAAGTGCCGCAATATTGGTGAAACCTTGTGATTGCCTGAGTACAAACCCAAGATTCCTATAGGCCTTTTTGCATACCTTAATTATATGTTCCCTAAAATTTAAATCCGGAGTAACAATCACCCCTAAATCCCGTACCTGCGATGCGCGCTGTAAGGGGGTGGCGTCTATTTTGTACTCGTAATGCACATAATTAACGCACATCCTGAAACTACTTTGTTCAGAATCGATAACAGAATCCATTTCATTAATAAAAATAAATGTTTTTTTTACCAAAAAAATATTTAGACATAATTAAATTGTAGACACTATTTTCATAAAGCACTCGAAGTAAACGAAAATGAGCCTTAAGTCGATGCAATAAGGCTATAAGGCTATAGGCTATAAGTAACGTATTGAGCAATAGGGCGCCCACGCGTTTTGCCAATTATTTGTACAAATTATTCTGACAATATGTAATAAAAACAAATATCTAAGAAAATGATAAAAATGTTTCAATACATTAATTGTGGATAAAAAAGGATATTCTTTTTGGGGTGTCTGTGGATGTGCGTTATTTCCGTTACACGTTGTATATATAACCAATGTAGAAGAATTTGCTACTCAAACGTAAAAAGAACTATTTAAGCTAATGCCTCTTTAACAACCCAGAAATGTGTGAGGACTGTCTTGTAAAGCTGTTACTCCACAATTAGCATACAATTACGTAAATGAGGTCTGAGCTGTCAATGTTTCCTGAGAACGCTTGTTACATGATTAATTATGGTATTTTAGTTGTTAACCTATTTCAGAAGTGCGTTTATTGCTTAACAGGCCACGCATTAAGTCGGTACATAGTTACTACAAAGTAATAAAATGAAACTGCAAGCCTTTTGATACAAATAAAATGCCCTTTATGGTAAACCTTATTCCATATAGGCATATTGTTCAAATTGATATTGTGCAAAATAATATAAAAAAGGATTTAGACAGGTGGCGCCTATCCGGTTTGTCAACTGTTCTCCAAGTTAAGTAGAAGTAGTTTATGAGTACGGAACAAGGAAAATGGGAACAAGGCTATATCATAAAATAAGTACCTTTTGAATCATTTGAACGATGGCTAGAATAGTAATAAGATGAGATAATAAAATATCGCAAAATCTATACTTATATTATAAACGTGAAAGTTTGTAAGTATGGATGTTTGTTACTCTTTCACGCTCAAACGGCTAAATCAATTTTGATGAAATTTGGTATGAAGTTAACTGGCGCCGTGGAATAACACATAGGCTACTTTTTAACCGACTGCGTCAGAGAGGGGTTATGCTTTTGCCACTAAATCTGATATTTGCGCGAGCGAAGTCGCGGGCAACAGCTAGTAATATATAAGTCACAAATTAAAATTGAAATAAGTATTACAAACCATAGTAGAGCCGTTTTTTTCTACATATTGTAGTACATAAAATACATAGCAACTAACGGTAATTTTTTTCCGTACGATCATTATTATAATAGCTTTTTTGTCCGTATCCCAAATTAATAAAACAACTTTTTATCTGCGTTTACTAACAAGATATCGTAAAAACCAATATAAATCCAGAATTCACGGTCAATCGATTAATCAAAACTTATCTGAACTTGACTATTCGCGTGTTACAGTCTTAATTGTTTTATAACACTTAACGTCGCTGAAAATAAAATGATGGATCGCGTGTTTGCCAAACATCACAGCAGTGTGTACGGCAACCTTGGTGGGGTCGGCGAAATGGCCCATGGGAGAGGCACTGACGCAAAGAATCAAGGTCAATTGTATTATAGTAGGCGGTCGCATCGTCAACTATTGTTTCTGAAAGGGAGTGCGAATGGACAGCGAATAGCGGGTGGGTTGGCAATTTGCTTAATGTATTCTAGTAAATTAAGAAATTTATTTTTAGGTCATGATTACAGAAAAGGGTTGTCATTGTTATATAGGTCGAAATATTCAATGTCACATGCGCCATTTTAGTACACCTACATTAAAATGTTACTTTTTAATTACCTTTAGCAGGAAAATATATTTCTTGCTTAGGGCACTTTGCCTGTCAGCTTAGGACAATTGCCTGCCATGGAGACAAATAAGACACTGGCGTCAGATTTTCATTCTTAACATAGCTCAATGTAACATTCTCACAATTTCCTCAATAAAGGCAAATGTATGTCCCTACTAAACAGATAATTAAACTAATTGTACCACGGTGTCGTGTCTTATGTAAATAACATTAAATGCCTTCATAATAACACTTGTAATTAATTGACTATTTCATGTAAAACGCTCATATTTAAACACGTAATTTTGAAGTACAGACAAGGCAAACGCCTAAAGTTCGCTTCTAATAAATAATATAGGTACATATAGTTCCCTGACCTTTTGGGTTTGGCATTTGTCTTGAAATCGATATTTCTAGTACCTGCCAACGATCCCGACATAAGTGTTAAATGTAGTATATTCAATTAAATATGTATACTTTCGAAGGTTGATCGAAACCGATACTTTTCTTGAAATGAAGTAATTTACAAGAAATCACTTGAAACTAGAGCCTGCGGTTTCATGGAATTTCTATTATGAAACAAGGCAGGTAATAAATAATTATACCGGAGGCGCAATCAAACTTTATCCTTATAATTATCTATAAGTACTGAGACCTTATGATTATACCAAGCGCCATTAGCAACACATTTCAATAAAATGTTATTTAGTTTCGTTTCACATAGTATTATTTTTTTTAATTTTTGAACTCTGACTTGTCATTTCCGTTATTGTTTTTATGTGAACTTACTGGATCAGCAGATAAGTTTTATTTTTTTGATAGAGATTTTTTAGAGCACATCGATTCGATTAAATGTCAAAATCGACAACTCAATGTCTCGTCACTTGTCAATGAGGAATGTTATTTCCATACATTTGACCAATTACATCAGCGCTATAGTTTGTCAAAATGTAACTTGTCCAAAAGAGCTACGAAAGTTTTCTATAATTATGGTTAATAGTATAATATAAAATTACAAAAAATTGTGACATTGGGTGGCTAATATTTAAAATAAAGGTGGAAATCCCCTATTACAAACTATCGTTCTTAGAGACAGGCGCTCAAAGAGTAATTTATTAGAGAAAAACTCACCAATTAAAATTGAAGAACAATGCTTAATAAATAATTCCATAGGTTCTGAATGAAAGGAATGATCTCATCAATATGTAAGAGATCAATCACCTAGTCAACGCGTTATCAATGCGAGATACAACAAAGATATTGCAAGAAGCTATAAAATAGAGTTATCGGACATTACCTTTGGAAGATCAAGTGCTATTCCATAACTTTATGATTTGTAAGACTATATGTATTACGCATGGTCTATTCACAACGGAAAATTAAATATAATACTTTTTACGAACCATAAAAAAGAAAGAAAAATATGGGATAACTATAGTTGAAGATATGAAGAATAAGGTGTAGATATGATTTTACTTTAATATATAGGTAGGTATTATATAATTATTTAATAAAATTTATTTAATATGTCGCCACAATGAAATAATTAAACTTTGTGACGTCGTCGAGATCGTTGCATAATTTGTATAATAAAATTGTACTGAAATAACGTGATATTGTTTTTTATAGTTCTTTGAAGTACCTTTACTTAATACCGCTATTGTTTCTTGTATATGTCTAATGACGTCAAACGATGCAGTCCGTATGTACGAAATTTCTTTCTTATTATAGAGAAACGACTTCATAAGATAATTACCCGGTTATTTAAAAAGCGTATGTGTAAATACAGGTCTAATGTTCAGCAACCTTTTCGAGTACTATTCAATACTTCATTCTTCAGTACACATGGAACGTTGGGCACGGCAAAAATAGGAGAGAGACTCTATTATTTATGCGTATTCTAATACCTAATCTATTTTTATTCAACAACTCACTTATCTTAAAATGCTAGGTATACCAGAATCAGATCATTGGTTTGGTTACGCATACGTTCTGTATTTCCACAAGTAACCAAATGAATATTTATTTCTCTACATCTTCACCAATCGTCTCAACGTTTAACGTTTAATTCTAAATCAAAGATGAGTAAATACTAATTAATTAGTTAACCAAAATAAGCTTATATGGGAGTAAAACTAGGAGTGCCGATGCTACATAGAAACGAGTTTAGTAATTAAATACTGGTTTAAGTACTGAGAAGGTAATATGTTAGGTACATGGGATAGGCCCTTACGAAAGCGTAGCCCTTGCTTATGATAATTATAAAAGCATATATCATACAATTTACGCAAGGAAATTCAATCAAGCCTTTATAAATAACGTAGAAAGTTATATGGTATTCAGGAAGTGCAAGTGCTTTTTATTTTCTATAATTTGTCTCTACAAAAATCAATACTATTTAAATTCAATCACAATTACGATAGTATTTCATTTGAACAAACAAAAAAGAAATGCCAATCAATTTACAATAAAAATATTGACAAAAAACAATTGACAATCAGTATTCCTAGAAGATGAGGACAAGCTAATTAAACTGTAAGAAATAAAAAGGAAATATTTTAACTCAGCAATTTTAAAACAGATGAATCGCTTAATTGTATCCGACACAATACAAGATCAAGTAAGAATATCTGCATGATATTAATATTATGGCCGCATTACTTAGTCATGTTAAATTATTCACACGGTAATATAATTATTACGTGAGATAATTTAATTCATATAAACGTGTGTTTCAGTTATAATTGTGACTCTACAAAAGTTTGACCTAAGATGAACGAAGAATGAAAATATTTTGTCATCTGAAAAGAGTAAGGGCAAGACTCCACCAAAGCGGAGATGTGTGCTGTGTGGTGTGCGAGAAAAGATGTTTTTCAGTTCAGGTGCATAGCGTTAAGTACTAGCAAGATAGAGGCTCGGCCTAAAACGCTGGGATGTATTGTTCATCTTCTGTTTAATCTTATCTATTAAGAAAAAAAAGTAAGTCATTCTACTTTAACGTCTAACATTCACGGAAACCTCTAAAATCATTATGATTATCATCAGTATAGATTTGTCAAAAGATAAAACTGAAAAGTTCCAAAATCGAAGGTTACACATTTGTAGGCCGTATTATTAGGAAGACGCAGTTATTACAACAAATGTAGCGTACGTAGAATAATGAATGCACAGCCTTAAGTGATAAGCGACGTATCCTCGCACGGTGTATTGTTTCATCCTCTTTTATCTCCATCAGTCGACGCTTTGACAAGGTCACCGCAGTCCTGTCTTCACTACACTCGCAAGGTTAAACAAGAAAAATAAATAATAAAATTTTGAATCATGAAAACACATCTCAAATTCTTACGCACGGAGATAAAATTTAATATTTAACAGACCGTCTCTCAATTAAACAAAGTTTTACATATGTCGTTGAAATGTTTACTTAGTATTATTTATTCTGAGATAAATAGTAATGGAGTTGGAAATAAAATGCTAAACTCAAAGTCTGTTATAGACTTCGGTGTACACATTTTTAGTAGCAAAAAACTGGAGTCAAGATCAATTATTACAACTTCAAGTTTATGATATCAGAAAAAAAAAACGTTTTAAAATAATATAAATGGCCAGCAGTAGAGCATAGGTACCTAGCTAAAAGGTATTATGTTAATCGTTCAATAAAAAACGAAGCGAAATATTAGCATCAGCATAGCAATATTATTGTAGCGTCATTTAAAAATATTAAAATGATAAGGGAGCTCTGTAATAAAGAAGTAAGTAGATAATGTTAGCAATTCTTATGGATCCCACATATCATATTATTTGTCATTTACAATAATCTATGTCAGAGCAAATACGATCAGTCACATTTGATTAAAGAGACATTTCTTAGGACTTGTCACTTTACATTTTAGTAAGAATTGCAGTAAAAACAAACGACGAAATAAATGGTAATGTATTGCTCCCACAAAATATTCTACTTTCAAGTTCCAAAGAATGCCTTATAACCCTCTGTCGGCTGATTAGTGAATCAGTGACCGTTCACTTGTTGAATCCTATAAAAACACTTGCAGGACCTGTTTTGCCATCTTCGATAATGTCTTAAAGACGAATTTGTAAAGAGGACATTTTTTACATTTAATTGAGCGAAGCGCGCACGCGGCGAATACTCGAAATTCGAGTAACGTAATACGCTTCAACTAGATTCAGCGGCACGCCAAACACTTATTCTAATAATTGTATAATGAGCTATTAACAAACGGAGCCAGCTTTAATTTGATATTGGAAGGTGAAAAAAAAGTTAGAGTTCACACAAAGGATTACAGAAACCAGGTGAGTTTAATTTCTCTACATTATAAAAAACTGCAAAGTCTGCCTTATCGTTCACATTCTGCTAACGAAGATATTAGTTTAAAATATTTTATTAACATTCTGTAATGAACAACTAAAAGCTGGGCCAGACGTGTGAATTAAATATCCTTAAGATTCTATAGAAATAACAATCAATCTATTAAATATTGACGGTCAAGATGGCAATAACACCGAAGTTATATGACATCCTTCAAAGTCACGTGACTAATAGGCTTTCGTTTTTTATAAGTGTGTTTTATCTTGCATATACACACAACTTGAACGGAACACGAAACGAACTTTTAACCTTACTTACGCTATGGAACCAGAAACTAAACGAAGGTAAATTGCTGTAACTGTCGTGAGTGTAACAGTGCAAATATCAATTAAAATTGGCCGGTAATGGCAAGCACGATATATCCAAGGTATTGAACTTAGGTAGAGCAGACAAAATACTGACAATTTGGACTACGTATGGCATGTAGGTCTCTACGTCTATTGATACTGCTACAGGTTCAATCTCCTCAAATAAATCGTTTCAAGTCTGGATATTACAGTGTATGTGATTCAAAAAGTTTGTAATAAATAAAAAGTTATCACCAAAGAGTATTGACTCACCGACTTCAATAGGGATGACATCTGTTGTCAGCTGGACGACAACTGACACGTCATACGTGTCGACCTCCAGTTTTTCAACGATTTGCGACAAATAAACGCACGTCAGTGTCGCAGACGTGACATCGTAAATCTGTCCCGTCACGAGGGTTCACACACAAGATAATATCACAGTCTAAGTATCATACAGTCGTCCGACGCCTTTGATCTTGTGAAAAATGCCGACAACGACTTGACAGTATCGCGACGCCAAGGGTTGTCAAAATTAAAAATATTAATAAAATTATTTATTTATTGCAGATAGAAAGAAAGACAGTTTATTTAGCGCAAACAGGAGGCTACAAATATTTAAAAATAGTGAAAAATAAAATAAAAATAGAGAACAAAAAATTAAACAACTTAAGCCTAAAAAAAAAAATCAACATCTTTAACATTATAATCATTAAAAAAAGTGTAACCTAATATTATTATAACTTGCTGAGAACTAATTGAATAATATTAAATAAAATAATAATTATAAATGGGTAACTGACAAATATTTTCGGTTTCTAGATTTAATAGATTTGAAATTTCTATTGCTGAACTTAATTATATAAAAAATCCTCATCCTAATAAATAATTTCAACAAAAAATTTACTGGGAAGCAATCACATGGTTTCGTATTATACTCCACTAAACTCAGATGTTCAAATAATTTGAGCCCAATATTGTTTTCGTTAAATGTATTTTTTATTTTTCTAAAAGTCGTTTCAAGTAAATCCGGTCTTTTACATGCTTCCACCCATAACTTACATCTGAAATATTGAAATACAATACAAATTAATAAATTCATTCTTCATCTATATTTTTTCATGTAAAAATATAAACTTTGTTATAATTTTAGATTTAAGTTATTTAGGTTTCATTTTTGTAATTAGCACTTAATTAGCGTCCATTTTCCAGGATTTTCCATTTTCCTTCAGGTACCAAGCCTACCTACCTATTCATACTTCTTTCCGTCCATCATTCGGCCTTTTTGTTGGCGTTGTCAACTTTGACGGGTATGACAAATATTTTTATTATTAAATTTACGTATTCACTCTACAATAACAAAACATTATTTATTTACCTTTCTTCTGTTCGTGGAAGCTGATGAAACCGCAGATCCTTATTAATACGAGATGAAGACTTGCAATCTCTCACAGCACACGTCGTATGCACCATTTTATAAAATAATTACGAAAACAAACACGCGTAAGCCCTGAATGACGTGTCCCGACATGCTAACATTATTTTGTTTGCATGTCGGGCTCGGCCCTCCCACGTCCCACCCCTCGCACCCCGCTCGATTGCCCTGCCTAGACGCCTTCGTCGGACGACTGTATGACAATAGTATATTTAGACTGTGATAATATTATCACTTTAAACACAGAACTAGGTGGAACAATTTGATCAAGTGATTTGATCAGAAGTCACTATACCGGTTTTTTCGTGATCCGTCACTGTAACAATGAGAATTTCCTCTTCCGCTGCTCGATCAATTGTTTGGAAGCTGTTCGTTGACGTTCAGATTAGCATCGAGATTTTTTATCGTTATCTATAAGGAAAAAATATGTTTAAGTTATAAAACAAATTGATTTAATTAACGAAAGAAATCATATGGCAGTGCTCTTCGTAAAAGGTCTGGCATCAATGTTTTAATTAAATCAAGTCCAGACTAAAAATAGTGGAACTTCGATCTAAATGTGATTTATTAACTAACCGCACCAAGGTCGAAACAAACCTAGTATATTAATATTTTCCGATCAAGCTTCAAATTAGTAATTAAATATATTTTTAACGACAGAGTCATTAAAAATAATATTAAATCTTAATAATTGACCTTATTATGTACAATTTTATTACTTTACAGGTTTTAATGATAGGTCTAAGTTTTAATTTTAAATGTTTACAGCATATAATTGGTCGGACTATGTAAAATAATACAATAGAATGCAGGTTGTTTCGAACAGTTCTGCTTCTGCACAAATCATTTATATTGTATAAGAATGCACGTGTTTACGCTATAAATAATTTCGTAGGAAACTTCTCGCATATTTTAATGGAAAATATTCACATGAGTGTTTACTACTCCAAAGATTTTAACTGAAAATATTTAATAAATTATTATGTAATATTAGATGATACTGTTTTTTTTTTAAATTTACATACGATTTGGTTGTGTGTGTGTATATTTATATGCTTGGTATTTTATTCTTAAAAAAACTAATCAAATATTTCAACACTCATTATCTATAGGTACCTACAGTCAAAAGTTGACAGAGAGACGTGAACAAAATCAACGTATAAATGTACACAACTAGACAATTCCACTTATCTTCAACTACGTCACTCTCGTGGTTTTTGTCACATGCCTCTATATAAATAAAATGATCTTATGAGAATTTTCTTATAGTCGGATAAATATGAAGTATAAACAGGTGTTAAGATAGACAAGGTTCTTTAATTATTTAATGCAGAATATGCAGATAGAATCGTGGTGTATTCAATTATTTTTTTGCTTCTTTTCCCTAAATGGCAATTATGATTTATTCCTATATTGGCACTGCCTAATATAATAAAGATACCTAAATGTCTAAGATTGTAAGTTATGTAGAATAAGTTTTTAAAGATAAAAAGAAGTAAAATAATATTTTTTTAAATTATAATGTGACGTATTTTTGTTGAAGTATTAACCGTAGGGTAATTTAAGTTGACGACGTAATTAATTAATTAAGTTACTTAAATTAATTTAACGCCGTATATGTACATCGTAGCAAGAAATGTACAAGTTCATTTATAATTCATTATTCTAAGGTTAATCGGATAATAGGCAGACGTAATAACTTGTTAATGTGTTTAAACCAAAACTATTATGATTTCCAACGAATCATTAACTGGCTACTAATCAGAGGCGTTTTGCTCTGCGCGAACGCATTGCACGCACGTGATCGACAGAAAAACGCGGGCTGTCACAGTTTTACCCTTGAAGCGTTAACCAAAGAACTTGTCAATGTAAAACAACAAATCCGACTAGAACACTACATCTTTTAAATATTCTAATTGCTATAATATACAGCCATAAATGAGTACGTACATTCGTTACACTGATAACTACCTCTCATGTACTGAAAAAACTAGGCATACTCAACATAACATGGTAATTGAAACGTTATTTCCACTAATCTTCACTCATTTAGCGAAGTTGACGTAAAAAGCCTAACGTCTAAAATCACCATAACAATGATACAACAATAAAATGCAGATAACAAACGGAGTTTTCCGGATAAATAATACAAAAGTATAAATATTCATGAATGCCGTAACTAATTGTAGGGAGCACTGCCACTGAAACAACTTTTGATCACTTAACTTACATCGGGATTTCGAGGCGTCAATGTCAAGTGCATCCACAGTACTATTATTTATCACTTTCGATTGTATGGCAGGGAGATAAGTGCATCTCGTTCGAACAATGCGATGTAAGGAACACGCGATAAGGTAAAACGTTCGTCGCCGCTTGTACCTGTTTTGCACCGCGCGCGTGCGACTGCCGCGATGTTCGACGCACGAATGCCGCCAAACGACTTGACCATTGTTTACTTCGATAATTACATTTTCATTTCGATCGAGTTTACGGGTCGAAGGCTCCGCAAGCGGAAAATCTCAGAGCTGTACGTCATTACCTGCGCTTGTTGACAACAGATTAGACGAGTTAGAGAAGTAAGTGAATGTGATTGTAGTTTTCGGCAGTTTCAGAACGTGTGAGCGCTCGTACTTAAGTCAAAGCTTGCGATTAAACTTGAACTTGAACTTTAAGGAGTAGCTCGGTTTATTTGTATTGCCTAATACAGGTGTTATGTACGTGTGGTATGTACGTATTGATAAAATTAAGTTTTTTTCTTTGTAATATTTTTTTAGTTTCACAGGTTTTCAGGGTCACAATGTTTTATTAAATATTGTTTTTTTTTATTTATTTGAAAGAGCAAACTTTCATTTCTAAAAGTATATTCTTTTAACATTGTAGTGCAAAACATATCGGACATAAATGATAAATTAGACAGCCATATCCAAGAAATGGAACTGGTTATTAAAAAATGTCGAACGCTATGATTTAATATGCCTGATTTTTTTTTATTTACTTTGTCGTGTATTTTTTAAGGATTACATTGTAGTTTTTAATACCTTTAATAATGGCAGGTTTTTTTATGCTCCTAAAAATCTTTGAGCATATTGTAATGATGACGGCATAAAAACATAATCAGTAGATTAAAATTTCGCTACAGCCGGCTGACTGACTTGTGACGGAATCAGGAATATAGTTAGGTACTTTAGTTTTTTTTATTATATTGCACACGACTTATTTTTATAAAAAATGTAAGTCAACTTACAAAAGAAAATCTTAAACAGTCACCAGCTCATCGAAATGTAATTGTGAAGGCCAAATTTTTCTTCGGAATAGAAGATTGATATCAGATTTTAAGATGTAGGAGAATTTAGTTAAACATTGTGCAATATACAGTGTTAGCTAAGTGAATCACGACAATTGCATAATAATAGTTACATTTAAAACTTATTATACATTATCTGTGGTAATAGTAATATAATAACACTCAAGTAACGATAAAATTAAAGGTTATAGAGCGTCACTATTATTCTGCAAACAGGTTTGAATTCGATGGACGTGTAAAGAATAATTTACTAATATTATTTTCCTGACAAATTATCCTGTGTATTGATTTTTTGTGATCTATTTACGAAAACAATGGTATGATAGCTATTATTAAACAACTTAATCTCTATTGGTTAATAAATGTTAGTATACATTTTTAAAATAGGAATTATTTGCACAAACAAAGTTGTTACCAGTTCTAGTTTAATATTGTCTCTATATTCACAATTAACATTAAATAAAAAATATTAATGTAACTGAAGATGATGTTCTGATTCCGTTATTTTTTTACAACAGCTGTTAACGAATACATGCCAACGATATACACTAACCTTTTCTGTTGATATGTATGTGCCTATGTGTACAAAGTACGTATGAATACTAAACCTAAATATAGCTACCCTTAGCCAGTAAAACCTGATACAGTCGTGCCTCTTTGGCCATGACATTTGAGTTACAATCTGTACCAAACTATGGTTGAATTAACATGCAAACAATTATCGGCTCCGTTCAACATCTCTCGTTTGTATAAATCGAACTGGAGTTTCATCCTGTGCAGGCTTTTGTGAACCATTTTTATTAGGTACTCACCAAAAATAATATGACTAAAAGTACACTTGACCACAATACCTTAGGTATCATAATGATAGCTTAAAAATAATTACTATGAACTATGAAAATTAATTTACATTTTGTTATTTCTAGACTCAACTGTGGTACTGCTACGGGTCACACCACACATTAGGAGGGTTGGAGGGAGTCCCCGCTCCAACCCTCATAATGGTGGCGGACTCTATCTATTCTTCCTACTAATTTCCAAAGTAAGCAGTTGAGACCATTTTACAATCATTTTCATCGCCTACCGCAGCCCTTTCTTAGTGTTGTAGAGCAGACATCTCAATACTCTATTTAGCTAAACAGTTTTTTTAAAACTTACTCTTTCTGTAGAGCTCTCGATTGCGCATAAAGAGAAGGAAATATTAGTTATAATGAAATTAAAAACAAAAAGTCTTTAAAACCTTTCTAAATAGCTTTTTACAAAATGTTTTTAATTATAGTTATTCATTCACTATTCACTTAGCTTTCAAGGTTTATTATTCAAGATATATTTAAGTACCTCGATTAATATCCAAAAAGAGAGAATATAATAAATAGTATAAGATCTAAAAAAAAGAAAACCAATAGTGACAGTGACAGCGTATTTATTAAGACTTTAAAAGAAAACGTTAAAGGAACTTATTTACATATGCGTATTAATTGAAACTGGCCAGTATTATTTAAAAATAAAACTCAATAACCGGCTGTATAATTGATAGGCTTTTAAGAAAAAAAAGTGAAAAATAGTTCTTATTATAAAACATATCGAGGTTCAAGGTTTTTAAAAGTGGAATCTTTCACACGGTATTAAAGTTGGTGAGCCCCAAAAGTTAAAAATAAAATAAACTCATTACATTCGCAGCATGCAAACTCGTGACGAACAAAATGCTGACGGCAACACTAACCAGTAATCTTACTATTATACTTAATTTTACTTTAAATTTAACCAGCTTCTTTTAAATTTAATTTAACTACCCACTGTGTTAATAGCTAGCTGACGTTAGAAACCCTTCAACGGGTTTTGCTATTTAAGTACAGTTGAATTTAATTAGGTTTAATCGCGCAAAGTAAATAAACTCATAAAGATAAAGGGTTACAAAAAGTGAAACTGTTGTCAAGAAATTGAAGAAATCATTTAATCAACACACAGTCCACTAAGATTTTAACGCTAAATTTTGTGAGGATGGAAGGATGTTAATTACTCTTACGTTAAACGGCACGATCAATTTTAATGAAATTTGGTATGGAGTTACCTGGTACGCTGAAATAACACAGGCTACTTTTCAAGCGGGTGAAGTCGAGGGTAACATCTAGTAAATAATAAACGAAACTGTTAAGCTACGTAAAGGTTAGATTTTTCAAACCAATGTAATAGTCAAAGTCTTCAAACAAAGTATTTATTTTGGAAATACAGAAAGCCATTTAAACACTTAATGATTTAGTAATCAGTATAAAAACATCTTCATTCGTTAAAGTAAGTACCTAGAACGACTTGATCGTTAATTTCTTAATCTATATACTACCTTGGTATATGATTTTGTTACTTCACTTTCAATTTTATAAAAGCTTATATTTATGTAATTTAATTTATCAGTACAACAAACAAGAAAAGTGGTCTAACTAGACTTTTCCCAGTACTCAAACCGGTATAGATTACTTAGGGAAAACTAATTGATCGACAAGCATTTATTAAATATTTTCTATTTTAATATCGAGAAGGAATAAACTTTGGTCACCGTGCTTGCTTATTTGAGTGTTGGCGATTTGAGGTTCTATTGTTTTCTTAATAATAACCATTTTCATCGCATATTATTATTACTTTTAAATCATAGCGGCTGAAAGTTAAAGTAATATTATTACAGTTATGAGGGTGAAACAGCACGCTTCACGACGTATGTCTTCTACAAGAGCAATCATATTACTAAATTAAATGAGTAGGTAATATTGACATAAATCCTTTAATAAAAAATCTTAGATCAAAAGCATAGAAGACATGTCAATCACAACAAGTTAGAAGCTAAAACTTGTTTGTAAACCTGTAAAGTAACTTCTATAACTGTATTATGAAGGTCTATTACAGAATAACTTGCTTGATAATTAACTAATTATATGGTAGATAGTTCCGTATGCAGGTATGTGAATAAAAGGATCTGCATATTCAAGTAAATTTCTTGATATTTTTTCTAGAAAACAAAAGAAAATTCTTAGTAGGTAAGTTATGTAATTATTGTATGAAGTGGTCTTATCATTAGAAAGATTTATCATAAAGAACGATGCACCTTGTCTACCATCTACCGGGTGTGGAATGAAGATGTCTTATATAAAATCGTAAATTATATTAGTTTTAGCTACTAAATGAGAAAAAGTAGGAAATGGGCAACAATTCTAAGATTTCCAAAGCAATGTACAGTTTCTCATTGTTTCAAAAATATCTTAAACAACGAACAATAATTATTTCTCAGAAGAAATGAATAGGGAAGCGTCTAGACTATGCATAAATAAGCAAATCAAATTAGATTATACATGTCTATTAGACGCACTAAAATGTCTTGACGCAGGTGACAAGCATAAATCCATTTCCACATATATCACCTCGGTTTTCAGGTGCTGAATAATAACGCACGATTTAAATAATTCATAATCAACGCTTAACTAAACGCAAACTTTTGCGTTTTGTTTAGCATTAATGTCGCATTTTTTCCTTTCGTTACAGTCACGTTTTCCCATCGCACTTGTCTTGCCGGTTCGCTGGTTCCCTTAACTGTTTTCAACGTAACTACATTACCGGTACCATTATTATCTTCTCATATTTGTCGTAAAGGCTTACTTCATTTCATAATATATGCAGCTGAGCCATAAAATATGTTGTGAGAAGTTTGACCTCTCTACAAGTATTGTAATAGTTTCATAGCTATTCATAGAATCCGGAGGAACCGTCAAATGATTAACGGAAACCTCGCCTCAGACATTTCTACAAGAGTTAAACCTTTATGTTAATGCGTATTGTACTTAAGTTGGAAAACAATGTTCGGATAGCGGTCTTCTTAGTGTTAATGAAATCCAAAATGGTGGAGTTCCTGAATGTTTTGTTTTTGTTTTACCAGCAACTATTTTCCACTGATTTTTCTTCTAAACACAGAACTATTTAACTCAAATTGTTTCGCAAAGCAGGAAAATGACGACCTCAGTTATTTGCTTATTGATTAACTAGTAGAATTTATACTAAGATGATGCTAATGCATAGCTAAACCTTACAAATACAATAAAGTTGTAATGTCATGCAAATAAGGTGTCACATATTACAGAACACAGGTAAATACGAGTAATAATTGCATAATTCCTTACAATCGTGATGTGTATAATCAGCTCTGCTTCACGATAATTAAGATAGAATCACGAATATATCTTGAAATATATGATGCTAATAGTTGATACACAATTTTCCTTAGCTTTAATTTTATATTGTTTACTTATAAATTTTCCGGTATACTTGCTGATTTAGAACACAACAAAAGCCTTATTATTAATTTATAATGTTCTATTATCATTAATCAAATAGCATCTTATGTAAAACCTGTGCATGTTGAAATAGAAATCAATATAATGATCGTTCTGACTTAAGATCTCTTGAAAAGGTAGCTACAATATGTGGTATTATTTTTAATTATCAGAAACAAAGTCCGTTTTAAATACATAGTGCTATTCAAACTCTATGTTAATATTTAGGCAAGCAAAAAAATTGTTGATTTGCGTCATAGACTTTGCACTTCAAAGCAAAAAATAATTCCAAATCATTTGGAAACCTCACTTTGCGTTCAAAGTTTGTTCATCGAAACAATTGGACTTTGTGTTTCTAATATTATTGTGGTAGTTCATACAAACCTTTGATCTTCATCAGTGCTATAATTAGCTACAGATGACGCTGAAGAAAATCCAAAGATTAATTATTGATCAAAGTTCAATTGTCTTGTAAACACGAAATGACTTAAAAACTTGGAATAACCCAGTCTTAAATCAAAGTTTAATTCGTTAAATTAGACTTTGTATCAGAAATATTATGATGGGTCTTTATACGTATAGGAAATCCTTTGATCTTTGCTTGCTTGGAACGTATAATTGTAGCGACTTTAATTGATCTGTTAACGCGTGAGCCAACCATTGACTGTATTTTTTGTAACTGTGATAATACTTGATAAATATTTTTCATAGGGTTTAGTAATTTAAGTTAATAAGATCTGAATTCCAATTACACTTGACTGACTAGTTCGAGTTTTACTTTTAGTACCCTGTCATCAGCCCTATTACAATTTACGGAAAACTCAATTTATCTGTTCTACAACCGTCTTAGCATCATTGTTATAGGTATTTATATGTAGAACAAACATCTACGGTACTCGTGACTTCGTAGTACATAGCATAATTGGATCTCCGCGTAACTCGACATAAGTGGCGACGCTAACTCGTGATAATCTATTTTTATTGCGACCAATAAATTTAGAAACATGACTATTACTATGTAACTCATTAAGAAGTCCGATCTAAAAAGTTGTAGGAAAATATATCGTGGCTTTGCTAGTTAAATCACATTGTGACGTCGACTGGTAATGCTTAGCGTGTTCGTAAATAGATCATAATAACTATATCACATAGATGGTGTGTGAATGATCACTTTGCAACTATAAAATGCGAGGTAAACATACTAAATTGGTTATAATAATATTAAATGAAAGGCACCTTGTTACGTGGTGATCTAAGAGTTTAGAATCACGTGAAAAGCTCGTTAACTTTCGTGTTTAAACAGACCCTGTTCATATTTGAATGTTATATGCCGTTTCTAACCAAAGAAAGTCAAAACTGAAATAAAAGAACTATCAACTGAAAATAATAATAATTTTAGTATTTCACAATAAATTTACTAACGATGGTATTACGCAGGATGCCTTATTATGACTGCAACTACATAGATATATTTTGACTAGTTTCAATAATTATAATCACGATTCTAGCAATAAGACCCACCTGTGAAGTCTTCAAGACAAATGAATGTACATTATAAATTCACACATACATGTATCATGAACTCTGAGGAAGAACGTCATAGCTTGATAATTGGATGAAGTATTGTACAATGTACGTCAGCTATTTATTCAAATAATTATGTTACTTATACTGTTCCTTTAAAGTCCAATTTAGAGAGTCTTTTGAGACAACAGTCTATTGTTTCTTTAGCCAGAAAGTACCTATAATAAGGTATGTTTTATTAGCTTTAATAAAGCATACAAAGTGCATAAAATCTACGTCTTAAGTAATCGACATCATTGTTACATAATTAATGATTGATGATGATGATGACAATACATAATTGGAAATGCAGTAAAAACTCACTCAACACTGTCCATTGAAACTCGAGGCAATTACATAATTGTTACTATAGGGTATCTATAACGTAAATACAATGGAAGACATTTATTGACGAATGGCGATGTGTCTTGTAGTACGTCATATGGGATTCAATAGAACTGAAGGGAGCAGACTATATTTTTTTTATGTTTTAGAATACACAAAAATGTTATGTGGACACTACAATTCGATAAACTTAAACAAGATGTTTTTAAGTAGGTGATATAAAAATAAATAAAATGAAATATCAAGCATAATGTAGCATGCTGTAAGCATAATATAAGCTGTTCTGGTACATATATTTAGATTTAAGACATTTTAATTTTATATAGTGGCTAATATCGAATTATAAATAATTTATGTCAACACTGTAAAAAAAAATGTTATAGTTTATTAATATCTTTTTTTTTCAAGCTGTAGGTACAGGATTTTATTTACCCTAGTCCTATTCTCCCCGTCCTACCCGGTGGGTAACATAGTAGTTATGTTTTTAAGTTCTGCGTATGTAATGAGGGGCACACAGCCTACTCTACTGATTAAGCTATCGATAAAAACCTTGCTACTATTGCTCAGTGTTTTTGTGCCCAAATATTATTATCTAAACATGTTTCTGTCAGCGCCACGCCACGTGTGAAGTTTTGCCGCATGCCATAGGTAATATCTGTTACTATGTAGTTACCGCAATAACTTCGGATGTTTGAGCTTTTATTTATATAAGAAGGGACGATTCTGCCGTTGTCTGCGAGGACTGGTGCGATGTGGCTCAGTATAGACAAACGTGGAAGGATGGATTTAGGAGAGGTTTTTACTCAGCAGTGGGACGCAATAGGCAAGAAAAAATAAAGAATAAATTGCAGTCTTTTTTTTCGTGCGAAATCATCAAATGACTCCGCCCGCTGTGGGCGCAGCGGGAGAGAGTGTCAAACTTTTACTGACTAAAATCCACTATGTTCCTCCTGGAGCCCTTTGAGAGCCAGGGTCGTGGTAACTCTCACGAATATCCCGCAGCCCCGGCAGATAATTTGCAGTATGAATTCCACTTATGGAGCTTGTCACTGTAGCTTTAAAGTAGAGTCCACGTGTGACCATATTTCTTTGAAATAGACTTGATTGTATTTTTAATAGTCTTGGTAAATATTGATAGTAATAAAATTATAATAATTAACATTTCCCTAAGTGAACCAGTTTTAATTTCCTTTCGAACTTGTTCTTGAAGTTCAAGATACTATAAAATATACACCTGTGTTACTTGAAAGCTTTGCGTATCGCGTGTCAACAGACTTCTGTACCTAAAACCGGTAAATTCTATCAGTTTACTATTAATTGTGAGATAAATGATTATAGTCTATAATTTACACTGGTGTACATAACTTATATTTGTTTTTTAATATTAGTAGGCTCGTTCAGATGCTTTTTCGTAGATTATCCTTCCTACAACCTTTATGAAATTTTAAACTAACGACGTTGTAAACAAAGCCTTGGTCCTAAGACCTAATGCTAAACTACGTAAATAGATATAAATAAAGAGGAGTAAAGTCCTTTATCATAAAATAGTTATTGTTATGTTCGCACAAGGTGGCTTTGCTGATAATAGTTCGGACTGACCTCGCTAGATGGCGTTAGGTGTGACACACCGTTGTGAGGTGAACACACAACTTCACACATCGATTTACTTTGTCTTACGATTTCCCATAATTATAAGGAATAATACCGTTGTAAACAACTATAGTAATTAAACGGAAAATAACTTCGTAAGCTTTTGTTCTTGTTTACAGCAATTTTCTTTTGTTGTGTTCACTTATACCGAAGTTATACCTAGTATTTAGTATCCATTAAACTGTTAATAAAGCTGGACTCGTCTCATGACTTGACGGAGCTTTCTAGTACCTAGTAGTAATAAAAATAACTGTAGTTACTACCACAACAACGAAGAAAAAAATAACTTTTGTGTACACCAAACAATAAAATCGCATTAGCACAATCATATCTACCAAAAAAAAATATCCCAATAATATAATCAACTATTTTACTTAACTTAAGTACAAACCAAAGAAGCTGCAAATGTATTTAAGTTTACTTACAAACATGTTCGCAGTTATCAAATGATGTTTACCTGAAACAAGAAATTAAATTAGAGTTTAGAGACACATGAATTAAATTAACAAGTTTAATAGGACATGAATTTGCGAAGGATCAAATGAAACGATCAGGCCTCGAGTTTTATGGTTCGCAAAATATTTGTTTTGAATATTATTATCATTTCGAGTCAAGTCGTGGGTCACGATTTGTTTGTCTGTAGACCCTCCCACCTATACCTGTGTTGTTATTAGACTTCAGAACGCCCTAAAACGTGTGATGTTTTAAAGTGACATTGATTTGTCCAACTCGTTCATACAAATAAGACCAGGTACCTACTAAGTAAATCTATTCCTTAACAGAACTTTTCAATTAACAGTCGTTAAAAGAACGACATTGAGCTAAATGTCACCTTTAGGTGTGAAGCTGTCTTCGTCATTGTCAAATGGAATGAAGGGACAAATATTAAGTACCTAAGTATTTTGGAACGTCACTAAGTGTCGTTTTTGCAAACGGGTGAAAAAAATCGAGTTTCTTATATTTCTGTTATATTAATGATCCTTAATACCTTTACAAAAGGTCTATTTTACTGTAGTGGTTATACTAAAAGAGAATACAACCACGTACATTGGCAACCTACCTATTGTAAAAGTGCATTATCATGTTATGTTTTATCATCTATCAGTTTTATCTTTATATTATGTACCAAGTTCATGACATTATAAATTAGGTATACTTCTAAGATCTAGCCTACACACTTTAGTTAGCAAATATACTGAGTAAACAAAACTGAAAGTTACATTAGGTTATGGAAAGGCCGTAAATATCATTCTGTTACCGGTAATACCTGTAAAGGTGTTTATTAATCCCTATTAAATATTGCAGTGGCCACAAGAAATGCGTATAATTTTATGTAGGTAAATACCATTTTTATACTATACCTACGTACTACTATTTTTTGATCGCGCTTACGCCCGCTAATAATAATATGTCAGTTATCACAGTAAAAAGCCTATCTCATTTCATGAGTGTCAAACTTTGTCCGTACCATATTTTATCACTATTAAAATTTGTTGAGTGCTATGGGCGTAAAAGTGTAGGTAACTGACAGACATAACTTCTTGCAACTTAGTATTAATTTGCAGGAAACTCTGTATTATCTGTAATATTATTTGATATACTTTATTCTAAGAAGAATTATAATCGTCTCTAGTTTTGACATTGATAATTAAATACAAAGTTATTATAATCGAAGGTCTAAACTACTCATACCTATTTAAAAAACGCCGGGAGCGATACATTAATTATGCTATTTTTAATGTAATCACTTGATAGATTAATCGTCCTCAATGATCCATGGCTGTTTTATATGTTAATGTTAAATGTCAAGGACAACAACGAAGCGTTTTAATAATTTCGTCACATTTTTATTATGGTTACTTTAGATTTAGACTTAAATGTCGCATTGTTTTAAAGTCACATTTTTTAAGGTTTTAGTCGCATTTAGCGTCAGGGAGGCTTTGACTGCTTCACTGAATTAAGTTGGTGAGACTAAAGCCTTCAGCCAAGGCACAAAAATATATTAGAGTCCGATTTAAAGACTCGAAGAATCATACTAATTTAAGGATAAAAATTGGTCGCTCGTAGAAGGTTGTGCGTACAATAAAAAACTTTTTAATGCCATTTGGTTAATTTCACTACAATATTACATGCAATATCTAGTCACAAACACATTAAAACTAGTTCAAAATATACAGTATACTTGTGCCTTTAAATAGGAAGTACACATCGAAACAAACGTATTTCCCCGATTACCGAATGCAAATACAACGTAATAAAAAACAAGTATGATCTGCATATGCACCAAACATTTCTTTAATATCCGCATAAACCGCTTATCTCATGGCCACGCACGAAACGCGTCGCCTCGCGTATGCGCACCGCTAGGATGTATAGTATGCGCAGTACTTCCGGTAGAAAGTCTAAACGTTAGTATAATTTATATTACATTAAAAATTCTACGTATATTGCGACATAATCGATATGTAATAGGAACATTATGTGATGTTGCGTAAGATGTTAAGTAAGTAGCGCATAATGATGCTTCTACACTAGGCCACATAGGCTGACACTGCAAACTGGAAATACATTAGGTATTTGTTTTTCTGGAAAAGTGACATTCAAATCTCTCAATCGGAAATACCAGGTCTAGGTTACCTCGCTTATCGAAATGAACCCGAATGAATATCAAAAAATGCTTTCTTATTTTCAGACACAATTTTAAACCTAATAAACAAAAGTTCTCATAATAGTTCCATATCAATGCTAATAAAATCTTGGTTGTAATAAAAAAAAGGGATTTGCTATCCATATCCTCCACAATATGAAAATTTTCATTGTGTAAACAGTCCAAACAAGGAAGCTATAATAATAGGTATATGTGTCGAAGTGTAAACGCAGCTTTATAACGTTGTGTGATAATTAGGAATTTATCACGGTTTGACCATAAATCGTAATACATATCATGAGCTTTAAATTATGTTAAGTTGTATAGGTAAATAATGTCTGATTTAGGCCTCAGTGGCTAACGTTACTAAGACACCACCTAGCTACGCGGATATATTATAGTGCACGAAAGTGTACTCAAACACAGATGCACTCTCTATTTCTTTACTCTCATAACCCGATGGGACGGCCACCCGACTCGAATGGAGAGAGATCAGGCGCAGGACCTACATTTTAACGTGCTTTCTGAAACACGATATAGGTAACTGTTAGGTACCTGTAATTTTGAATGGTGATGATACACGCCTTGAGCTCTCAGAATCGAGACACGTTTAAAAAATATAAAAAAAAATCTATTAAAATTGTTAGTGCACTAATCATTTCATATTTCAGCTTTATTTTTTCGTGAAATTCTCTGAGATTTTTTTCTGCGAGAACGTACACCGTAACTTAATTAACCACATCCAGGGAATGCACAAATCATTGATCAAAAATTACACTTTCAACAGCACATACGTCAATTCTAAACAAGCCTACAAACAAACACTCCCAATGTCAAATTAACGCATTAATAATAATCACTTTAAGATAAACACACCGATATTTACACTTCATATAAACTGGGCTAATATTATAATCGTTACAATTAAAGCCAAGCGGCAAGTTCCGGCAGTAGGCCAAGATATTCATCGGACATCTAAATTACATGCGGAAATAACAAACGGATTTTAAATCTTTGCGTTTCCGATTCAAAACCGGTTTTTAGGAAACGGTTTTAAGACACAAATCAATGATAATTGGTGGTGTAATGTCTTACGTAATTAAAAGGTTTTGTTAATAAAGATAACTGTTATGGGATTTTGTGGTTGATTGGCGGTTTTTTGTGTATAAATAAAAAAACTTGATTCGTTTTACTCGTATCTTCTGTATATATAAAACTCTTCCGTTACTGACTGACTGACTGACTGACTGACTGACTGACAGACAACGCACAGCCGAAACTACTGGTCGTAGAAAGCTGAAATTTGGCATGTAGGTTCCTTGAGATATGTAGGGGTGCACTAAGAAAGGATTTTTGGAAATTCAACCCCTAAGGGGGTAAAAAGGGGTCATAACGTTTCTATGAAAAATCTTATTCCTTGGGTTTATAAACTTGAAACTTAGTACAAACACGTATATGGTCAAGTAAATAAGTTTGGCATTATTATTTTTTCCAAACTACCCTCCAATAGTGATTTAGGGGGTTGCGATTGGGTGACTGATTGACTTTCGCGTAGCCATAACCGCTCGGTGTAGGAGTCTCATATTTTAAACAAAGCTTCCTTTACTGACGGGAGTGAGCATTAAAAAAAGATTTTTGGAAATTGTACCCCCAAGGGGGCGAAAAGGGGTAAAAACGTTTCTATGAAAAATGTTATTCCTTAGGTTTTTAAACTTAAAAATTGGCATGAACACGTACATAGGCAAGTACTTAAATAAATTTTGATAATGTAAGTTTTCCAAACTACCCTCCAATCGTGATTTCGCGGGTGCGATTTGGTGACTGATTGATTAACGCACAGCCGAAACCTCTCGGTATAGAAGTGTGATATTTTGAACAAGGCTTCCTTAAGTAACACAATTGACCACTAAGAAGGATTTTTGGAGTAGCAAGCCCTTAGGTAGCGGGCGGGGGGGTGGATCAACTGATTCTTTTAATTATTCTAGACGATGTTTTGCCTCTCTTTACTTTTTGTTACATAACGTAATCGACAAACTCCAAAACTACTTTTCGTTTTCAAATATTCACCATTAGAAAGCTACATCATCCCTGAGTAACTCAAGCTGTATAATATAATTCAATGTAACAATTTTTTAGCCTATGAAAGAAAGTCCTGTCGAGATCATTAAAAAACGCCACAATCCCAAATTACACGTGGGCGAAGCCGCGAGCGGAAAGCTAGTGCTTTAATAAGACCTTTAATAGTTACGATTAAGAGCAGGTGTGTTTTCAAGTCCAAAGGCACTCTTTTTTATTATTTCGATATGCTCATGTTGGGCGTTTAGCCTACTGCAGAAATCGCAAAAAATGATAGAAAAATTAATCAGGATCGATTTTTAAAGTACCTGCAAAATAATTTGGAAAACCAAATTAGTTAACTTAAGATTGATTATAATAAACAGCAGGTGTGAGACAATTTTGACTCTATAATTTTGTAAAATATTTTTTTGAAAATATCATTAATCAGTTTTAACATCGCCATATATTATGATCTAGCAGTTTTCCGCTCACCAGGCATTTAGACGGAAACCCGTGGTCGCATGTCGTCTTAACGAGATTGACCTAGGATAAATGTTAGGAAGTGGCCGTTTGTGTGTCATTTTCCTCTTGACTTATGAAAGGACGCGTTTATAGAGGTGCTAGATATGACATGGAAATTGCACATGGATTTTGTCGATCAAAAATGTATTTTTATCCTCAAGTTTAGAATATTGAATATCCGAATTTCTATTTAATTAATGATAGTGAAATTAAAATACAGTAAAACTAAAATAAAAAAAGACTTTGTTGAATTTAAAACACTGCATCATGCAAAATACTGATCACTTAACCAATTATGGAATTAGGTACCGTAATTAAATATTACCTAAACAATTCTTCATTAAATCATCGCCGGCCAGTGGTTTAGTTGCCAATTTACATAAACGCCGGCTTCTTTATAGCAACATTAGGCATAATATTTTACTTCTAATTGGCCACGCATACCTTCGGTAGTCATTCAACCTGTTACCCAGGTAAACTACAATGAATTGTAGCTATTTATTTTGAAGCTAAACAAAGCACGCTCACTACTGATGTCTCTTCCAGACGCTTTACATCATTGTGAAATACGAATGTTCGAGCCGGCCCCTCCCAAGGCGAGAGAAGTACTACCAACGAATATTAAGTTGTATAGAAATGTACTTATATAAGTACAGTGAACCACCGCGATTTGTCTCACATTGATACTCTCTTAAACCTCTTTTGACAGTCGTTACGTTAGTTTTATTGCATTGTTGTGTACGATTGTCGTGCATCCGATATTACAACGTGATAGTTCAAGACTTCTAATCTAATCTCGTCACCTGTCAAGGTGTTTTTGTTTGGTCTACACATGTTTGGAGTCACTTCCTATTTATTGTTTATGATGTGTCACTTGGTACATGGCCACATCATTAATGATGCTTAGTAATTAATGTCACATGATTTCGCGTGACATTTTTAACGGGTTGTTTAATATGCGAATAAGATTAGCTTAATTTTGTCGTTTACGACGCATGCCTCGTTTATCACAACACAAAACAAGTCCAATGCGACTGCTCTTGTTTTGCAAATAAACGTTTGTCATTTCATTGTTTATTTTTAATGTACTATCACTAAGCTGCTGTCTTTTTCAAATTTATGGGTATTTACTAGTGTGTTCTCAGAATCATATTATTATAAGTTATAAACGTGGAAATAAAAAAAAGAATGTTAAACTTCATACCTATATACACATTTATGTAGCCTATATTATCGATCAAAACCTGCTTGATATGAAATATTTATCGATAACATTGCGTTATATCCGACCACTAAACTAGAAACGACACCCCTTATGATAACGCTAACTTACGAGAGTTGTGAAAGCGTAGTGTAATTAGTATCTAGATACCCTACAAACAACTCTTAAGGTAATATAATGGCAGGTGTGAAAGAGAGATGCAGCTCTACTGTGTAGTGCTCTGTCACGCTTCTACAACTACAGTAGGCCTAAGGTAACAACGTAGTGGGATTCGAGTTAACGATACCGTGATAAATACTAGTGCCTTATGCTTCCTAGTTCCTGCGTTACTTAATAACATAAATCTTGGAAGTTCGAAAGCCTGTGGTATTAAAGTTAGGTCACTTTTGTAGAGACTGTTCTTTTGTTTTTCATTGTTTAGGCTTCTCTAATCCATCGTTAAGAGTTATCATATGAAATCGCGAGTAAGGTAAAATATGCCTTCATTTTCCTTTATAACACTTATTAGGGAAAATAAAATATACTTTATACATATTATGAGCCCTCAATATAAAAATATATACAACAATACATCGTAATAGTACTTAATAGAATTGTAGAGTTTCTAAACGTCAAGATAACACAAATACAACAGATTCTGTTGATACCAAATGACTGTATAACTTTTAATACTAAACTTTTACGGAAAGTCCCTAATAAAACTACTAGTTTTTTCCAGCAATTTAAATTATAATTCCTAATGAAAAATGCGATCGGAACGAAAGGTATGTTAGCAGTAAACTATTAAAATTCTGTAGACTAGAAAACTCGTATCGTAAGTAGTACACATGCTACAAACATGTCGTAATAATGAATTAGTCATTCAGTACCTATTCACTTACCTTTATAGCCTGGACTGACAAATATACTAGGATTTTTTTGTTTAAACTACTCCCGTACTAAAGAATTTAATCCTTGTATTGCGGGGAGTTTCACATTCAATTCACATGCAGGTTGTGGATAGCCTCGACCTCTTCACAAGTAGTGAAATAGAAAAGACTAAAAAAATATTTATTTTGTGTTGAATAGTCTCTTCTAAGTAAATAATGTATTCTTTGCAATATTGGGCGGAATAGTTTAATCTATATTCATACTTACTGTCTGTTTAGTATTATATATACTTACCTGCCTACTTACCTAGTCTGTACAAATCTGTTTCAATGCCCACTCAAAATAACCTCAAACATTGGTTCATTTGGGTCAACGCTTATCGCAATATCTATCGATAAGTAAGATTGGTTTTCCTTTTCCTATTAAGTAATACTTACCTCTTTAAAAATCATTTCTCTTTAAAAAGGATTATTTAAATCAATTTTCACATGACATAACATCTAAAAAGTTAGTATGGAGTCAGTAGCAAAAACACTATTTACAAGGAATCTGTAACATCATCGTTTCAAATAGTAGAGATTTCTATATACATACCTAAAAACGTTCTTTATAGCATGTTATAAGCCTTCAATAGGAATAGTTCACCGATAACATTCCTACTAGGGGCTCTGTACGTTGTATCAAAAGTAATACTAACGTTCTTGACTGCTATTGTTAGCTGCCATATCATTGTTCCAGCCACTCATTGCGAACAACAGACATTAAAATATAATAGCCCGATGAGATTATCTCGATGGCAGGTACAGAATTTACTTATAAATGTGAAGGTATGCATACTAAGTTGATCTTCATTCTATTAAACGTCACTGTATCTAGCATATTTCTAAATAAGGAAATTAATATTGATATATTATGTTAGAAGTTTGAATTATTATGTGAGCCTGCACAATCATTTATTTCCTGATATAGTCTATTAATATAATAGTATTTATGAAACTAAATTAAAGTAAATATGCATTGCAATTAAAAAAAATACAAGGCGATTAATTGACAAAGAGTAATATTAACAAATGCATTAATACACTAGCGTGATAAATCCACAAATTCACAAATCCACAAAGACTCCCAATTACTATTGTTGTTTTATACGTAAGTACATAAAAAATAACTTGACAATTAAAACAAAGTTTTATGTAAACAAAAAAGACACTCAATATTAATAAAGTAGTTAATTGAAGAACGTGCTGTCCGTCTCGTGATTACAATTATCGCTCTACATTTACGTCAATAAACAAGAAAGGAACTCGGAACTCCATAAACAAACATTTCGTACTAGATTAACATGGAAAATGTATTCTGTTATCTAAAACCATAAATGCTAGTACATATACTTAACAGCTATTAACTCGGTAATTGCTAAGGAGCGCTATTCTCCGCATTCTTCGCGATACTAACTAATCATGCCCGTAGACTAGTCTTTAGAATTGTGTATAAAAAATGTCGCGAGTTATCTGTTACGCAGGAGAAATCTGGGGTTCTACTATCACATCGCAACAAGACTAGTGTAGTTGTGGAAGAGAGACGCCGCTCTACCCTGTATAGAGCGCTCTCTTTCTGCCACAACTGCGACAGTCTCACATATAGGTGGTAGTACACCTCAATCTGGTAATTAGTGCCAACTTGGTACATGTATGATAGATCGACGTGTTTCTGAGTAAGATAGCCATGTTCAATTTTCGAGTACATGGTACAACATACTTCGGGATGTAAACAAGTGCGTGTAGAAAGCAAACCTCAATTCAAGTCTCTCGTCTCTACTTTTCAGTAATAAAAAAGACAGAGATATTTTGCACTGCAAGACTTTTGTAGAAGAAAGTTATCGCAATGCTGTGTATCGCACCGTCTCACTATCACAACTTCCAGTCTTAGTTTGATAGGCGGTGACAGGCCCAATATTAAATACATTGCCTACATATTCTGACTTCATGTAATTTTGATGCAGTCTTCGCACTGTTACTCGTGCTGCACTGCTTCAGCTCACTTCATGTTCGACAAGGCTCATGCAGAATTCATCTCGATAATTTTAACGCAAAACTAACAGGCTATTGCATAATAAGTATTGGAAGACTAGTTGTCTTGACAAAATTAACATGCTTAGTTGTATTAGTTTTTATATTATGCAAATTCTTAAAGTAGGTAATACAAATAAATAGTAGAAAACAACCTAGATTTAGTAATGTGTGGCTAGGTTTATTTAAATGTCAAATACTTATAATTATGTAAAACTTAAGTGCAAGCTATTAGTTTCGATATAGTTTTGCTAACTAAACGAAACTCAATTTAAGTAGCTTTAAAATAATTTTTGTTTTATACTTGCTTAAAGTCCTCAATTAAATAAAGTTTTTTTTTTATATTAATATCGAATTAGCACCTCGAACCAATGATGAATTCTCTTTACCCATTAAATGCCATGTTAACTTGTTGTTTAATAATTAAAACACATTTCACAGGTTGCACAAGTAACATGCAAAGTAACTAAATATTCTTAGAACAATTATTTATTGATTAGGTACTAAGATTTCTAAATGGGAAATCCCACCTTCAATTTAACCGATAGACGCTGTGGCCTAGATTTGTTTACAATGCGCTAAAGGAATTTGCAGATTTGCAGGGCTGGAAGCCCAAAATATCCAGCAGTGTATGCTTTCTTCTTACTGAGAAGATAAAAAGTGTCAAAATCCCAAAATATTTGTCATTAGTGTATAAACAGTAATGTACCAAATATTTTATCAAATCATAAACTGATTTAGATAATACATTAATTTTTACTAGGTACGGTAGGTAAATATAAGAATTCTTGTGTTTTATTTCCTTTCTTATGATTTCACAATATTTTCCTTGACGAAACTATGTGACGAGACTTTAGTAGGTCAAACTAGACGAACGTAGTGCATTTACTTGTTTTCCTGTTAAAATTGCTCGAAAGAACAAAACATGAAAAAACGTTAAAAGACAACCTAAGTAAGTTACTCAATAACATATTTTGAGAGTTATTATAGTTATGAAGTGTTCTTGCAATATTTGTATACACGTGCAAATATTACGAGAATGTGAGCAGCTACGAGTTGCTTAGAAAAGTCATAGAGCGTCTGTAAATTAGCATAAACATAAGTACAATACTAACTTAGCTTTCATTTGTCTCTTAGTTACGTGATTATTGCTTAGTTCTATCTATTTCTAAATGTAAAAAATATACACTGTTTTAAAACAGACCCAGAACCCACTCATTATTTAAGTAATTTGGTTGTGAATGATTATAAACATTTTTTTAAACGTTATAATTTTTTTGTTATTGCCTTCACATTAAACCAACTAACTAACTAACGTTGTTAATAACCATTATGGATCAAGTTGTCTGAAAAAAATGAATTGAATTGAATTGAATTAAAAATAACCCAGACCTCATTTATGGAAAAATAACTACCAATTCTTAATTAAGCCACTTTAATTCGAGATGTCAAATTTGTATTGGAGGAAAAGTTTCACAAGCGATCTTCAGTCGATAACATGAGAACACTCTTCTTCCTCCTTAACAGTATTTTTTAATTCTAAAACAAACTTTTCCTTTTCCTATCTTTAATACAATAGGACAAGTTTACGACTTTATCTTTATTGTGATAGATTATGCGGAAGTTTGTATAGAGATACAAGAGTACACGTAAACTCGCAAGTTAGTACTAAACTATGATTTCTAAGAATCATAAACATTGTAAATACATTGTCAGCTCGAAGTGTCAAAACATGTTTGTAACAGTGCTAATATTGTAATGCTCTCTGCGATTGGCTAATACGCTTAAACTTTTTTTATAAGCTTTAGTATGGGGATAGTTTGTAATAATTGTCTTGAAGACTTATTGCCTTTAAAAATTACAAAATCGACATTTAGAAGGGTACAGTCACGAGCAAAAACATGTATACAGACTTAACAATTGACTTCAGAAATATCAAATAAGAAATCTGCTGCAACTGTTTGGTCGTGTACATATTATATTGCTCGTGACTGTACACTACGAAAAAGAAAAACTCTACATTTAAAAGTTGGATTATTCTAAACTTATAACACACGACAATAATATATTCCAGGAAGCCATGTTACCGACGGTTTTTGAGATGAAATACAGAATCCTTGGCTATGACACGTGTGGTAATTAAAAGTTTTATAGTTCTGATTATGATTGTATCAAACGGCCAGATATGTTATTGTAGTTGTGGAAGCGTGACAGCGCACTACACTGCGTAGAGCGGCGTCTCTCTTCCACAACCGCAATAACATTCCTTTAAGAGTAATGGAAAGCCCTCAGTAAGGTAAACGAATAAAATGATTGTAAAAGTGTATAATTACGGATATGAATATAAGTTAATTACAAACACTATGCTTGGAGGTTTTAATGTGTTTACTATTTTACGGCTATCAAGAATAAATTAATTATACCAACAAAAAAGGCCATTGCCAAGTTTAAGTGCTATTTAAACATTAAATAGGAGGTAGAAAACAATACAAGCCGCAAAGCTAAGCAAACGTATTGATGACCGTCTGTTGACATTATTCTGAATGAGAACCTCGTATGTCGGACAAAATCGACAATAAAAAAGGATTTTACAGTCGGCCAATATACCTACCTATATATTTGTTTCGACATTTATACTAGCTTGTACCCACTCTTACGCGGATATTTTAGACAATAAACGGGTGTTACTCGCGATGTAATCATCATTGTTTCATGTAAACCACAGTAGGCAACATTGGAAAAGTATTTTCATTTTTATTTCGTCAATCTTTTTTTTTTTCTTTTTTTTAAATGGAAATATTTTTCCGAGTGCGTGATCTGCCGCCGTGCATTAAATTGTCTAGAAATGTATAGCAACAGTGCTATAAAACAGTGTATTACGGATTCAATAAAACACTAAATGAACCGTTAGTTCAATTACCATTCTCGTTCGGCTGCACTCCTGCGCACAACGTGCTATGTTGACACCAAAACTGAAATGCCTAAACATTACTAACGATTGTCGATTCTATGTCACTTTGATAAGTCACTTTAGTCATTTGTCTAGCTTTTTTGTGTGTTTTAAACGATCGTATGACGTCACCTATTGCTATTAAACGTAATTCGGAATTAATTCGTTATGCCAATTGATTCCATTCTCCATTAACAGCGTTATTATTAATTTGTCGGTAAGTAATATTGCTTTTATTTTTATGTATATTTAACTGGGACTGGAACTAAGCAAGCCATGTCTGCCCAATGGCGACAGACAGGTGGGCCAAAATCCGAATGGATTCCTCAAGACTACAGGAGAAGGAAAGATAAGAGAGAGGCCTTTGCACTGTAGTAGGACAATACAGGCTTTAAAAAAATACTTAAGGTTAATTTCATAATGACGAAACAAACTATATTCGTGAAGAATATCCTTAATTTTTTATCCCAGTATTTGCGTAAATAAAAGCATCAAGACAAAACTTGAAGTGTAATAGGAAAATGATATTACATACCTACAAATAAAATAGGTCTGATTTTAAATATATGTAATATCGGCTATTCATTTTCGATACTTAGTAAGGGTACAATGCCATCACTAAGTACGGTATTAGCAATTGAAATAAGAGATCGTGCGTCGTTTACATTGAGCAATGGGGTAGGTCAGACATGCGAGCTGATTTAATAGGATTAGATACCTCCATGTACGAACAATGTAATGACTACCATATGTATATTAAAATTGTACACTAAAGAATATGTATTAGTTCTAGATTCCTTTAAACAGGTTCATAACAATTCGCTTATAAGGAAAATGATGGGTCACATTATCATATTTGGTGACAAAATTGAAACACCCACACCATATTTTTTTAACTGTTTTAATTTACAAATCATCAAATGCAGTATAACAGATAAATGGATTTATTTAAATGATATTCAATTAGCGACATCTTAATTTATAATTATGGATATTAATTTTTAAAAAGAAAATTATATGTAACATGTAAGTAGGTCACATATAGCTCGCATTTCCGTTACATAATTACAGTATACAGTGTACTTTTTATATAATATGGCGTGCGGTAATAGAAATTAATATTGCTAGTGTATAGTAACATTATGTCAGAGAAGTCGAGATATCTCATAGTTTATGCGGTATTATGTCACAAGAGCGTGTTTGTGCATAAGAAAGGCCATTTCTACTGTGACAGTAATCAAGCATAGACTGCTAAGTAGATGTACCTAGGTTTGCTTCTAAGATGGATCGTCCGGAAGCGAACGAGTCAGTAAAATGCTCTACTTTATGTTCGAATTGTATTAAACTCCCACGTTTGCAATTAATATTGAAAACGTAAAGACATATGTAGACATGTTCACTAACAAACCACAGATATAATATCGACTCTACATTTTAAACCTAATACTTGTAAACCTAATCCTCCAACTTGGCAAAACTCAAAAAAAAAAATGCCGTCGCCATGAATGAAGTTCTCATTAAAAACATATCAAGGTACATAGTAGATAGATACCGTTTAAACACGTGATGAATGTCAATAGAAATAAAAATGTACTTATACCACACGTTTACCACGAAGCATTGTAACCACAATCATTAAGCCTACACTTTAAATGAGAAATGAAAATTTCTGACATTCACATACAAACGCGTCCGCGATCAACACTTCTTGTTTTCAGTTATCATAATAACACGGTGACTGTATTGTATAAAAATCCAATCAATATTTATATTTGCTTCTTTAAAAACAAAACGCAATCAATAAATACAGTTAGTACTGAATACACTCAGCTACACGAAACCAGTAACAAGATATTGAAAATTGTAACTTTATTGCTATAGAAAGAACGCGTTGTCTATTTGAAAAGTGTAACTGTAAATACGGATCAGACTGTACTTAATATAAATCTTAGCTCATGAAGTCATGATTTACGAGGGCGTGTTTTTAAAGCGTTTAGTGCGTGCAAAAAACTAGTCGACGCGCGACGGAACTCCTTGCAAATTGCTAACCTAACGACGATCGTAGTGTTTGCGAATAAAACCGTCAAGGCACCGTTATATGCCAAAGCGAATACTGTTAACACGTCTTGAATTTACGTTCATTAAAACGATAGGTTTGATTGTGAGATTATACTTGTATGTTTGGTTTCGAATACTTAGTTGAGCTGTTTTTTTTTTCATCAAATTATTACATAAATACTTTTTTTTTCATTTTGTGGAAAAAAATAAACCAATTCTGAATGAAGTTTAGTGTTATTTAGTACATAGAAAAATAGATAAGTACAATTTCATCGCAGTTATCTTCGCTTTATAAAACTGTTTTTTACATCACATTTCTTTACCACAGCTGTAAATAAGTATCTCTACCTACCACATGTTTATATGAAACATTAAAAATATTTACATTACAATAAAATTAGTCGTCCATATTTAAACAAACCGGTTGAATAGCGTGCTGTTACATCCCTAGCATTTTACTAGATCGCTGACTTGCATATCCTACTACTTTCACATCAAAACATCATTTATTCACGTCTTATTCTTAATGCAATGTTAGCAATAATCGAATATAAATGCTCATACTATCTCAAAATCGGCGGCAGTTTGTCAGAGCTTAGGCTCAGGGTGCTGATATAATTGTGATCTTCGGATCCGCCCCAACTTGTTGGTTTTCAGCTAAAATCCTTGAGCCTAACCGGGTCGATATAGCCCTTCTAGGGTAATCGCGAACTCGTGAGTGTAGTCCAGATGAAGTACCGTAAGCCTCTTATGTAAAAGTGTGTGTGCAAATTTATAATAAACTACTGTGTTACTCGAAGCGTGGTTTTCTTTCTATAACTACCGAGTCGCACAGTCTAACATTGGTGTCAGAAGTAAAGGGATTTCTGAAGTCCCTCCGGTCGCCTACTCTGATCGACTGTAAGCCTTGGCCTGAAGCTAAGCCAGCGTCAGCATCCTGACGACGACCAGCACTACACACAAATTATAGAGGTTCCTCAGCTTCCACGTTGGCCACCTGCTGTCTCCGCTGTCATATTGACGCCACTTGAGGCCGCCGCCAACTTCAAGCAACGAGTACTACACGTCACCGCGCCGTATCATCTCGACACACCGCACATCGCGCCGACCTTGTACACCTGTCCACTTGCAAACTCAGCACATTCCATCGCCGTCGCCGCTGCATCGCTTGCACTAATATCGCCGCTTCCGTGTTTACTATTATTGTGAGTGTTTTATGTAACGGTATGATAATTTATATGTTTATGCTATTAGCTAACATTTTGTGCGTGGAATAATTTTTGCAAATTCTTATTTTACTATTTTCTATCTCTTACTATTTTTCTATATCTTACCATTTCATTAACCATTTATTTCTATTTCTACTATATCTACATATTTTACTATATCGTTTTATTAAATAAAAATGGTTAACGAAAGTGCTAAGTTCGAGAAGAAAGGACAATCTACTTCTAGTATGCAGAGTGTAGAGATAGAAGAAGTTGACTTTTCTATCTTGACAAAGTTCATAAAACCATTTAATGGTGAAAGAACAAAGTGGTCACCATTTGTTCGGAATTGCGAAAATGCGTTAAATCTAGCATCGGCATCACAGCGTCATATTTTATTTAAGTATATTTTGTCTCAGTTAGAAGGCAAAGCTGAGTCTGCCTGTTCTTTAAAGATATTTGATGATTGGCAAGAACTAAAACAGTTTCTAAAATCAACTTTTGGCGAAACTAAACATAGACATCATTTATTATTAGAGTTACAGAGCTGCACTCAGAAATGTAACGAGTCTGTAACCCAATACAGCCTCCGTGTAGAGACCTGTCTCACACGTTTACAATCTGATATATACCATTCCACTAGCGATGTCTCAGAATTAAAAGGGCGCATTGCCAGTAATGAGGACTTGGCCCTTCATACATTTCTAATGGGTTTGCCTAGCCATATTTCTAACATTGTCAGATGCCGCAATCCACATACATTGCAAGAAGCTATTGATCTTGCTATACAGGAGGAAAAGCTCCAAAACTATATTCAATCCCGACATCTTAAATCCTCTGAATCGTTAAAGCCTAAATGTAGAGTATGCGGTAAGATCGGTAATACGGATAAAACTTGTTACTCTGAGCAACAAGGTCAAGTTAATTGTTTTGACAATAATCCACAACTTTCCACATCGTCTAATTGGCAACCGATCATATGTAGATACTGTAAGATTCCGGGCCACGATATATCTCAATGTCAAAAACGTCAGTACTATAATTCGCGTAGACAAAATCCTCAACACCCTAATTTAAACTAAATAAGGTTCCGGTATCACGTCGTACGGAATCGTCAACGCAAACCGACGTGGCAGATATCTTACTGTATTCTAAGGTTAATACTACTATATCTACTAAATCTTCTAATATTAATAAATCTACTAAATCTTTTAAAACTAATAAGTCTCCTAATTCTACTGCTAAATCTACTAAATCTTCTAATATCAATAAATCTACTAAATCTTTTAAAACTAATACGTCTCCTGATTCTACTACTATTTCTACTAAATCTTCTAATATTAATAAATCTACTAAATCTTTTAAAACTAATAAGTCTCCTAATTCTACTGCTAAATCTACTAAATCTTCTAATATCAATAAATCTACTAAATCTTTTAAAACTAATACGTCTCCTGATTCTACTACTAAATCTACTATAACTCCTAATTCTACTACTATTTCTCCTAAATCTTCTAATATTAATAAATCTACTAAATCTTTTAAAACTAATATTTCTACTATATCTTCTAAATCTACTACTAAATCAGCTCAGATGCCCAAAGTGGATCTGAGACCTTCTATATCGTTATCGACCCACCGACAGGGTAACCAGCCCCAAACTGAAGGCGATAACACTAAATCAGCTCAGATGCCCAAAGTGGATCTGAGACTTACTAAATCCGCATCTCAGTCTCCAAGAGAACTGAGTCTTACTAAATCCTCTCCTCAGTGTCCAAGAGAACTGAGTCCTACTATATCTTCACCTCAGTACCCAAGTGGACTGAGTCCTACTAAACCTACATCTCAGTGCCAAAACGGACTGAACCTTACTATATCTTCGTCTCAGTGTCCAAGAGGACTGAGTCTTACTAAGTCTACATCTCAGCTCAAAGAACTGAGTCTGTCTAATCCTAACGTCAAATTTAAACGCGATAAATGTTAACCTTTATGCTAATTTTTCTTCTAACTCTTATTCTAAATCTAAAAATAGTAATTTACCTAAATCCAACTTAAATACTAAATGTAAAATAACTTACTATTATCTTAATCTAGCCTCAGTCAAGAAAGATAATGTCCACGTGTTTACTTCTACTATTTCATTATTTAATAATACTATTTCAGAATGTAACGATTAATATTTATTGATATTTAATATTAAGAATCTACCTAGATTCTAGACACTGTTTCAGCCAATGATAAAAAAAAATATAAAACTAACTTATCAGTGACATTTAGGACTCTAGAAAGTTCCTTAATGATTCTAAAAAAATGTTTCTTAATTTCAAGTAAACAAAACTTTATTTATTATTAGGATTCCTCTTCTTGCATCCTTTGTTGAAAATTATTAATTTTACACGAATATTGATTAATCCATCCGCAAAGTTTTGGCAATTTAATAACATTTCGTTACTATGTATTTGTGTAAGCTAAGTGATATTCCAGTGTTGGTACAGGTTTGATATAATCACCGAAGTATTGCATTGTATAGCTATTCATAAATTATTTCAATTTATCTACTATTTCTTAAGAATTCAAAATAAAGATTTATCCTAAATTTAATATAAACTAAAGATGATTGTTGTACTAAAGCAAAAGTAAATTATTGCATATTCTATTTTGTTGCAAATATTATTTTAAAGTACATAATTTATATTTGTTAATTTCTAATTTCAGTAATAATTCTTGTTGCTTCTATTTTCATACTGTTTTGAGATTTTTGATTGTTCTTGTAGCTATATTTTAAATTCAATTTTAATTTTGTAGTAAATACATTTTATTACAGTTTTTATCATGTATGCCATCAATGTCGCATTTAATCTAAACGAAATTTTAAAATTATACTACAATAAAGTCTCTAAATTTCTATGTCTTAGTCTTACTAATCTGATAGCTATTACTATTTCTAGAAATGTTTTGTTTCTGTTAATTTACTATTTCTAAGTGTTCTATTTCTGTTAATTTACTATTTCTATAAATATTTCATTAAGTTACTAGTTCTAAAAATGTTTTAATTTCCGTTAATTTACAACTTCTAAAAATGTTTTTTTATTAATTTGCTATTTCTTAAAATATTTCATTAATTTAGTATTTTTAAACTGGAGTATTTTTGTAAATTTGCTATTTCTAAAAATGTGTCATTAATTTACTATTTCTAAAGATGTCTGTTTATATTAATTTACTATGCCTAAAAATATTTAATTTCTATTAATTTACTATTTTTAAAGATGTTTTATTTATGTTAATTTACAATTTCTAAAAATATTTCATTAATTTACTATTTCTAAAAATGTCTGTTTATATTAATTTACTATTTCTAAAAGTGTTTCATTTATTTAATTTTTCTATTCTACTATTTCTATTACATTTTTGTTACTATCTCTATTTCTAGTTCTGCGATTTTGTAATATTTTATACCAATTAATTTTATAACTGAACCTGGATTATACTCACATCCTATTTCTTCTGGATGTTTCGTTTTAAAGGGGGGAGGTGTTACATCCCTAGCATTTTACTAGATCGCTGACTTGCATATCCTACTACTTTCACATCAAAACATCATTTATTCACGTCTTATTCTTAATGCAATGTTAGCAATAATCGAATATAAATGCTCATACTATCTCAAAATCGGCGGCAGTTTGTCAGAGCTTAGGCTCAGGGTGCTGATATAATTGTGATCTTCGGATCCGCCCCAACTTGTTGGTTTTCAGCTAAAATCCTTGAGCCTAACCGGGTCGATATAGCCCTTCTAGGGTAATCGCGAACTCGTGAGTGTAGTCCAGATGAAGTACCGTAAGCCTCTTATGTAAAAGTGTGTGTGCAAATTTATAATAAACTACTGTGTTACTCGAAGCGTGGTTTTCTTTCTATAACTACCGAGTCGCACAGTCTAACAGTGCATATACGCATTATTTGCAAGAATTTTTATTAACCTTACGCAACGCCATGGTAAACTAGACATAGATTACGAAACCGCATTTTAAACCCGTTTATTCAAATAAAAACTTTTTGCAAGTAAGTGTTTTTCAAGTTATGCAATTAAAAAACATAAACGATGAACATGTAACTTTTTCTGTCCTGATTGGTAATTTGTTGGTACGGTCAGCAGCGAAACTTAGAACACTATCAGATTTACAAAACATTTTAACACAATAATATAAAGAGATGACTCTCATAGATACCTTATTTGTGAAAAGGCTATTTTGTGCAATGCTAGGCAATGACCGCTATCTCTTAAAGCAAGTCTTGCTTTTTAGAAGTGTGATAGAGCACTACATGGCATAGAACAACATCTATTTCCCACAATTGCGATAATACTGCTTTAAGTGGCGATAAGTTCTGAGTTTCCTTGCTTTGATGGCGTTTACCAATGTTTGTTGCTGACCATACACACTACAAGTACATACATTATACAACTACGGGTTTTGGGGCATTGTATGAGATACATACGTAAAAAAACTGATAACAATTTAAAACTTGGCAAATTAAAGTTGCTTAAGCTACTTAGTATGCGTCACGCTCTTTTTTT